>WEKX01016424.1:146564-215874 GCA_013390025.1 Pitta sordida | reverse complement strand
AACAACCTGTGAACCTGTGAACTGCTGGAGAAGACCAGAGCAATTCTCACAGTGCAATTACTGCTCAGGGTCTGTCTATTTTCCTGCCTTTAGTGACTGCAAAAAGTATTTTCTTATAGAATACCTGTAATCTCCAAATATTTTTCATTTTGTATTTACTAAGAACATAGTAATTCAACTATTTACCAGCTCATAGCCTTCTGAAGCTACTTGTTTTGAAAATGTACTTATATCTTTTTATTTTGGATACCACAATAAAAATAGGCAGAAGAATGTAAAATGTATATACAGGGCTATGATTGCAGTCTAGTTTGTTTAATTTAGAGGGACACTATATTTTAAAATTGTACAAATAACTTAGAACTGTTTGGATTATGAAACTAAAGAGAACATGGAAGCTGTAAAAGGATATGACAAAACAAATAGTGATTAAAAAGTACTTCTCAGTAGTCTTCCATTTGCCTTAAAAACACAAGTTGCTACCAGTTGCGTAAAATACTGTCAGGCTTTATGCCTAGTGAGAGCCTTTGGAATCTTTCTGTTTATATTCTAAATTTTTCTTGTAGTGTTTTAACATTATTGTTTCCAAAAAATTTTGTTTATTAAACATATTCTAACCGCTTTTACTCCTATGCAGTGCCAGTAATTCACATTGTTGACTTATTTTCTTATTTGCCTGAGTCTTCTATTTAGTAATTGCAAATTAATTGCATAATACCTATAGGAACTTGCCAGTGAGTTGTGTGATTGTTTGTTACAGCCCTGTGGTCTTGCTGCTTTCCTATTTTGGACGATTCTCTTTCAAAAAAATTTAAAATGTCCTCAAGGATAAGCTTCAGCATGAAGACAGAAGGTGTCTTCTGAGGGGTGTCAAAAGTGACAGCAAACTTCAGCATTAACTTGGAAAGTTGCCACTTCACCAGATAGAGAACCAGTCCAGCAACTATTAAGTGTCATGAAATATTCAATGAAATAGTGTATAGAAGGCCCTTGGTACAATCTTTTGGAAGTTTTTTGTCTTCTTAACTCAGCATAATAATTTTCCTCCTGCTGCTACACATGCTAACAAGCCACACTACCACCATCCCAAGATACCCAGTTGATACCTACTGCAATTGATCAACTGGCCACCAGTCAAACAGAAAGAGAAGTGCCTAAATTCTACAATCCAAAAGGGGCACTGAAATCCAGTTAGTAACTGTAGAAGGTGTTTTCAGAGAGTGATCCAGCCTTCCTGGCACAGGTAGGCTGTGCAATATGCTCAGCAATTCCAGGTTTTTCAGCTTCTTTTTCTCCTAAAAGAACCTGATTTCCCTGTTCATTTTAGCATCTCCTCCTGCCAACACATATTTAAATTTGTTTTAGGATGACTGCAATTGCTGGCAATTTTCTATATAACATCCCAGCCATGGCTTCTACAGGGTGTTAGTACTTACCCACCTCTACCGGAAATACGGGAACTGATATGTACCTATGAGCGCATTTTCCTTTTTGTTATACTATTGCATAATCAACTAACCTGTATCTTCCATTGCCAGCCTTTAGCAGGATTTGGTGTTATGTGAGACACAGCCTTGAATTTGAACATTTGAATTTATTCAGGTCTGTCTGAATGACATTTCCTGCTTCTTAGACCTCAGATGTCAGGACCTCTCAGTCCACATTCTGTATCATTCATCAGCCCATTCTATTTTGTGTGACAAAATGATTAATGAAAATATGAAGCTAGATCAGTTCTAAGATTAAGCATTAAGAGGCATGTGTGACAGCTATACATTGGCACTTTCCTTTGTAGCAGGATCCTTTGCCATCACGTTTTGAACCAGCTCACTATTTCAGAGTTCATTGGCTATCTCCATGTTCTTCATCTTAACTAATTGCTTTCTGTGTGACATAATATCATCTGCATTTCGAAAAGCAGATAAATGAGTTTACTACAATTCTTTTGTTAAAGATCTTTTTTTGCTTAAAGCAAATTTATTACCTTGTCAGGGAAGGATATAATGTTATTTCAACATGATTTATCTTTAGCAAAGCTCTATTGCACTTTGTGCTGTTATTAGAGCTTTATTATTGCTACCACTATTATTATCTACTGCATTTATTACATTCTTTACTCTCATATTTCATAACTGAAAAATTTTAATTTAGTTGTTCAGCTGATTACACTCCCTCACACTTTGTGATGACCTGTTATTCCAGGAAAATGGATTAGGGAAAAATGCTGTAAGATGGGATGCAAATATGAGAAGTTTACTCACAGGGCTTCCTAATCTTGATTTGTAGCATCAGAAATAGTTAAACTGTATTTCCAACATGTTTGCATTTGCTTAGACATGAGTTACGTGAGGAAGGAAAAGCTATAAAAGACAAGTAGCATTGTTTTAACTGTCAGAGGGTTTTCACAATGCATGTTGGCCCTCTAAGGTAATTGCCACCCTCCTCGGGCTCACACACATCCAGACTCTTTGTCCTAGGTGAGGACAACACAAGAAACTTTCACACGATGTGCATTCAGTGTGGCCCATGCTCCGAAGGGCTTCTATGTTGCGTCCTTTCAGCTCTGGGTCTCTCCTACATCACTGGTGTCAGCAGGAGACACAGGCTGCCATGACTGAGCCTTGCAGCACCACCACGTTCTTATTTTTTGTTTCCCATGGTTAAATAATGAAGTTAGCAAATGGGAAAGGAGATAATCCATGATGTGTGATCTGAAATGAACTAACATTTCAACTCAATACTTGCAGGAAGATTTCTCTCTCTCCACCATTCTCTGGAAGATTAATGTGGTATGTATCGCTGTTAACTGTCTGGAATTAATAAATGTTTTGCAGTTATTCAGTCACAATGAGAAAATTACAATCAATTGGCATTTTTAATACAGAAATTAATTGTATGCTTCAGTGAGATGACACTGATAAGATAAGTGACTGCTTAAGGCACTCAACTGCTCATCTCTATTTATAGCTATATAGCTGTGGACATAAAAAAAAGAAGGAGGCGGGAGAGAGAATAAATCCCCAATGCATCACTACTAATTGCTTCTCAGTGTACTGACTCACCGTATTCTTTACTAGGAGACAGCTTTCCACAATTTTTTTTTAAATTCATCTCATTTAACTGAGTAAATCCACACTGCACCTCTGAGTTAGGCACTTTCTCTTGCCTGGTGGCCAGCAGAGAGAAGGGGCACTACTGGTGATCTGTCCAGTTTCTGACATCTGCTTTGGGCTGAGGTGGATTGCTTTGTAGACAATCAAGGGATCCCATGTGATTAGCAGAGATTTAGCTCTGACCTATTTTAGATGTTTATGTCTAAGTAAGTGAGTCACACATAGTACTTTTTGTTGCCTAATTTTCCATGAAAAGGTGACTATCTCACATGATCAAAGACAAGTTTTCTGTCAGACCTTCCAATGTGAGAAGTGTGCCATAATGACTGATAGATACAAAAACTCATGAGTGCAAGAGAGCTAAAACTGTCTTTGTATAGGCAGGTGTTGCAATGAATGTCAGACAACTCAGGTTGACAAATTCAGTTCAGCTCACTCAGGAATCTGTAAACATTGATATTGGCCCAAACTTCATCTGGCAGCAAAGTCTTGGAAAGGCATCAATGTGTTATTGGAAAACTTATGGGAAGCATTTCAATACTTCAGATTCAATCTCTAACCAGGAAGTATAGAAGGAATAACAAAAAAAAGGAAACTAAAAAAAAAAATTGTTTTTAAACCTATTAAAGCATCTGATGCTGCAGAACAGAAATGAACTGAGTGTGTCTCTGGAGGGAGCAAGCAGGCTTGGCTTGCTTGGCACACTGGCACAGGCAAGAGAGGCAAGAGGGACAGCATGGATGTTGGGAAAGAAGCTGTATTGCAGTCCCACTTGTCAATGCAGGAGTGTTTCTGTGCTGTGATAACGATGATCTAGTTGCTACAAGAGCTGTTATAGAATTTTCTATCCTTGCTTTTCCTTCCCTTCAGCCTCTTGGTGCTTAAAGTCAGAAATTTTTCATCTCTGAGATGACAACTCAAGACGTTGCAGACAGTATGGGAGGCCAGGATTGCCCTGCAAGGCCAGCAGCACAGCCATGACAAGAGCTGTGTCATAGAAAGCTGCAGCGATGGCAGCAGCAAGGATGAACAGGAGGAGGACACCAACAAGCTGCTTATGAAGGATTTCTTGTGGGTCACTTTGCTTGGGGCATCACCATTTTGAGGCTCACAGAATAACTGCAAGATGGAGCCTAAGGATTTTGCTGCTGAACACAAGTCAAAGAGGCTGTAGAAAAGCCTCCTTCTGCAACCAACACAGAGATAACCACTAGCAATGGAAAAGATTTAATAATAATAACAACAAACACAAAACCTGCACAAAGTCTCCAGCAGCAGGGATGACATTGATCCATGCACTTAGCATGTTTTGGGGGATGGACAAGATGGAAAGGTGGCTGAAGTATTTCTTGAATTCACTTCTCACCATATATATCTACAAACACAACCTTTTATTTTTTCCTACATTCACATAAATATTACCTGGACAAGAATGTAAACAACAGCAAAAAAGTAGAATCTGGACATAGGTCAGCCCTTTGGTGATAGCCTGCTTTCTGGAGCATGCATGTGCACACAGTCCTGCAGCTTATAGCCTGTAGCTGTAAGATCACACCAGACATGAAGAGAATAACTTTCTCTTGTGCCAGAGCAAAGAGCAAGATAGTTATGTGTTCTGATGATAGAAATATAAAACAATGCTTCACATGCCTAAAACTGCAATTTCTACCTAAATCTATGTAGTGCTTTCAATAAAATTAATTGTGTTTTTCCATTATTGTCAGGAATTGTGAGTTTTGATAGTGTCCCATTCCTCTTGCCTTGTTGGCAATTCTCTATCTGTAGATTTTTCAATCGTGTCAGGTTTGTAGTAGATGTTCCCCGGGGAAAGCACACTGTTGAGCATCTGTGTTGTGCCTAATAAAATGCTGAGGTGTGAAATGTCTGTCACAGAACACTACAATGAAATAGCATGGACTATATCCTCACAGTCTTCTTGGACAATATAACTCCAATATATTTCCTAATGTCTTCTGAAATCTCAAGTAAGGCACTGATTGCACAGGAAGGCAAATGAATGAGGATCAAATCCAGTTTTCACAAGGCTCTGTATCTGCTTTTATTGTTAAGTGCTCTGAAGTTGTAATTTAAAAAAATTAACTGTATGAGAGAGGGCCCTATAGAAGAGGTCTGACTGGAAATTGGACCAAGATTAAAAATTAAAAATAAAAAACACAGGGGTGGTGGAAATGATGTGGTTAGTTTTCCTTCAGGACCTTTGACAACAAGTGTGGGTGGGTGGCCATGAACCCACTGTGTTCAGCTCTTCATACAATGAAACACCACCTTTCTCAGCAGTTACTTTAGCAATAGTTTTGCATACATACTTATTTCTTTGTGAGGTGCCTTGAGCTCTCCTATTTTCTCACAGGTACAGGACCTGACCACCTACTTACAGAAATGATTTAACACAAACAAGACTGTTCTTTAGAGGACACCAAATGTTCTTCCTTCTGCCTGTTGCACATGGAGCTCAGTCCCCCACACAGTGAAGGAAAAATAAAGTCAGATGTTTTTCAGAAGGTTTGCAATGACCTGACACAAGGTGCATTTATTCAAGATGCACTTCTGAGGGGAATCAGCTGTGCTCCAGAGAGCTTATGAAGCAATACCTCTTTATGATGGCTAAGGGTCCAACTCACGCTGCCAAACACTTCAGTGCACAGACAGAATAGTCACTTCTCACAAGAAACACCATGAAAAGTTCCAAAACTACATACATCGGACAGAATTTTTGGTACTGTTTCAACCTCCACTAAGCTCTGCAAGAGTATGGAACGTATTCTTTACTGCTGGCCTGTAGAAATCTGACATTAGTACAAAGAGAAAAGATGTGGGAGAGAAGAAAGCAAATTTTTTTAATATTAACTACAGATAAGACTAAGGAAATTCCCACTGAATTTTATTTGTCGCAATGGTGTTTGTCAAAACTAGAACATATTTTTCACTTCTTGAGGACAGTTTTTATAACACAGGTGTATGCAGTAATAAATAACTGCTTAAAAGCATTTAATGTAAAATCAACCCTCATTGGGGAACATATCTCAAAATTTGTAAAGTCTACAAAGAGGAAGTAGCCCACTGCATTTTAAAAAAATAATTTATTTTTTATTCATTAAGCTAACAAACTAGTGTGCAAGAACACAATACAGTGTATAGTGTTGATTAAAAAGTAGTATTTCCCTCATTAACATACATAAACACATAAATGACCTATAGATATTTAAGTTTGTTTAATTCTGAATATACTTTTCTTAGTATTGCATACCTCACCCACAGTTTAAAAATATTTGCTGTAAAAGATATTTGCTGAAAGGTGTTTGTTTCATAGTCTGTTTGACAGCAGTTAAACTGCTGTCAGTATCAGCTGGAACAAAGGCAGAGGACCTGTAACTCAGCATCTGGCTCATCTGATGACTGCCTGGCAGAGAGAAAGGGCATGTCCTCATGGCTCAGAATTTCTACTTCATGTCAAGGTCTTCATAATAAAATCCTTAGAATCCACCTGCTAAATCCTTTGGTCTAAGAAGCATGCTTATAAAAGCCTCTGACTTTGAGGTCTGCTTTCTGGAACTAAATCACATTATTTCATCCTCTGAAGGAAAGCTGACATTAGTGAGACTTGGTGGGTACATTAAAGGACAGAGTTTGACCCACTGGCTTAAGAAAAAAATAAAAGAGAGAGGACTCAAAAGTTCAAGTCCATATTATTGCTTGACAAACTGAAAGGAGTGAAATCATTGCCTTATGAAGAAAAATAAAAATTAGAACATTTTGGCTGCAAGACCTATAAATCCACATCCACAAGTGCATACTTTATATGAGGACTTACTTTAGTCTGGTAGTAAATCAATCCCTCAGTACTGGATAGCTTGGACAGGTCAGGAGAGATGTGCCCTCACTCTCTCTAACTTTTTGTTGGAGATTGCAGATCTCATTTGCAGCTTTTACTTTTAACCATCTTTAAGCACTGAAGAAAATCATACTGTGCCTGGCTCTGGATGATTTTCTAGGAGAAACTTTTGGCAAAAACAATTTTCCTGGCTCCAAGAATGAGGGTAAGGGAAGAAAAAGCATTGTTTTGTCCATGTGGGCCCAGGAAGGAGTTGTTCAGGTGGTGACCTCAGCAATACAAACTCCTCCAGATGCCAGCTCTGCAACTTTAAAGCCCCAGCAAGTGTGAGTACACAGGATGAAGAAGTCCTTCCCATGACTCCAGCTGCTGGCTGTGTCATTTTTGACTAATGAGAGGTGGAAGCAGAAGAGGAAGAAGACAAGTGGCAGGAGAAGGCAGTAAATGTGCCATAGAAAAATGGTGGGGAACGATGAAAGGGGAGCACAAGTCTGTAAGAGACTTTCACCAGCACAGGACCCAAGACCTTATCCTCAACAGTCTGCTATCAGCAAATATCTGAAAAACCATTGATGGCATGGCAGTCCTTTCAGGAGATGGCTCAAATAGCACTCTAGTGCTATTGGTTTCTTCAAGTCACCTACTACCAGAAACGTGGAGGTTTCCCCCTTCCTGAGATGGTTGAGACAATGACTTGGACATGTTCAGCTATCATTATTTTAAAAGGGAATAAATGAAATTAGACTACTATTAAAAGAACACCAAGATTGCAAAGTCAAGTACTGAAGACATAAGAAATGCCAGAATTAGGTTTTGTGATAGACCTCCCTTTGGTCTCCTGCTACCCATCTGAGAGTATAGTGCTCCAAAAGAAGTGACTATATGCTCACTTTCTGTGTTTGCTTTCACCAAGTGAGAGCATGGAAGTTGGTGAGTGGATGAGGGATTGTGAAGGATTGCTACATTCAGACATAGTAAATGTGTTCTGGGTCACACAAGGCACTACAGGATGGTTTCAGTGTATGGTTCTCATTTTGTTGTCATGAATCACAAATGTTTTCCATTGCAAACAAAGTCACAAAGAGCTGCTTTTTAACGTATATAACATTCTAGTGTAATGTTAATGATCATATACAATGGTCCCCAGGTTTTTAAAGGAGAAGATGTTTCCATGAGTTCAAAGGGGAGAAAAGGCAAAACCCCACAAATTTTCAAGAATGCAAATGCATGGGGCCTGAAACAGCAGCAGCAGCAAGTACAGTTGTAGACCTAATGGGAAGAAAATAAACATAACAATCATACTGTTAAAGACAGTCATGAGAAATATTCTCAAAGAGACCAGATTAAAGCCAAATCAAGCCAACTCTGGCATTATTTTGTAGCACTGAATGTTTGAGCTTACTGACGTGTGACTTAGAGATCCCCATGTCAAAATTCATCATGGCTAAGCTTTGTGAATGAAGATATAGGAAGGGTGCTACCCACTCTTGTTACAAACACGCTGATGACTAAAAAGGCCGATGAGGGATAGACAAGTCTGTGTACAAAATCTACAGTGGCAAGTCTCCTTAGGCGGTATTAGTGAGATACAGTTCTTTCTGCCTTGTCTTTTCTCCTCAAGACTAATCCGTAATTAGTAAATTCGCGAATGACACCAAGCTTGGAGCCCGTGTTGATCTGTTAGAGGGTAGGAAGGCCCTGTAGAAAGACCTGGACAGACTGGAAAGATGGGAATATTCCAATAGAATGAAATTTAATAAGTCTAAATGTTGGGTTCTGCATTTTGGTCATAATAACCCCAAGCAGAACTANGCAGAGGTGGTTGAGTCACCAACCCTGGAGGTGTTTAAGGGTAGGCTGGATGTGGGGTTGAGTGATATGATCTAGATGTAGCTGATAGGTTAGTTGGATTATAGGTTGGACTAGATGATCTTCAAGGTCCTTTCCAGCCTTATCTATACTGTGATACTGTGAATTCTACATAAGCTTTCAAAGGAGGCAGCAGCGTTATAGATGGTGCATCTCCATGTCTCCCAATTAGAGTCCAGAGTGGACCACTGATGGTAGTCAATATGGCCAAGACTGAGGTGTTGTTTCAGGAAGTCCTTGTATCTCCTCTTTGGGGCTTCTCTATTGCGGCAGCTGGTGGCGAGTTCACCATAAAGCACAATCTTAGGGAGGTGTGGATCCTCCATCCTGAAAACATGCCCTGCCCAGCACGCTTGTGTACTTAATAGCATGGCTTCAATACCGGTGACCCCTGCCTGTTCAAGGACAGTAACATTAGTCATGTAATCAGTCGTGAGGATGTTTAGGATTGTACAGAGGCAGTGCTGATGGAAGCCTTCGAGGAGTTGCAGGTGATGGCAGTTGATGACCCATGATTCAGACCCATAAAAAAAGAGTAGACAGCACAATAGCCCTATAAACACTAATCTTTCTACTTTTCTTCAGGTGTTTGTTACACAAGACTCTTTTATGAAGTTGTCCAAAAGCTCTCTATGTTCTGTATGTCAAAATTATGTGTGTGGAAACACCAGAATAAGATACAGTATGCTGTACCCTCCATTCAAACATTTTTGAATTCATGTCAGATTATAATGACTGAAAGCCAGTGCAACATTGATGAACTCCATCCAGTTTTGGTAGATGCACAGAAATCATCTTCAGCTGAAATAATGTTTTATGGCTAAGAGGCAAAAAGCAGTTGGGAACTGCAGACTGCTTTTACCTACCACTTGAAACATAGATAGATCTTCCTGCTGAAAATAAAAAAAGTTTTCGTAAGGGAAGGGAAAAAATGTACAGTTGTTGGCTCTACTGCTTGGTAAAATAAACCATGTTTTCCATTTTTTTTCCTCCAGCATTGTACTGAAGCTAATAAATATTTTGTTATTGCAGAGGGAGTTCAAGAATCAGAACAAAAATACCAGTGAAGTGGCAAAATAGAGGAATGGAAATACCATTCTTGTAAATATCTCTGAAGTCTATACCTACACAAAAGCTGGAGCTTACCAAGTCAGTAAACCATATTATTAAATTTGGAGAATCCTGACATTTTGCAGCTTCCTTATCACACAGCTATCAAAGAAGAGAACTTAATTTGTTTCCCAAAGGCATAAATGGAATACCAAAATGAGGAATGTTCTAGAACTTCTTACCGTCGTTCATGCCTGGATCTAGAAAAACAGAGCATAGAATAGAGAGGGGGAAAAAAATTCAAAAAAGGAAAATAAATTACACTCCCCCCCTCCCCCCACTACAATACACTCCCCTACCCAAATCACAAAACCCCACTCTTACAACTTACAAACCACGTTATATTTTTTTATTCTCTGTATCTTGCTTCTCTGATACAAATACTGTCAATATCCAGTATATGCTGTGTGGGGATTTAATTCAAATAAAAGAACATTTCAAGGAAAGCAGCCCTGGATATTGCAGGTACCCTCCTTGCTAGTGTTATTTCTACAACTGCAGATGCCATCATTTTAGCACTAAAATTTTCAAGGCTTAGAATAATTTCATTGGTTCTCTAGAGTTTGACAAAGAAAAGGAGACATAAAATCAGAGAGCCATCAATCACTCTTTAATAACACTTTCACTAGAAAACACTAATAAGGTATTTTATTACATTTTTAATTGGAATTCCTCTGAAAGACAACGAAACAAAAAAAAACCCCAACCCCCCCCCTCCTAAACCACTTAATATACTTTGCCAGAAAACATATTAATTTGTATGGCTTGGATTCTATCTGCAGCTGATATTCTCTTTAATCAAAAATACTGAACAGAATCAAAGAAAAAAATGCTGATTTATATTTTATTGCTCATGCGTTATCTTTCTCACTTGCATAAAGGGCCTATTTTCTGCACTGTTAACAGATCATAATTTTAATGTTAACACAAACATTTGTATTCCTATTCATATAGATATACAAATATCTTGTACATATAAGCAAATAGCAATGTACACACATATATGCACATATATAAGTATACAGATATACAAATTTCAATTATTTTAAAAAATACATCAAAGAGAGTTACAATTGTTATCCACCAGCTGTGACCAGAAATGTCTCTTTAACATGCTGCATTTAATGAGACATTATGTTAGCATTTCTTGCTCTCTGTGTTTCTCTGAAAAAAAAATCTATGTTAAAATCAGTAAGGGAATTATGTAAATAAAGTACCAACCCTAATGAAACAGCAATTATATACCTCAGCAGCTGCGTACATCCATTTATGATAGATGATTAACTAGCAAATTGTTTGCATATTTGTTTTATGAAGCATTTGGCAATTTAACTATTAGCTGTGAAGTTTTAGCCAAAAGTCATTAAAATTCTTAGAGTAGTATAGACCACAGCTGTTACTGTTTTAGAAAACTTATAAATCACCAGTATATAAGAACTACCTAAAAACAAAGGACTATATCTACAGAGAAGTGTCCATGTGATGTGAGCAGGTACCAGGATGGGCACTTAATTCACTCACTGTGTGGTTAGTGGGGACTCAGAAGACCGAAGTTCTGGATTCTTCTCCTGTTTGAGGGTGATTTGATCTGTAACACTTGTGGCATTATAGTTGCCTTATCCTTTTGTTCTTTTGGTAATTTATGAGGAAAGATACCTTTGCATCAGGCCAAATTTGAGAAAGCCTCTAGAGCTTTACAGGTATATATTGGCTGTTTGAACCTTAGAGCCCAGCTCCACTTTCATGGATACCATATACATAAATAGCACAGTTACGAGTGCTTTTCTGGCACTGGGATCACTACAATACAGAATTCTTCTCTCTCTTTTACCTAGTGAATGTGCAATTTTTAGAAGGAAAGCAGGACCTCACCAAAAGGGTGGGAAATCTTTTGCAGTGTAGGTTAAAATCTGCTCAGAAAAGACCTTGCATCTTTGGCTGTGGGAAAGAGGAGGCAGCCTTTTTGAGGAGTGACTGGGGTGTTTGAAGATCATCTTACCATTGTCATCATCTTACCATTGTCATCATCTTACCATTGTCATCACCCAAAGATCAGTTCTGCTATAACTGAGCCAGTAGAACATATCTGTGAGTTGCCCCTTTTTGTGTTTATTGTCAAATGAATAGATTCAAGCTTTAAAATCAGTCAGCACTAAAATAGATGAGGGTTTTTGCGTATTCTCATTCACCAGATGATGTAGCAAGCAGAATCCACCAGTGACAGCTGCCTGAAAAGCGCATGGGTTGCTCTGAAAGCAGATACGTTCAGGTTCTGGCTGAAGTGAGCACGGGTACACATTTTGGTGTCTAAGACTTCTCTGAAGGTTGTTTGTTCAGAGGGATAATAATTATTTCAGGTTCTGCTATTACTGTATTTTATGATTTATATGAGAAGAGGTGTGGTATAAAAAGGAGCATTTTGTCCCTTTCTATTGTGGCAGGCAGCACACAGTTGTATAACTTAAGGGAGAAGTTGCTCTACATAAGGAAATTTGTAACAGTGAGTCCCAGCATGTTCACCATGTGTCTGTTCTTTCCTGTAAGAGAAGAGCTGATGCTTCTACATCGATTATGCAAGCCTTTGTCTTCTCTCACCCCCTGACTTCTTCCCACACGCCCACTCTTACATTCACTTTCTCCAAGATTTAGACTGCAGAAACAACCCTTGTTTCCAGACACACGCAGCTCTGAGGCATGCATGAGGTAAGGACCGAAGGGTTGCCCCCTGTCCCTCCCCTGTGTCACCGCCCTGTGTCCAGACGTCAAACCCAAAGCAAACACTGGTCTGCTGTGTGTGATACCCAAGAAGTTTATACACTTCCAGCTGTTAATTACAGACACAGGCTTATGGGTTGTTTAGTGGAGAATGAAAAGCATCAGCATAAGCTCACATGTAGCTGCAGCTGCCCTGCCGTGGATATATATGTGTATAGGTTACAGGTGCACCCTGCCTCCCTCTCCCTGCCTTCTGCCTTGCTCTCGCAGACCCTCCCTCACCTCTTTCCATCTGAAAGGAAGCATCTGAGCCCAGACTGCAAGTATTAAATTTATAAACAATATTTTGGAGGTTTGAGGAAAAACAGAAGTGAGCTCATGCTCCCAAAACCATATTGATTCACCGAGTTAGCATCAGTATATGAGCCCATAACAGCTTAATTTTTCTGTGAAAGTCAGCAGTGGATCTTAAATAGCAAGCTGCACCTGGCAAAAAATCCACTGCTTTTGTTTCCTTGAAATTCCAGCCACAAAACATATTTTTCCTGTGTTCTTGTTAGCTTGCTTCAGCAGTAGCCTCACTAGTGTCACAGTTAACCTGGAAGATTCATGAGGAATAAGAGAAATATGTTGTTTGCTCTATTTGTGAAAAATACTTTCAAGGAACAGTATTTCCTTCTGTTCCCTCCTCTCAAATTTCCTCCCAGCCTGTTGCTATGCTGGCTCTATGTGTATTCACTTAGTTTACACCATAAGCTGCCTATGGCAAGGAGCTATTACTTGTACTCCTCCCTCTGTAATGTAGTTTTGTCACTATGGACATAGCAACCCACACAAATGATCTTCATTACAGAAAGCTAACAGGGTAGATGAGTAATTCAGCAAGACAACCATTGACTCCCCAGTGAGGTGGAGGCTACACTTTTGAGACCAGCTATAATTTATCCCAGCAAACTTGAAGATATATGGCTATTGTTGAGGAAAAAATGGAGCACAACACCCCTGTGATGGGGTTTTAAATTTTTTTCTATAGGTGAAAAGAATAATTTCCCATTTTAACTTGCTGTGGGTCTTTCTGTGAGAGTCATGAGTAAGAAGTTTGTCTTGCAAGAGTGCTGGGGGACTAGAATGCACTGTGGAATACCCTGTTATGACAGATTAATATAAAATATCAGAATAATCAAGGTCAGCCTTTCCCTCTTTCTCATTTTCCTGATTCAGTGCACAAGATGATGATGATTCCAGCAGGAAAAATAAAGGAGGAAAATCTGCTTGAAGAGTTGCCTTCCTAAATTAAGCAGAATAAAGAGGTGACCTGAATTTGTTTGCTTGTCTTTAAATAAAGATCTCATGAAATCTTAAAAAGCAGCTTTTGACTGTAAACAGCGACTTTGCCTATTTAATACATCTTAAAAGTCTTACCCTGCCTCCCTCCACCTCCGGATGATGGGATGGCTTCCCAGGGAATAAGTGCAGGGACATTGCCGTCCTCAGGCTCTGAGCTTGCAGGGGCTTAAACAACCAGCTTCTAACCAGTTTGGCTGGAGAAAATAAAACAAAACAAAACAAAACAAAACAAAACAAAACAAAACAAAACAAAACAAAACAAAGCACACACACAAACAAACAAAACCCACAACCCAAAAGACAACAAAAAGCCCTAAAACGTAGAAATCTTTCTGCATGGACTGGGTGTTAGGTGTTTCAGGGCTCCTTTGCTGTCTCCCCAGCAGGCACTGCTGGCCCCTCTGCTCTCTCCAGCTCTAATCCATACATTCAGTGCAGCTTTGATAGCACCAGAGATACTGTGAACTGATTGTCTAAATTCAGGAAAGAGCCTTAGAACATTGTTGTTTCAAAGTGGCTGATTTCAATGCTTTTTATTTGCCTTCTGGGTTTGAGTTTCCAGAGCTATTCCAGCAACTGCAATCATGAAGTCTCCAATTTTTTTCCAAAAATGGGACCTCCAACTGCCATTAATAGCTTCGTTACATGGATGAGGCTTTAAGAAAAATATCAAATATTTTAAGACTTGTAAAAAAAATCTCAAAAATTGCCAAAATTTTATGTCACTGGCTCACTTGCTGTCCTCATCTCTTCCTGCCTCAAGAAACCAATTCATCCATGTCAAATAAGAGAGCCAGGACACATGATATCGATCCAAACCTGGAGCACATAAACACATTCTGCAGCTCAGGCCAATCTCATCTCACCATCTTTAATAGCAGCTCCATTTTAGAACTTTTGAAGAGTGGAAGATTAAGAGTAAACAGTAATATTATTTTCTGTTTAAAATATATTCTAAAAGTAATTTTATTTTGAAAGAGCCTCCTTTAATGTACTCTGAAGCTTTAGAAATTACTACATGGCAGAGTGAACTGTAGACCTACTGAGTGAAGTATAAGATACTGCATAAATCATTTTGATTTGACTAGGAAAAACAGTCAAAGTCTTTAACTAATGCCATAATCGAAATAACAAATCATCTTGACAGTTTTGACAAGTTTGTTTATTTGCTTTAATGAAAGAGTATTTTTTCAATGAGATATCAGCTTTAACTTGAAATTATAAAAAAGAAATTACTGAAAGCAATTATCTGAATTTTGTTTCAAAGATCAAAATTCTGGAAACCAAAAATAATGATTGAATTAACCATATTTTTTCATGTGAAGAATTGTTTTAAGCATTTCTTCTTGCATATGTGCATGAATTGTTACTGTTTGCTGGCTTATTCATAAAATAAGAAATATAAAGTAGTCCTTTATTTATTGCTATGATGGGAATACTACAGAGCTGCAGCTGAAAATGGGAGACCCATTGTAGTAGATACCACAGTAAGAGAAAAGTCTTACAGCCCCTTCTCCAGGACATATAGAAAGGTAGATACCAGTTAGAGGAGAGAAAAGTGAGTCAGGGTGATGAGGTCACATTAAAAAAAAACAGTTTAGCAGAAAAACAGGAGTTTCAGCCTGCCACAAGAGTGTTTTTCAGGATGATGTAACTTCTATTAAATTGCTTGAAATTATGTTATTATCCAGAACTGCACATAACCCCCCTCCCCCCCTCAAATTGACATGTATGACGTTAATGAGAAGAAATATTTAAAAATAATTATGATACCTCAAAATATGAGTGGGTACAAGTGGTACAGTTTCCAGGATTTCAAACATTTGAAAGAACATTTGCAGACCCTTTTTGAAATAGCTGTCCTTGAGTATAGAAGGCAGTTCCCTCTTCTTACAATTAGCTGCATATTGTACGTACATCACCATAAAACTTTGAAAGGATTCAGATCAACTTATTGTTTGACAAAGCTAAAGCAAGAATGGTAATCAATCCCTTGGCAATGGAAATTTTAAATTTAAAATAAGCTTTACAAAGCCTTTGAACCTTCAAACACTTTATCCTTAAGAAATTAATGGGTCCCTGAAGAAGTCTTATTTCCCTTTCTGTTTCAGCTATATATACCTCAATTACATTAATCAACAATGCAATAAAATAACAGATATAGATCAATATCCCAGAAAAAAAATTCTTCCCAATACCTCTTTGCCACGTCTCCCCTTTTCCCCCCTTTCTATATTTTAAACTGTTCAGGGCTCTACTGAAATATTGTATTTTTTTGTTTTTAAGCTCTATTTATTCCAGCTCTTTTGCTGTCACAGCAACACCTCCCTCCACCCCTGACCTATTCCTCTCTCCAGCAATTTGTGTTGACCGCAGCAACACCTGCAGATGAAAGCAGCCCTATGTGAGAGGTTTCCTTCTGTTGAACCTGGAACAGCACCGAAGAGTCCTTCAAATGTTTCTCTCTTTTAAAGGCAATTGGAACTTTATGGAACATTTTCTTTTTCCTCTTAGGAACAATTACCGTTGTGGTCCCCAAGCTGCCATGCCAGCCTCTGCCTTTGGGCAAAAATGATTATATTTTTCAAGTTTCACTACATCAAAAACTCCTAGAAGTGACCTTCCTTGTTACAGGTATAGATTGTGGATGCCTTTATTGTGTCTACTCTTAAAACCCATCATAGTTATAGTTTCAGTCTAGCTTGGCTTCTCCCAAACATGAAAAGCCAGCCTGTATGAACTGTTGACACTATTTCCCCCTCTCAGTTCCTTTGCTCGCTTTAAAAACCAAGAGCCTAAAAATGAATGTCTCCTAGCTTTAGGCTCCAGACTGGTACCTCCTCACAGGGCTTTGTAAGGGACTCATATCCACCATTAAGCATCAGTTTTTCATTCCTGTGATACTTAGCTAATCTTTTTGCTGGCATTACCTGGAAGCACCACTGCATAGAACCTGCACGCCTGTTAGTATTTGCATTATAAATGGCCTACTTAGGGGGTTTATATAACTCAGAGGTAAGAATTTGCTTTTGGCTGAAAGCTATTAACTCTCAGCCAAAAAGCAGAATTTTGTTTAATTTGACGTAAATAAAACTGATCTGCTGTGACAGTTCTATTTATACCAAAGGATAGGCTTTTGTATTTAGATCAGTTTATCCAGATACCATGCGAGGATTGTGGTGCTGGCAGAAAGTCCACAGTGTTGGGTCAAAATTCTTGCAGAAGGGTGAGGGGGTAACTCCACATTGTTTGAGACAGACGTCTCAAACATGTAACTCCACATATACATTGAGACAGACAGATACCAAATCCATCCCCTATGTCCCTCCAGAAGATGCAAGAGGTTCCAACAGTGTCACGAGGTGCCCAAGGCAGTAAAGAAAAATCTGGCCTAGTCACTGAACTCTAAATATGTAGCAGTTTAATGCGTTTCACATTTCCTGTGCTGCTACCTCTCTGTCTTCTTTCTTCTGCACTAATCTTGCAAAATTTGCTTTGTAAGTATGTTCAGATATCAACCTATCTTTACTGAATTTGCCTTATATAAAGCACCATGCACATACAAAGGCACCATGCACATACACTTGTTTTTTAAACCATGATGAAGAGAACTATTGATAAACACCTTTAAGTTAGTTCATTAACATCATCAAAAAGTGACATTAACAGACTGGCTGTGGAATAAAATATCTGGTGTTTTTTTCCAAGGAAACTGCAAAAACACTTTTGTGAATGGATATAATTATGAATATGGGTGTTGTTTATACAATGTGGATATTAATTGCTTCATTAAAGGCAGTGACTTTCTTTTAAGAGCTATTATTTAGAATAAGCCTCAGTGTGATGAAAACAGGCTGCAGCCATCTTAACAAGCAGTAGATAAGAAATCAAAATCCTGAAATTCACATCACTTACTAATTGTAGCCATCCTGAGATGACTGCTGATGACAAGCTCCTTTAAATTTCTGTACCACTATAAAAATTAAAGTAATGTTCTTGGCCTTATTTTTCTGCCAAAGTGCAAAATTTCTGTCATTTTAGTGAGGAGCTCTGTTTGACTTATGAGTGGAAACAGTAACACATTTCTGGTTTCTGTACCCATTTCTGTATCTAAAAAATAAGTTATCAAGTAAACAAATAAGAGAGAACTGCACAAGTAGCATAAACCCTAATATCTGGAAGGTCAAGTATTGGGAAGACCTAGAGTTGCCTGGTGATACTAAGCTACTCCCTGATGTTTTCCATAAATCCACAGAAAGAGTGAGACAAAGCAGAAAAAAGCATTTGGTGAGCAGCACTTGTGGCACAGAGATATTCTGAAAAAACACCTTCACCACAGACTGTACAAATGTCAAGAAACAAGGTCTCTTTACATCTCTATATTATATGTGAAGGCGATGGCATCAAGGCTGGAAAGGTGTTCACAGATATTGAATCTGCCCACTGTAGGACATATAAGAAAGGATGAACAGCACCTGCATGAGACAGGGTTCTTGATCTAGTACTGCCAGACTGCATGAGGGAAGCTTTGGAACAGTGGTTCTGCCAAAATATTCAATAGAAATTAGATGCCTTTGATAGAGTGATCATGAGTGAGACAATGGGGCCCAAAAACCCTTTGGGAAGACCCATCACAAGGCAGAGCAGTGCAGGCTGTTCCCGTGCCTTGCAGCAGTGAGAAGACAACACAAGGCAGAGGAGAAATCTTTGTGCCTTGTCTGGGTTTAAAAAAGAAATAACATTAACCTGTCCAGAAGGTGAAATATAGACAATTCAAAAGCCCATAAAGTATTCATTCATTCCAGGCATTACAGGGTGATTTGTTAGACCTCACCACAGCCATAAGAGTAGATTTTGACCACTGCAGCTTCCTGGGACTTTGATGCAATAATTTACAGGACAGATTTATAGGGCAGTCACAAGAGCAATTTAACATCTTCTCTTTTCCTTCTGCTGCCTAGCTGGCATTACACAGAGCTCCTCTGCTTCTCCCATTCAGCTGAGGCTCAATCTGTCACTGATTTATGTGTATATAAATCAAGAGCACGATCAGAGGTAGACCTTTTGTATAGAAGAAAAATCTGGTTTTATAGCTTAAGCAATAACAGTAATTATTAATAGGTTTAACCCAAAGCCTGATGTACAGAGCACAATAATATTGTGAAATACAGATTTTGGGTCTGAATTTTGTGGGTGTCACTATCAAACCTACTGGAGAAATAATAATCTTAAAAGAAAGGACAATGGTGGTTTAAGCTACTTTGACAGTTCCTCTATCCCAGTACAAAGCACTGGAATTTGTCAAAGAATGGAATTTGACCTTCTGCTTTCATCTCCTTAAAAAATTCTTTCTAAATTACTAGCACCTTTCTTGCCAAATATCCCTCTCCAGGCAATGCTTGGACACAGTACAGGGCTGTAAGAGGAGCTAAGGACAATTCCCAGCATTGCAGGTGCAATGAAAGAAACCCTCTTCTTGGAATGAAAACAGTGTTTGAGTGCATGGACCAAGTATCACTTAGTCACCAAGTCTTGGATTCAGCTGCTTGACTGTCTTCCATTTCATTTACTAGTACAGATATAATCAAAATATTAGTAACAGAAGACTATCATATGAAGCAAGAGTAACCATCTTTTATATCGGTGGGGTTACTATAGAAGAGTTCTGGGTCATACAACACTGTCATTCATAGTGCACCATTTATCTCTTCTCTGCATTTTCTTACTTTTTTCCTTTTGAACAAAGATGCAAGTTTAAAGTCAAGTAATGACATACTGCCCAGCAGATAAAATCCTGCAATTAGCCTTGTTTGTACTTACACTGCAGCCCAGTAACAAAGTGATGCAAACCACTGAGGGCACATGTACAGTCATCTGCCACCCTTCAGGTCACCAGCATTTGTTCATGCACCTCATGGGATCTTGACAGCTTTCAGCTCTCTCTCCTGTTCCAAATTTTACCCTGGAGAGAATCTGTAGGTCAGCTGTCTGAAATACACCTGGTAGAGCAAAATGACTGAAAAAAACCTGGGTCTTGTGGCTCTCAGACCCAGCTGGTACTGGGATAGCTGTGAAGAGGGACACAGGGAGCATGGCACTTGCTCTGAACTGGAGGGATAGTATCACAGGTTAGGACTCTGATACAGCTGAATTCAATATTAATTAATTAATGAATTAATCAATCCAAGTGAAATATGGCTACTCTTGAATGACCAAATAACCATGAAGGTGACTAAAGGAACTCCAGATCTTTACTTGATGAGCAGCATGTAGATTCTGAGGGGAGAAAAGGCACAGCTCACATAGTCTGCTTTCTGAGTAGAAAATCCACACTACTGCAAAAAACAAGTCTCCTACTAGTTTAAAATGTTACACGACTGTTCTGGAAGGGCACATATTATATAATTTTGCACAGCAGAAGTAGAGCTAAGTCAGCTTTATATAGTAACCATTCCAAATAGTGTCTTCACAGACCATTTCAGAGTGTTATTTTCACAGCAATAATGTCTGCATTCATAATTACAGTAGCAAGTTCAAGGCTTCTTGGAAACGAGGGTGAAAAAATAGAATAAAAGATTGCATGTGGGGAAATGAGATTGAGAGATTTACTGAAGCGTTGAAGAAATAATATATTCTTATATTCATCTGAATAATTTCCTAGTTCCTCTCTTAATATGTAGAATAGGGAATTCAGTATCCCTAATGTACTGATTTGGTCAGAAAAATCACCCACGTTGTCTTATACAAAACACTGAGACAGACAGAACTAATTTCCATTCGTGCTCACATTTTTCCCCCAAAGCATCTACTTACCATTAATATAACTGCCCTACATTGTCCTGTTATTGTCCTGGATATGAATAAATCATTAGCCTTATTTTATTAATGAGGCCTAGCTAACAATATCCCCAAATTGGCTGTGCTCTCATATCTCGCAGTATAATAGATAGGCGAATTCCATACATTTATTCCTGTACCAGGAAAATCTGAAAGCTTCAGTGAGGTCATTATGTAGTGTTCCTTGACAAACAAGACCTGTTCCAGGCAAAGCTGTAAGGAAAAAATCGAGTTCAGTTTCTGATTTATTTCTTCCGTAAATTTTTCTGATTTCACAGTTTAGACTTTGCATTTACAGTAAATAGCACCCTTTATCTTAAGTATTATAATGAAAAGCCTTAAGCTTCCTTGAACACTAATAGGTAGTCCTGGTTCCCTTCACAGGCAATCAGTATTAGGAACTGTTGTAGCCTGACACATGGAGATCAGCAGCAGCACAAAGAGCTCTCTACCAGTGGTGGGAGCACTCGTGGTTTCACATGGATGAAGGGAGAATGGCAGGAACGTCCCATGCCCTCACTACCCCTTCTCCCATGCCAGGCATTTAAACACCTTTTGGGCTGCACAGGGACAGGCAGATGTACATAACCTCCCCCTGTCTGCAGAGCTGAGCAAAGGTGAACTTGTTCTGGACCAGGAACTGCACAAAAATACATTTGTACAACTAGGGCATAGTGCGGGACCTCTTTATGAATCTGGAGTCAATGCTTGTTTCTGGGTGCCAGGCAGAGTAACTTGCATCTGCCCGTACTTGCCCACAGAGAGAGATCAAGTGTGCCCAATGAAAGGGTTAACTTTTTTCTCTTTCAGATCAGTCATAAAAATAAGATATAAGCAAAGGAATGTTGGGCATCAGTAATACTGCATCTGGATTTTCTTTTAAAATAATATTATTTTCTTCTCATGTTAACCACCATCCATGACCGGTGATGTTATGGGCCAGTCCTACCAAGTAGGACGTGAGCCTGCATGGCTCCTCAGTTAGCCCAGTCCTGACTCAGTCTCAGCATCTGTACTCACAGCTGTAGTACAAAACCCCAAGTCTGCTGGCAACATACAAAAGGAGTTAAATCGCCTCCCTTGGCCATGCTGCTTTGCAGGGATAACATGAGCAAAGAGCACGGACCTAGCAACTTTCTGTTGCTAAGTCACCAATATGACAACAAATACACCAAGGGAGCAAATACACTGAGCAAAACTGCGTACAGTTTTGCAGGAACATGTGTTTTATGACATTTTTTTTTCATTTTTGTCACCTGTTTGTTTTAGGGACCTCTTATGGTGCAAGCAGTGAGAAAACAATTAGAAGTGATTAGAATGTGTGAGAAAACAATTAGAAGAAGCTAATGTAAGAGGAGTGAGGGAAGAAGAGAGATGGCAGAGGAAAGTAAAAAGACGAGAACTGTGGTGGGTAGAAGACTGAATCTCATGCAAAGAATACATTACTGGGAAAGCTGCTGCACAGACCACAAAACCCAAGTAGACAATATAAAACTAGAATTTGAGTTAGACTTTAAGATGAAATGAAAAGCCAGCAGTCCTGTATTAACAGCTGTGCTGCTGTGGTTGTCTCTGAAGGTTCTCTGCTTGAACTCAGATATTTCATTCTGGCTTTTGGCCTCCAAATTGATTTAGCACAAATTGACCTGCCCCACCTGACTGGGGATAAAGAGATGATCTTATAAACAAGGCACATCACCCCAGTAGCATGGATGAACTTCTCTCCAGCTATTACTCTCAGCTCTTCGTATATTTTGTGTCACTTTTTGACCTGAGAACAAAGGGCTTTAAGGATATATACTTCTGCCTTTTCACAATATTTTGGAAAATTATCATTACTGTTATCTACTTGAGCTATGGCTATACCTGCTCACAGGGGATCTACATTACATACCTTATTTCCATAACAAGCAAATGGTCCCTCTTGCCTTACTTACTCCACAAATCCAGATACTCTTGAGAATGATGCTATATAAATACCTAGATAGATAAATCAGAAATATATTTTTCTCTTCCATACTCTGATAGGAAGGAATCTGGGGAGTGTGCATTCCTCAGAAGTCTCTCTTTGTTTTCATAATAAAGTATCTTTTCTACCACTCCAGCAAGAGAAGATGAGAGATATCTGGTGCCAATGAACTCTTGTACTTCCTTAGAATGCTGCAGTGCTATTGTTTTTAATATTTAAAGCTGCAATGTTGCCATGTAACTAGGGAAATAACTTCTTGTGTTTAAATATTTCATAGCTTGTTGGACTCCAAGTACAAGAAGAATTTCTTTAGTATGTTAGAGGCTTACCCTGACGCGAAAAGTTTTTTGTTAACCCTTGAATGTGTTAAAATTGTTCTGTATATGATTCAT
The DNA here is from genome assembly GCA_013390025.1 of Pitta sordida. Taxonomy (NCBI): domain Eukaryota; kingdom Metazoa; phylum Chordata; class Aves; order Passeriformes; family Pittidae; genus Pitta; species Pitta sordida. The sequence continues at coordinate 192,669 of WEKX01016424.1, read as the reverse complement.
ATGATTCATTCAGGGGTCATGAAGGACTGGAAAGTAATATTTTTTCTTTTCACTTTTGTATAAACCTATATTAATCTTTCTAATATGCCTTTCTATGTTGGAGAAAACCTTTCATTTGATATTGGAACTTTAGTTTTGTATTTCCTAATGATAGTTTCTAAAAATAAGTATTTCCTTATAAAAAATTCTCCTCACTTCAGACCTCCAAAACTAGTTAGTATCAGAAATAAAAGATTCATTTGTGGATATTGGCTACTTGCTGCTACTTCAGAGTAGCACATATTGCTCACATATTGACGAGTGCTAGCACTCGTGGGGAAATCCTACAGTCCACCTACCTTCTGTCAGGTATTTTCAGGGTGCCTTTAGCTCCAGACACAAAAATTTAATTGACTATTTAATTTAGATTCCTTTTTTTTTTGGTGCTTGAGCATACATTTTATTCATTTTCTAGAACAGTACTGTGGCTGTGATTCTCCAGGCAAAATTAACTCTGTAAGCCCAGTGTCTTGTCTTCAGAACAACTGATATGCAAAAATTTCTTCTGATTTCACCTGATAATAGCTGAAATATTTTATATCCTGGAACTGTGTGTTTGTACATTGGTGGTTCTGATGGTGAGATCAGACAGAGGGTGGAAAAATCCATTTCTGGTATCAGTGATGAAATAAACTGATTTGAGGCACTGGTCAGACCATATTNTTGGTTATTTAAAAAAAAAAAATTACATGGCCCTGAGATTGAGGAAGAGAATGGCATCGTGTAATACCTTGGGTGTATTTGGGAATGGTGACAGCGCAGAAATGTGCACATAGATATTTAAGTGTAACAAACACGAAATGTTCAAAAGCTTGTAAAATTATCAAACAGTCCTCATGAGCTTCTCCAAGTTACATAAATATTTGTTTAGAATGCTAACATTAATGAGTATTTCAGGGGAAACCATAATTAACATGTTCAGAGCTGGAAAAAATGTATAAAGGATAATCACCCTGCTGAAAAACACATTGTTTACTCTTTACATTAAAGTTAATGATGTGTGCTGGCACGCAGAATGAAATACAGATGATGGTTTGAAAGCACCCATGCCAGATGTTTGCTCAACATTTGGCCCAGTTTCCTTTCCACACTCTGTTATTCACCTATCACTCCCAAATGTTGTCTGCAAGATTGGCCTCAGGGCTACTGGTACAGGACATACTCTTCTCTGGTGCTCATGTCCTGCCTCTCTGCTGCTTCTGGCAAAGAGACACCCACCATCCACTGGCTGCCCGTTTCAAGCTGGAGCTTTGTCTGTATCAGCCCACGGTTTTAGGTAGACATCAAAATTTGGAAGTAAAAAATAGATTCTGTACTTGCTTGTCCAACCTAAGTCAAGAAAAGCATCACAGAGGGGACGTGGATTCTACAAGACTTGAATTTAATGTTACTACCTCCCTGGCACTGTGACTTGCAGCCCTGAATTGAGTACATTCACTGTCTCAATGGCATGGGAACACTGACAGGCATCTCACAATGCCATTAATGCAAGATAATGTAACTAGGAGGCACACATGGTCCAAAACCCAGGGAGGCAAAGCCTGTGTACTTTCAGCTGTACAATCTTCAATTTCTAAGCATACAATTTATTCTTTCTTTAAACATGCTGAGGACACCTGTTTTCAGTTCACAGGCACAGATTTAGGCACACTGACCTAGAATGTGGGAAATCATGCTCAATTTCCTTTTCTGCCCTGGGGGATGTGAATTAAGATCTGCACAAGTGACTTGGCCACCATGTTAGTCTGGGATAAATGTATTGAAAATTGCTCTTGCCGCTCCACTGTGCATAGATAAATTAGAAACTATTTTGATGTAGAAAGTGACTCACACAATGACTTTATATTCCTGCACTTATAATGGAGAGAAAAATCTGGAGTCAACAATCCAAATCAAATTCACATTCCACAATTATTTTCTGATGGAGTTAAAATGCATTTAAATATGCTTTGGAAGATGGAGAACCAAAATTTCTGTCTTTTTTGTCCCAGATGAATATCCCCATTGATAGACTTCAAAATCAGGCTTTGTTCTCTTTAACAGTTAGCTGTCACTGGGCTAATACAGCAACAATCCAGAGAGGTTTATGAATGACAGTTGTGTCTGTGCAGCCCACAGAGCAAACACAGGGCCTCTTGGATCACCTGGCAGCACCTGGTCAGAAAAGTGTTGCCTAGCCCTGCAAACAGAAATTCCTGCAGCCCCTGCAGGATAGATGTGCCTAGTATGGAAAGGTCGGTAGGATTGCGCCTGCAAGCATCTATCATGGCACAGGTCACCTCTGGTGCATGGCAGATCCGCTCCCTGAGCCAATTAGAGATTGGTGGGTAAGACATCCAAGTTGCTTGTACCACCAGAATTGTACTGTGGGATTTGATTACTAAAAGTGAAGCTGTCAGATAAAAAGATGGGAGGTGAGAGGGTGTTGAAAGTGTGCAAATGAGAGGGAGCTGCTTCGTCAAAAGCTGAGATAACTCAGCATGAGAGATTGTGGGCTTGGGGCAGTGCTAAGCATCTAAATACTCAGAAAGGATGGATCCTTTTTGGGACCTGCGTGTGAGCCTGGCGGTACCGCTGGCACAGGGTTGTGCACTGCGAGAGCACCATCAGGGACATTGCTGCCAAATGGAGCATCAGCTTCTTGCTTTCAACAGGTTACAAAGTTCCTAATGGAAAAGGCTGTGCATCAAATTTCAGATGATCCCCAAAAAAGTAAGCCAAACATACATCTGAGAGTAATATTTGGCCTGTTGTGTTTTGATCCTTCAGTGAATATTGAATTTTAACTGTTAAAAATACATGAAAAGTATTCAAGAGCAATCATACATCACCTTCACCACAAAACATAAAACTTCCTCACTTTTGTTGCTTCCTTGAAGCAATAAACGTATCAGACTATGTGCTGAATTCCTGCTAGTAAAAGAGCTGAAATTTTCCTTTCTGCTAATAATCTTCTTTACTGCAGAGACTACAGAAATTGATACCGTTTGGCAGAGGTTATCTGGAAGTCCGAGTCCAAAGGCATTAGTCATACTACAGAAATGACAAGCATTATTAGCCTTTAGTTTAATTTATCGAATAAAAGGACAGTCTACAAAACAAGGGAGTAATGGCCTGTGGTTAAAACTGGCACAGACTGACAAGTTATATACAAGCGAAAACTTTGTGAAGCAACAGTGAGTAAAAAGTGACAGTGCACATATATTTTCATTCCTGATGGAACTACTTTGGTGATAGCACATGTCTGCATCTGCTATTTTTGATTAGTCCAGTTGCCACATGTGGTGTTCTCTGTATGGAAATACAGAGACCCAAATAGGTCACTTACGCAGGATGCAGAGTCCTGGGAAATTTTAGTTTAATGCATCTCCTCCTTCCATCTAACTTGTTCTGAAGGACTCAGCTATTGTGCTCTTGCCCATCCAAAAAAACCCATAGTAGGACCACCATGGCTGCTCTGCGGGAGAAGTTGGAAATTTGAAGAGCCCAGGTGGAAAAGACAAGTAGAAGATATAGGAGACAAATTCATAATTACAGTGAATCCTCTCTGTATCACGACTTCTCCTTCACGACCCCGCCCATTTGCGAAGCAATTTTTTTGCAGTCTGATTTCCGGGGTCTGCAAGGTTCCTCAGAGCACGCATGCGCTGTGCCTCTGCTTTGCTGAGGGGCGGTGCTGGCTCTCCCTGTGAGGTGGGGGTCGGGGTAGGGGAGCCGCGGTGCGGGGTTTGTGCCGTGGGAGCACGGCCGCAGCAGCCCGGAAAAGCCAACAGATTCTCGTCAGGGGTTGTCTCCTGAGTCAGAGGGGGCTCAGAAACAGTTCCCTTTGCTTCCCTGTACTCAGTGAGTCCAAGGGGAGAAGCAGAAAAGTGCCCGAAGCCCTGCGGAGTTCCGGGGGGTGGAGCAATGGGTGTGGCCTGCATGCATATTAACGACCTGCAGTTCTTCGTTAGATTAATGTTTCGCGATGCCTTTGGCCTGTCCCTTTCCTCACGATGGAGGAAGTATAACTGTATTTAACTTTAGTTATTCACAGATAATTCATTCACTTTCCTGATTTGAAGGTACGGATTCATTTTAGCAGTCCTTGAGTAGCAGAAACTGACTGCATTAGAAAAAAAGGAAAAATAGCCTGTGGCATTTTTCCAGGGGAGATTTTGTCAAAGTCAGACCAACTTCACAGGAAAATTAAAGTCCTTTTCTGATATCTTGATAACCTAAATGCAAACCAAATTAAACCAATTTGTTCATGTTTTTAAATATTCCTTTCCAAGATGAAACAAATGTTGAAACTGGAATTGTATTGAGGGTAGAAGTTACATTTTCCAAACAGCCATGTTAGAAACTATAAACTAAAGTGAAATTAGATAGTTGGCTTTTATTGAGACAGCCTCTAAGTAACACAATACAAACACACTCAGTGGTAGAGCTGGTCTGGAATGATCTGATGAAATGTTTTTGATCTGAAAGTAATAGGTCAGACTAAGATGAAGGGTTTTATGGAAAGTAGTCAGCAGAGAAGAATTTGCAGTTAAATAAAGTCCAATGTGCAGCAGAAAACTGTTAGGCTTCATACCAAATTGCCTCATGGATTGCTTGAAGGACAAACTTCACTATGTGGCTCGGCTGCCTCACCATGAGGAGTCCTCCATCGTAGGTACTTCCAGGCTTTCAGGGATTTACTCCTACTGCAGTCCCACCATAAGTCTTCTCATGCGACGAGAAGTCCCCAAAACCTGCAGCTCCTGACCAAGGCCATTGTGAGTCTACTTTGTACTAATGAGGAGATTCAGGACAAGTAGGAAAAGTGACTGCTTCTCCTATGAGCCCTCAGTTCAATGAGGTGATAATTTGATCTGAGGTGAGGGTCTCTGGTTGCTGAAATACCTGTTTCATTTCTCACTCTCTGGCTTATCCCAGCTCCAAAAATCTCCAAAAATCTGGGTAGCTGTGTCTATTTTATTTCAGAAAAGCAGAGAAGAACTCACTTTTTCCCAAAACAGCACATTTTACAGAATGACCTTTAGATTAAAATGTTCTACTTCTCCTGCTATCTTGGAGGCAAATTTAGCACTTGGTGTTTACAATGAAATAGAAGTCCCAAGTTTAAAATAGCTTTGCCTCATGGTCTCAGGGAAGAAATCAAATCCTACGGAAGGACTTCTCACCCAGACAAGTTGCTACCTATCACACAATCTTCTAACCTATGAGTTTCCATCTTTCCAGAGGCACAAACTGAGATTTTTCTTCTTCAAACTGAGAGCTATAAATATCAGCTATTGCTAGCAGCCTAACAGAGAAGAATGACAATAGCTCACTCTTTCGCTACATGTCTAGTCATGTCTATGTCAATTAACTTGTATATTTATTAAAGCTCATGGTGTTGCAAATATAGACTCAAAGTTCATTACAAAAACCACCAAACACTGTACAAGATACATCACCAAAGGAACTATTCTGTATTTCAGGAATTCAACTTTTCAGTTTTCCTTTCTATTATAATAGCAAACATTGCTGTAGAGCGATAACAGCAAGCTCAGGGACTGTAGGACTGGATGCAGATGTGTTTGTGGTGGGAAGCCTGCACAACATGCAACTCTACCTTAACTAGATTATTCTTGCAATTGGTTTGAACCTGATTTTACATTAGATTTCCTTTCTCATAATTTCTCATAAACTGTCTACTTGTGCAAAAATATCCATTAAAGCTGAACTCTACAAAGCAGCATTTGTGGGATTAACCACAATAACATAGCACGTTTCAGTTCTCTACTAACAACAAAATTCATGTCTTCCCCTTCACCCCACGCAGACTTCTATGGCTCCATCTGTAACTGAACATTGCTGCTGTTTGTTACACACGGAAATAAAGTATTTGCCATAGATAACCTTGACTTAGCCAGGGCCTGGGCCAAATGAGATTTCCTGATAAGTACACATAGATATAAAAAACCACACCAGCATAGAAAATCTATGACAGATGTTCAAGCAAAAGCTCATGGAACATATTAAATTTACTTACAGTTAAACCTGAAATTTGGATGTGGGTGGTAATTTACGTGGGGAGAACAAGCCCAAAGTGGGTCTCTTAGCAGAACACCTGCCAGGAATATCTAGCCTAAAATTCACAGCTTTTTATCCAGAGGGAATAAAAAGGAGTGGGAAGCAGGCACTAGGCCTAGATAGCCCACACAGACACATTTCAGAGAGACCAAATGACACTGGATGAAAAACCTGGAGCTGGGACCCTGTGGAGGTCCAAGCCTGCTGCTGTTGAAGTCTGGGAGCAGAGGAGTGTAGGGAGGAGCTGAGGTCTTTCAGCAGATGTACTGCAATACTCACCATAGCACTGCACAATTGCATCAAGGGAAAATTATTTATCTTTGGCATTCCGTCAGAGTCTTCAGTAGATAAAACTTTCGGCTTGTGAAAATTACCCTCTTGTGCTGCTCTTCTGAACTTCCATGCTTTGCCGAGTACAGGCCGAAAGACTGTACAAAAGTCCCATAAAATCAAATGTATGGTGCCAGACAATGATTTGCCAAACCTCATTTATATGAAAACTATCTCAATATGGTAACTGCTGGGGCAATCCAAAGCAGAAAGTAATTTATTCATGAATACGCGTATTCATGCCCTATACTTTTCTTTGATGGCTAGGTACCAATAATTTAGCAAGTGACATGTTCTGACTTTCACTCCAGAAGTTCAGCCTGTCTCAATACCATAGCAGCACCAGTAATATAAAGTACATTGATTTTCTTTCTAGAGCAACATTATTTATGCATGACATAGAATAATGCCTAACAGGAGCAACGAAAGGAAGAAAAGTTCATTGAGCTGGTGTGTATATGATATGACCCTGTTAACATTTCAGCGTAACATAATCTTTTTGTACTTTCAAGCATGATAAGTTAATGCACGCCACTGTGAGACGCATTGAAACTGACAGATAGACATGCATTTTAAAAACCCAGTTCAACAACTGTCACTTTACCATTAAGTAAAACGTATAAGGGTCTGAAGAATGATGAGGAGAAACCTTATGGTAACAATAAAAATCCTTCTTTGTATTTCCCAGAATACATGCAAATACCCTGCAGCTTCCATCTGCAGAATTTTATGAGAATAATCTAAATGAGAAATGTATATTGTGACAAACACAGGAATTGTGAATGTTGGGATGAAAGGCTGCCAATTGCTTCTGAATCTGAGGACTTGGTACTCATTTAGAAAACATCAAAACAGGGCTGCAGAAGCTGGTCTTGGAAAAGGTTATATAGCTCAAGCTGTGTGTATATATTTAATACAGGATCTCTCTTAGGAATAAACCTGAAAAGAATGAATGGCATGTGAATAGGACATATTTTTAAACTCTATCACTGCATAAGCTTGATTAGATTGGGGATTTTGAAACTGGCAAAGCATTTTCTTCACCACTTATGTGACAGAGAAACTTGTCTAAGTGGGAAATTGTGAGCTGTCAAGTGGATGTTGCATGACACAACACAAATGTCTGGTATTAGTTGCTTGATCCATAATATACCATTGCCAGTTCAGGATAAAAAACTGAGAAAGACAGACAAGTCTTTCACATCAAATACTGCACTGACAGAGAATAACCCTGCTGCGCATATTTAGGGTAGTTCAGATGGCTGAGAATCTTTGGCAAAACTGCTTGAGCTTTATGTAGTAGAAGCAAGATCTAGGGGTTTTTTTTGTGAAGAGAAAAATACTGTCCCATGAAACAAATAGTGCAGTCTTGAATGTCTTTTTTCCCTGCAGTAACACATTTCACTTTCTCTCTCAACTAAAATGTACTAGTTGAAAATTAATAAATTATTTTTGTAAAATTCAAACTATATCTCAATTGTATAGATCATATTTGACAGTGAAGACTTGTTTTGTGAAGAAGTCTGCTTGCTTGCATGTAAGTCTTAAATACATAATTTGAAAATCTGTTCATTGTCTTGCATCCACTCAACAACAACTTTACTGCCAGAAGCCCTGGTCATTCTGTCAATGTATTGCTTGGTAAGTCCTCTATGTAATGTTTCTCTCGGTCCTTTACTTCAGTTTCACAGGCACTCTGTAACACAAAAAAATACTCTTTAAATCATTAGAATTTCTTGCTTGATCCCATATAATATATTCAGTCTCGGCTGAAACTCTGGTGTAGAACTAGATTTTTTCAAAAAATTGTTAAACAATTGCTATACAAAAATTGTATAGCATTTGTGTACTGGTGAAAGGAATTGGAAGTGACATGGTATCTGAAGATAGCTGTACGACTCTTGAAAGATGAGCAGCTAACTTTCCCAATAAACTACTGTGGCCCTGAGGGGGACTTGGAATTCTTATGTGTACTAGGGATATGAAATACTCATTAAAAAAAACTAAACAAACTTTCTTCATTCTTTTTTTGAAAATAGAATATTTGAGGAGTAATTGAAATATATGTAGTACAGTCAGCCCTCTTCCACTTCACACCCCCTGTATTGCGGCTTCACATCTTAGCGGCATGATTTTTGAGCAATTAAGGAGGCCCCTTTTCGCAACAGTGCATGCATGACCTGGCACACATGAATATTCAATTAGGCAGTCATGAATATGCAAATCAACCCACACAGCCAGCACAGAGGCGGCTCCGCCGCTTGCCCTGTCCCAGCCACGGCGGCTCTGCTGCTTCCCCACCCCCCCGGCACGGCTGCCACCCGATACACAGCAACACAGTGCCAAAACAGTGCCAGGGAGCCATCTGAGGGTGCGGAGCAAATTGGCATATTAATGAGCTGCCAATCAACATGGAAGGCAGGCTTCATGGGACTCGAATGAGACTGTGGTTCCATGGTATAGAAGACCCAACTGTAGTAAGTTTTTTTGCTTTAATGAAGACGAATACACCAATTACTCCTACATGTGTGTTGAAGATACAAAAATAAATTTTAAAAATAAAATGAGAAATAGGACACTGCTGAAGGGAGAGGTTTGCTACTCATAAAAGGAAAATTAACTTTCTCCATGAAATAGAGGTAGAAAATAAACTGGAAAGCATTGTCAATGTTGTCTTGTAAACCAAAGGAAATGTTAACCATACAGGTCTGAAACAGTTGGCATCTTCAGCTCTGATACAGAAAATCATTTTTCCAGGTTAAAAGCTTGAAAAATTATGTGATATTCCTATATATGCATTCATGGTAATGCAACACATGCAGTGAAGTATTGTGTGCTAACAATAAATTTGGCCCACAGTATACTTTGGAAATTCTAACTATTGGAATTATAGTTGCCATAACATCGTAAAGTTTAGTTACAGAATGAATGCACTGAAAATAACTAATCATTTCACTGGGAATACTGTTCATTGTTGAAAGTGGTTTAAATCACTGAAATGAAACAGTAAATGCAGCAATAAAGAAAATCAGTAATAACATCTTTGTAGACATTATCCCATCTTTTTCTCCATTCTCAGTCTAAAAGAAACAATTTCCTGTAATTTTTTTAATATTTTTCTCAAGGGTCTAGTTTTTCCACCCTAAGTCTTCCAAAAGGTCTGAAGGAAGGACTAAGGGAGATGTCTTTCTGAAACTCTTTAAACTCCTTTCCATGAACATAAATTACAGAAGAAAATTTTGCAAGAAGTCTGATGACATAGACTGCTTTCACAGCAAGAATCATATCTCTTTTAAGCTTGTCTTGGATTGAAAGAAAATAAGATGGAAAGGGAAAAAAGAGGAAGAAGGCTCCAGATGACTCCAGGTCATCTGTGAACTGGACTTGTAGCAGTTGTCCTTTTATCAGGAAACCAGAAATGAGGCAAACATAAACTTCAGATCTGGATCTGGATCTTCTCTGTCTCTTTTGTATGTCAATTTTTTCTTGTAGTTTCATTACACAGAGAGGAATCTGCTGTAAAATGTAGATCCCAAAAGGAAAATTCCCAAATTCCATGGTGATGTCCTTCTGTTTGGCTTCCAGCTGCGAATCTGAATCCGCATTTGACCTTCGAAAGAATTTGGGATAGTCTTTTCTCTAATTTCTGTTCTGTCTTTGGAGGATGTGGCACTACCCATTACAGTCACAGCTGCAACCACAGCACTCCATCCGATCTGTATTTATACAGTGAGATACATATTCCATGCAACCAGGATGGACATACTTGATGATAACAAGGGGAAGAATGCCCTCTTTTTCAAGTATTCCTCAAGTAATCCCCAATCTTAATACAACCTAAAGATTATATTAATCCCAAGACCATTACCAAGGTCAAATAACCCTTCAATAAAGAATTTTCACAGAAATGATGGCTTCCAAAAATGGCAGAGATACATTAAAGACCATAGAAAAAAGAAACAAGTATTTGGCTTCCATAAATCTTTTGAAGTTTCTCAGCATCATTATTATTATTACTAACTCAGTGATGTCAGTATACTAAAAGAAAGATAAATGTTAATAATTCTTTCCCATCGGTTGTTTTAAGACTGTATATCACTAGCGATGGATAAAGCTCTAGAGGTTTGGATACAAGGTTGTTCATATAAACAACTTGCAGTTCATATCTCTGTTTTTTATTGAGATTGGAGCCAGGCTAAAGAGGAAATTTATCTCCCTGGGGAAACTGAGAGGTGTTTGTGCCTTCAGAATCGAGCAGCTTGGTTTAAAAATGACACTGATATCTGAATGATCTCTAGGACTTTTTTCTGCAAAATTAAAAGCAGCATTCATTTTCCATATTTTCATTTCAGAGCAGGTCTGTGCCAAACCTGCCTTAATTACTTAGGCTGAGCAACGTTTTGATGGCATATGAGCACCATCATGAAACATAAGTTCCTTCCACTTTATTCACCCCCTCTCAATTCTCCAAGTAATTCTCTGAATCCAGTTCCCTTGAAAAAAATCCCTGTCTTTGGCAATTTATTCTTAAACTCCAGCAGTTCCCCTCTTGCCATTCTGGGTGTCTATTGCCATTTCATTTTTGCCTTTCATTGACTTCCCTGCCATATGATGCTGAGCTTTACCAAAATCTCAAGGGAGTTGCACTTAATTTTAGACAGAGGCCAAAGTGGCGGATTTTAGATCCAGATCCAAATCTGCAGTTTCCTGTATATTTGGATTTTTTTGATTCAGCGTTCCAGCTTTGGCACTCCCATGCTTATTTCTTACAAACATTCCCCAGTGTGTGGGAGTGCTGTTGTTTGGGTCAGAGAACTGGAATTCTGGAGTCAGGAAATCATATTCTCCTAAATTACTCCCTTCATGGCCTTTATGACTAGCTGTTAACTTGTTTATTTAACTGACACTGACATAGGGTGTTTCTCTTTTTTTATGCCAACTTGACACATAGTTGACATAATTTTTGGAAGCTCTCTTTATCTAATCTAGAAATTCACATTACTTTGAAGCTGAATGAAAACTGGCACAGAGTTTCTCAGTCTGGCCTCTATGAAACTGAAGTGTATCAATTCAATGGCACCTTTTGCAAATTAGGTGTTAATACATCCAAATTATCCATCATCTACCTAAATAAAAGGCATATTTACTAAGTTCACAGAATGGGGTTTGGTTTCTTTTATTTGCAGACCCAGCTGCCTTCCCAACCTTCTTATCTTCCTGACATCCAGATGCTCTATTCTTCCAGTCACCAGGAGGGTTGTCAAAGGTCACAGGCTGTGGATCACTGAACTAGATTAGCTTTGCAAATTACTATAGCCTTAAACCCTCTCATCCTAGATAACAGCAAAATGCTACTAACTTGGTTAATGATTTTTTTTAACCAGATTACACTGTATTAGTATGTCTGAAAGTGCAGTTATCACTCCTTTCAGTGCACTTACCATGTCCTCCAATTTTTTGCAAAGCACTGCATGCTATTTTACAGTAGCTCAGGAGCAAGCCTACATTAGACTCAGCATGTTCTCCACTTTTACTTGTTTTACTTATGCAAAGAACTTTGTCACAATGATTTTCCTTGTTTATAGGATAAGCTATTGATTCAAACCATCACTGTAGAGAAATATTAACGTTCTCTCAGACAGTGCTGGAATTTAGCTCCCAAATGTACTGGAAAGGCAGAGATAAAATTTATATCCAAGGCAATTTCTGTGCTACACATTAAGCCAAGGATCTGAGTTTTCCTTTCAGAAGCTCCCAGAAATGTTTTTGCCAAGTCTCACTCTTAAACCAAGAGACATGATTTTTGGGTTTTAATTTTGTTTCTCTTATAGGTTTGCATTTTTTCCAGATCTATTTTACATTTTATTTTGCATCTGCCTTCTTAAGCGATCAAAGTGTTCATACACTGTACAAATGCAGGTTTCCACACCCATTCCTATTTTTTTTCAGTTTTAGGTGGCACATTATAACATGTGAAATCAGTTTTTCATACGGCCAATAGTAACAGAGGCACATATTTCTTCAGATTAATAATTCTCTTTTACTGTAGATCTCATAAATTCTTTTCCTCCCTTTTCCTTCTTCCCTCATGATTTTAAAGTCCACACAGAGATTTCAGTGATCAAGTCACATTTATAGAATTATCTGCTTCAAAGACATTTTTAAGGAGAAAATTAAAAAAAAAAAAAAGAATTGGCAACATGAACAATTTCCTCTTCATTTTAATAATTACCATAACCATAAAAAAACCCCCCTCAAAACCAAAATCACTTTCTAGTTTAAAGTGGAAAACATATTTTTTAACTTGGTGGTATCCACCATCACTATTATCACCACCACAAAAAGCAAGAGTACGAACCAGAAGTGGTGTATGAATTTAGATCAATCAGCTCCATAAAAGAGGGTTCTTTTGGGAACACAGTTGGTTTGGGCTTCCTGTCCCTAATTTTAGCATTCTGAAAGTTATGTGTTTGCTCTAAATTAGTCATATCGGCTTTCTCAGCAGGCAATCTCTCATTTTGAATAGATGAGTATAGATCACCCTCTGGAACCGGCTGTGTCTCTCCATAGATTTCAAAGGAGATTCTGAGTCATGACTGACTTAGAATAGATATCAAATTCTTGATCAGTAAATATAGATGAGATGAATCCCTGTCTCCGTGTTTCATAGTGATGGAGCTATATTATTACTGTGTATTTATTGCAGATCTCTTTGTGCACAAGTTCTGCTGTACACATACATAGATGCACATATAAATGTATATAAATATGTATTTTATATATATTATTTTAAAATTCCACACTCTAGATATATCAAAGTCCGAGTAATGAAATATAGAATGTTTTCCAGCAACTAAAATTTAAATTGATCTAAATTGCTGTGTCTCTTAAATTGAAAACAAACATGCATTTGTTTGCTTCTTGACATTCAACCCAATCTGCTCCAGTTGAAATTATTTACTATTAAAGGTCACCATGCCCATGTAACAATACAAACATGTCCAGGTAGCAGTTTAACTATAGCACAACAAAGCTAAACCATTGCTGTGGCCAGGGAGAAGCCAGCCCAGGAAGCAGGAATCACAAATGTTCAAGTCAGCGATGGTATCTGAAACCTTACATGCAATTATCGGAGAAGTTCACAGCTTTTATCACCATTTTGCTTTATAAACAAAAAACCTTAGAGACAAAACAATGAAGCACTTCTCTGCACAGTCTTAAAAGAATGTAAGCAAAGAAACCCACAAACTATATAGAGAATGCAAAAATATTCCTAAACATCCTCTGAATTCCTTTAAAGCTACTGATTAAAAAAAATTATGGTGAGAATGTTCAGGTAAATGTATTATGTAGTAAACTATTGTATCATGAAACAATACCTTCATTATATAGCACATACAGCATCTGAGGAGCTGGCAACCACAATCTGATATAAACATATGATACCATACGATACGATGACTGACCTATCCAGGTTAGATACAGATTTTACAAACAGTTCAGAGCTGATACAGCTAAAGCTTGCAGCCCAAGCAGAGCTGATAGGATAGTGTGGCATGCATTTGTTTTCCTGGCATCTGAACACAGATGGTAGCTCTATTTACAGGCTACAGACCTCAGGAATTCCTCCTTCATGCTGTTTTTATTTTGCTTTGTTTTCAAAGGATATATTTCTTCTTTGGTACCATAAGGACAACAAAATTACAGTCTGAGGCTGTTGTTGTTACGACTTCTAAACAGCAAGCAAAATAACATGTATGGGTGAAAAGGCTATTTCATTTCATTTTTTAAACACTTGGAAATGCTTGTCTTGGATTAGTGGGACTTTTTAGTTTTTTCATTGCAGTGAGTAGTGCAGTGAGGATGAATCTCCTCTTATGAATGAAACATATTGATATGTAGAGTTGTATATTTATCACATATCCTCTTTTTATTTTTACTTTTATGGAGTTCTAGTACTTGGTACAAGTAAATGAGTGTGCAGTTACCCTATACTTTTCTGGGCTTGCTTTCTCAGAGCTGGCGGCCGGCCACTAGTGGAGTCCCACAGGGATCAGTGCTTGGCCTGGCACTGTTTAATATCTTTATTGATGATCTGGATGAGGGAATGGAGTCCACCATTAGCATGTTGCAGACAATACCAATTTGGGGGCAAATGTTGAACTGCCAGAGGGTAGAAGGGCCCTTCAGAGGGACCTTGATAGACTAGAGAAATGGGCAGACTCCAATAATATAAGATTTAACAAGACTAAGTGCTGAGTTCTTCACTTCGGACATAACAACCCCATGCATCGCTGTTGACANTGGAGGTGTTTAAGAAAAGACTCGATGAGGAGCTCAGCGACATGGCCTAGATGATGTGAGGCTTGGATGGATGGAGCGTGGTGGCCATGGTTCCACACTTGTGGGTTCAATCCCTGGGTGGGCATTTGCTTGGGAGTTGGACTAGATTATCCTATGGGTCCCTTCCAACTCAGAATAACCTGTAAACCTGTGAACTTCCTGCAGGCTCTCCAGTGAAAGGAACAGTTAGCAACATGGCAATGAATGCTTTTCCATGGGAATGCCCATCAGTGCTCAGCTGGACCAAAAATGGTACAGTTGTGGATGATTTGCAACTCCTTCATTGTAGCAGATTTTCCTTTGAATTATTACACTTTGTCTACTATCAGACAAAAAGTAGAGTAGAAAAAAAGGCTGTGATTTTTGCTCATTTGTACTTCAACACTGTATAGGATATGGATGACCAAGTATCAGTGTTATTAAAAAAACCCAGCACAGTCATAATAATTATCTAGAAAAATAAACAGCAATGGCCCTCTTACAGAGATAGTCATCCACGTTAGCTAATGAAATACTGCCAGAAAACTCTATGTTACAGGGAAACTATCATTTCTGAATCCCAGAATAGTATGAATTGGAAATGACACACAAGAATAATGGAGTCCAACTCCTAAGTGAATGGCCCATATACGGATAGAACCCACACCCTAGGTATTTTGAGCACCATACTCTAACCAGCTGAGGTAGTACAAGTAGATCATTACTGCTATATACAACTTAGAATTTCTTTAAAAGGGGGAGAGACAATGGGAGACAAACACAGGCAGAAGCACAAGGATTTCTTAGATGAAGTCCACCCACTGAGATGTTTGTGGAAGCAACTGTAAGCAGAAAAATGATGCAAGTGGGATCTTAAAAGAATCCTCACAATGAGTGAAACAAGATGAGCACTCATTTTATTTCCATCTTTACACTGTATCTAAAGTAAAAGAAGTAACACTGAACTATTTCTAGCCAGAAAATCATGAGAAATCCTCATTATTCCTCATCAATTTATTTTGGAAGACATTTTTGGTATTAGGATAGAGTTATTAAATATATTTTTAGTATTAGGATAGAGTTATTAAAAAAGGCATTTTCTTTTCTCATCAAAGTCATTTACCTGCTACTATAGAGAACCACATCATCACATTTTATAAATAGAGTTATCAAAAATTAGCTGCAAACTGTGGTTATAGGCCCCAGTAAATTCCTAGAAGTCCAGCTGAAACTCTCACTCCTTTCATTGCCAAACCTCTGTGTCCAACGTGAATGTATTCACACTGTTTTATATCCTTGTGTCATATTGCCCTTCAGGAGAAAGGTCCTTTTCCTCCTGGAAACGTGTTTAGAGAAATAAACAGTGTCTCCTCTAATACTTTCCTTTGCAACATAAAACTAGAAAAATCCTTTGTAATTCTGTCATGTGATGGGCTCTCCCTTCTCTAGTTATTGTCCTAGATTTTGCTTTCACCTATGTCTGTCTGAATACACCTTTCAGTGGTGGATGTAATTGAGACTGGTTTAACAGTGCCCTGCATAATCAATCTTAGTATTTAAAAAAAAAAAAACAACAAACAGATCAGGAGAAGCACAAGAACAAGTAATATGTATTCCTATTTGGTTGAAACTCAGATTCACAGATTACTAAAGATTTAAAGCTTATTCAGTGGAAAAATAACTTGTTCACTTTTCAGTCAAAGGACATGACCAACCTCAGTATGTAGCTAAGTATATCAGTTTCCTAATTATATTAAAGAGAAGGAAATTTGATAGGGATGAGACTTGTGAGAGTGATGGTTCCAGCCTGAGAAATTGCATATTAGCTTTAACAATACTGTGATAAATCCTTAAGAAAACTACAAATTATTATTTGTATTTTTTGCACCCTCAGGTCCCTGAAACCTTCAGATAAAGAAAGAAATCTGTGTCCCTGCCCATTCTGCTCTCCATAGACACAGAAGGAAGCCAGGGTCCCTGCCAGTCCTGTCCTCCCTTTCCTTTCTGGTTTTGTAAAACACTTTATGTACATAAATTTTTGCTTAACCCATTATAATGTGCTATGTGTTTTTTTTAATGTAAAACATATCTGTCCTGGAGTTGGAAGAGAAAGTTGTGAGACAGTTCAGTATTTATCCCCATTCAAATGTGACTGTCTGTTCTGGAGGATGCCAGGTGCTTCAAACACTGCCAAACATATGGCAAGGCTGTGGCACAGCCGCCTTCGACGGGGAGCTAAGCTAATAGCCCCACATGCACTTCATTTAAAAATATGGACAAATATTCAATCAAAATGAATTTTGTCATCTTGGTCAGAACTGCATTCAGTCTGCGTTGAGAGACTTGAAAGGACACTCTGCTGCTCATATTTTATAACAATGACTCATTCAGCTGCTATAATCCCAGTCAGATACAGTACAATGCTATTCTTTGCCTGTTTCTTTTCTTTGAGCTGTAACTTTTCCTCTGCAATGCACAAAACTCAGTGGTTGTCAAGAAGGTCTCGTTAGCACCCGCTTTAGGGGCTAGCTACTTATATCCAAGGCTTTGCACTTTCATACTGTTTTTCCCCTCTAACTTTGACCCTTTTTCTCAGAATATGAAAATGTATCTCATCTTTACCTTGCAGCCACAGGACAGGAAAGCAGCTACAGTTACAGATCTGTATGATACAACCTTTTTGCCTGATTTGTCTGATGAAAAATGTATAAGCAAGTAGAAAACATTATTATCCTAAAGCAATTCTTAAACAAAAGCATAGCAACCCTACTAACCCCAGCAGAGGCAGCAGATAACTCAGCTGTATTATTTTTTGTTTAAAAAGGATTTACCTTCTATCATGGTTTCCTAGGTTGGTTCCAATGCTCATTAAAAGAATTGGATCAAAAAAAGCCCTAGTGAAATCCTACATTGAGCGAACAGTGAACCTCCTCTCTCCCAAACCCAGAAAGAATAATAATTGGGAGAAATAAGCATATAAATTAATCTGTGGGACTCGTTAGAAAGATATGCTCCATTTCAGGAACCAGACTAATTTAGATATTAAGGGCATGAAGCAATTTTAGAGGTAATGATCAAATTAAATGAAAATAATTTTTGGTTAAAAAAAAAATCATAATTAAATAATCAAATATTCAATGCCAGGCTGCATTCATATCAGAATATGAAACTTCTCCAGATTCAGCAGGAAGGAAAAAAAAAAAAAGGAGGATTCTGTGTTGTCCACAAAAATCCACTTTAGTACAGTGGTGAGTGTCCCTGTCTCTCATGCAGGAGACCGGGGATACGATTCCTGCCAGGGAAGCAGTGGTGCTGTTTAAGCGCTGGACTCAATAATCCTTGTGGGTCCCTTCCAACTCAGAATATTCTGTGATTCTGTGAATCTGTAAATAAAACTATACATAAAAAAAATATCTGTTACCTCCCTCTGCTGCTCCCTCTCCTCCCACCAATGCCGAGTGGGTGAGCTCCGGACCATAGATGTTGGGTTCCAAGTGAGATCACCCAGCTGAGTGCTGGAGACCACCCGTCTTCCCACCCATCAAAAAACTATCACTTTGCGGGTGATATGTCCCCTAACCCTTGGCCCCAGTGGGTCTGAGTACACTGTGACAGCCACCCTCGCCACAGCCAGCCTAAACCTGCAGAGTGAAGTGATAGGGAGGCTCAGACTGGTGTCACAGGGGTGCCTAGAAACTGGGTTTGGGTTTCTTTAAATGACTTTGAACTTGGCCCTTGTTGGGGCGGAGGGAGCTGCAGGAGGAGCTATGGGTAGATTATTCCAGTTAAATAATCAGCAGACTGAAGTAAGTGGCTAGACCACAAGTATTTGGAGACAATAACTGTAAACTTGGTGCAGGCACTGACTAAAATAGCTTCTCAACAGCTGTAAGTTATTATATAGACACTGAGCTCTTACATCCTTTATTAACAGCCACTGAAGAAACTGCTCAAATTTGTTCTTTTCTTATGCACAGCACTAAGAAAAAATAAAGACAAAATACTCCTCTATAGATGGTTACAGCATTTCTAAAGACATAATATGTTATAAAAACCCAAGCTAATTAAACTGGATTAGATCTTATTAAAAGTACAATTTTTTTCAACCCTATGAATGGTACTAGGGAGATCCTAAAGCAGGAAATATTTGTATCTACCTACATATGCATAGCTCTTACTTACAATCAAAGTAAAACATTTGAATTAAAATTATTATGCTATGGCAAATGAATGAGACTATTTCTCAACTTGTATGTGTTGGCTGGGAGGATATCCTCCTGATTAGGGACAGAAGGTCACTTGTGCTAAGGTCAGCAAAGATCTTGTTCTGATTCAAAGGTGGGGAGAGACAAGGTCCTGTCATATTTTTTGTACAAATGGTAGCAGCTGAATATTGTTTAACAATTATCTGTATGGGCACAGACTACCTCTTAGCAGCTAAACAGCCCCTGAGGTCCTCCAGTGTGAATGTGTGTACATTTATAGAAGAAGATCACTAAATAAAACAAGTAACAATCTATTTCCACGCAATTAAACCAGCCAGGTATGTGCTCCCACTTGGGAACATAACATGTTTTGAAAAAAAACTGATGAAGGAAGGCAAATTCTGCTAAAGACATAAAAGTTATACAGTGTCTGTCCTGTATAATGAGTGAAAGAGCGAAAGAATTTCTTCTGCTCAAGATTGTAACAAATAAAATGCAAACCAGACTCATAAGCTATAGGAACATATTTCCAAACTGATGCGCAGAGACTGAGCTCCTGACAGGCCAGGAGATGCAAAGAACCTCATAGCTGTAAAATGGAGCCTTATAGCTTTTTGAATGGGACTGAGCAGTAGGCTGAGGAGGAGATCCTGGTATCAGAAGCTGAAACTTGTGATGAGTCCTTTTGTCCTTTGTCTCCAAAAGAAGGAGGCATTTGTTCTTTGTGTTCATTTGCACCACAGCTACGTAACCTCATGCCTCAGATTTTTCTTGGCCTTTATAGAAACCTTTTATTTCCTTTCTTCCCACAAACTTCACTTCTGTGATTTTTTTTGCTCCCATCTGAAGCATCAGAGGTAGGTTTTAACTAGGCACAGAACAGGGTACATTGGTGATTCTATTGAAATATAAATATCTCAAGTGCCTTTGAGATATAACCAGAAGGTTATACCTGCCACCTGACACATCTAAGGCTGCAAAGGAATTTTCCCCAAAATCAGATTGATGGGGATGTTAGGATCATCTGACAACTAACTAACAGCATAACTGCTAATGAAGACTGAAATCAGAAGTGAAACTCTTGATCCCCCTATCTGTGATGTATAACAGTGTTTGGACCTTTAGCTACAGATCTGCAAGTCGTCATAGGGAGATGGCAAGCTTTTTGTGCCTCCTTTGTGGCTGAACATCTATTGAAGGGTCAAATGTGGTAATAAGTATCTGGGCTCAATGAACTAAATAGTCCTTTTCAGTTCACATTCATGTAATTATTTTAATTTTTGTATAGGTTGGGCAGCTAGCTATGCGGAAGAGAGAAAGGTAAGTGATGCCCCACAGTAAGGGTATTTTGAAGTAGCAGATTTTCAGCATCAGTTTCCAGATGAGTGGCCTAGTGGTCTTTCACAAGAATCTGAGGTCATGAGTATGTGTGTGTAACACTACCAGGGCAGATCTGCTGAAATATAAATAACAATCTTGCACTGATGCTGTAAAACTCCCATGTATTTGCTTCATAAAAGCTTCTATTTCCATATGTCTTAAATATCTTATTAAAAGAATTATTCTGCTATTATCATTTAATCCAATGTATTATGAATATGACATTTCACAGCCGATGGCTGAAAATTCCAGCTGCCTTTCTGGATTATGAGTATAAAGTTTTACAGCTGCATGTGGCAAGCCAGTAGGGTCAGCAAAAAAGAAGCCTTAATTTTCTATGCAGATCAGTAAAGCTGCTATGGAATTGTTATTCTTCTCCTTAGTGGGAGTCCCAAGAGACCAAATGCTCGGAATTATCTTCTAATGGACCTATCTCTCAGGGGAAAGGTCAAAAATAAGACATTGTAGGGAGTACACGCAAAGAATTGAGCGTGCTTTGAAGTCTTTAGCCCGGTATGGCAACCTAAAATGCAGGTGTGAGGGGCTGGTTGAAGTGCCATCCTGATTTCCACTCCAGAGAAATCCTCATATGAATTTTCTCCCCATGGGAAGGTCTTTTTTTAACTGGTCAGGCTGTAACAGGGTAAGGATGGTGTGCAGCAGTAGGCAGTGTCTTCTCTGGAAACCACTGATGAGAAAGCAGGCAGACAAGTATCAATGCAACCTGTGGTCACTGCCCAGAGTTTGCTGCTCTCCTTACAAACAAGGATGTGAAGGGGTACCTCTTCTACCATCAAGTTCATGGCACAGCAGGGTACACAAAGCCTATGTGTGATGAGTCAGGAAAAAAACAAGAACGGGAAAGCCAGAGAAGTAGTTTACCCAGGGGGTAGAAAGCAGATTTACAACACTAACATTGCTAGTGATAGCTCTGGGTTTCAAAGTCCCCAGGATATTGTGCAGGACTCCATTTTGCTGTGTAAACTTCAAACAAAGAAACCATCATAATCCCCGAGTTCTACTGAGTAGTAATTTAATCTGAGTAATTTAATCTAAGCAATTTAAACTTTAATCTCAAAAAATCAGACAAGTAAAATGTGAATAATACAGAACAATAATATACAGAGCTCATTTAATTTATTTTTTCTGAAAAAGTAACAGAGCATCTGTTCAGGAAACAGACTTCGGACATCTTACAATTGGGTGTGGGTGAGAAATATGTGACAAAATTAGGAGCCAGATAAATTTCTGTTGACTTCGTTCTATTCTGATTTCATGTTATTATACTAGTTGTCCATAGACTATATTAAACATTGCCCAAATAGTTAAAGCTCTTTAAAATTTTGAGCTAAGAAAACCACAGCTTGTGATGAGGACTGAAAAATATCAGGTCAGGAAATGTAACTCTTCCTCTCAACACTCGAATACCTTTTTTCTGAAAAGCCACCAGGAAAGCCACCCTAAATGGCTTTAAATTTATACTGAGAAACACAATTGCAACACATTAAAATGGTTGTCACATGTGAAAAATCACTCATGTCCAAAAAATGACAACTTTTTTCAGTTGTGATGAATGTTTAGTTAAAATGAACCAAAAGGCACAGAAGTCCTGCTGTTTTCCCTCAATTGTTTCCTGGGAAATAACAGGTGAAACAAGAAAGCTAGGCAAGAAGTAGATGGGGACAGTATAGAAGCAATAGGAAAGGTAGAAAAGAGTGGGTGCCAGCCCTGAAGAGTATGCTGTCAATAAGCTGAATTTCCCTCAGAAACATGGATGATGTCGTCCTTCTGACGCTGTCCCGTACAATCTGCTGCAGAGCTCAGGCTGTAATTTAAGCTTCAGGGAGACATAAGATGACATTTGGAACAGCAAAATAAACCAAATGAACCTAAGTTTGCTGCTTTCCTTTTCTTTCAACTTGCACTCTACCTTTGTAAGCTTGTCTGTGTGGATAAATTACCCTTCCTTTCTGTGCAAGCGTAAGTGACTGCTTTACTTCTGAGCAGGGCAGTGGTTGTGCCACCACCATCTTCCCTATTAACAAAAGGAGAGAGGAAGAGTGGAGGAAAAACATGACTTGCATTAGAGTAGCTCCTCAAGGCCATGCCACCATGCTTGGCTCAGGATGGGAGGACAGGGCTTGTACAGTGGGTCTCTTGCTTCTTGGAGCACACAGGAGCTGCCAACAGAAATGAACAGAGCTGGAAAGCACTGGTGGTGAGGAAGAGAAAGGGGACTTAACGGGCTCACCTGATAGCTGGAGATTAATATTGGTGTGCAGTCCTAGTTTAGAAATAATCTGCTTATCATTTCCATTGAAATGGCAGAGGGCCCAAGGCTGAGACATTAAAAAAAGAGGCTCGAATGGGAGGGGTACACTTTGCACCTCTCCTTCAGTCTTTTTATGGATAAAAGGGCTATCCAGGAAGGTGGCACAGAGTCAGTCATGCGCCAGTCCCAGAGAATCTCCTGAGACTCTCAGCACTGGAAATGTCCATCAGGACCTGCTGATGGAACAGTGTGTGGGCACAGGAGTGCAGAATTGCTGAGCAGCCCACAAAAAACAATTCCTCAAGGACAAGATAAATCATACTGCATACTCCTCTACAAATCCAGAAAAGGAAAGAGTGTTTAAGACACTTCAGACCGCCTTGATTTAAGAGTTGGACTCAATGATCCTTGTGGGTCCCTTCCAACTCAGAATATTTTTGATTCTGTGACTTCTGGGCTGAGTCTAAGGTAGCATGATTCAAATATTTCCTAGGTGTGAGCGTCTAGGTATCAGTCCAAAACATCAGGTTTCTGGTACCATTTTCTGCCCAAACAGCTCTTTCCATCTCTGCTGGGGAAGAAGCAGGTATGAAACTGGAATGTGCCATTCTCAGGCTGCTGAGGAAGCCAAGGGCCAGGCAGTGCCCCAGCATTAACATTCACCTTGTCCAGGTGAATGAAGCCTTCTCATCTCACAGCACCTACAAGTGGGGATTTATTTACAGTACAGCTTTCATTAAATTTTGATAAAAATTCAGTGTTTTTTCAGCTGATTGTCCAGGGACATGGCTGCTTTGTATTTACCCTAATATTTCTGCTGGGAGGAAATCAGATAGCATTGTACTGAAAAATACTGGCTTTATTGCTTAAGGAAAATGTAGTATCTCCCTTCTAGGACTGGCTACATTCACTGATTTTGAATCGGATGTAGAGGCATAAGGAGAGTATAGATCTGACTGAGGGAAAGCTTGTTACTCTCCAAACAAAACAAAATCAAAATCAAACAAGAGGCGTTTCTGCCTTCTGCAGCCAGAAAGAAGCCTGCAGAATTTATTACAAGGCACTGCTGTGACTCATTGCATCAGTAACTATTTCCCGTGGTATCTGAGCTGCCTTCCGGATATATGTATTTTCTCTAGTCTTATATTTAGTCCATGAGAAGTCTGGGTGTGAAACCATCTCTATTTGGACAGAAGATATCAAGTTCTGAGAGTGTTAATTGCTATCTTTATATAGAATATCACAGAATCAGACAATAACAATCACAATAAAATTACTGAACCTTGGGAATGGTGGCATGGCATGCTGTTCCCTCTGGTAGAAACTGATGGTATAGCAAAAATGGGTAATCATCATCTACTGCTGAATGGAGCAGAAAAGGGTATGTAGTGTATTTATATCAGTTGGGGTGTTCCCCAGTTAATCTGTGAGGTCAAGCTTGCCAGCCCTTGAAATATAATTTGGTAGATAACTGGATCAGTTCTTCCCAGTGGATATAAAGCAATGAATGCTCTGAGGAGAGACAAAGGGAGAAGGATTTTGTCACTGAAGAACATAAGTTCCAAATTAAACACGAGAAAATATAAAGCTCAACGAAGGGCTTGAGAGAGGAAAGTGGTAGAAAAGCAGAGATAAAGGAAAATAAAGGGATATTGTAGAAGATGCATAGCTGTATATTGGAGTGCATGCTGTTGGGCATGGAAATGAGAAGAGATGTCATCATTCTGGTTTCTGTGCACTGAATCTTTAAATGTAGATGATCATATTTCCCTGCTGTGGAGGCAGCTCCAAGGCAGCTGCTGTCATATTCCAGTGCAGATGCAGAATAGTACCAGAGCAAGATGGTTTCCTCCTCTTCACTGACCAGCAACTTCTTTTGAATTATTTGATCTTAACTTTTTTTTGAAGATAAAAGCATATATTCTGTCAAAGAGGAAAATTCAGTCTTGTGGGAATTGCTGATAATATGACAGTGGCACCTACTGCTAACGAGTTAAACTATTCCAGCTGTCACATGGGACAGGGGTTGTGTCCCCCACCAAGAAGATAGGACCACATGATACATGGATATGTATGTTGGAGTACACCACACCCCACAGCTTTCTCCTGCCCCTATTTGGGTTATCTCCATCACTACCCAGCCACGAAATCTTCAAAATTAAAACATGTCATTAATAGTCAGTCCAGCAAATCATGTCCTGAAATGCAGTCAGGAAAACTCATAGTGCAGCTTCTCTTGTCCAGCTCTTGTTTTGAGAGCCATAGATCAGTGGGGTCATAGTTCCAGATTTTGCCTTGGGGTCCCCATATTTCTGCATGCATATCATATGCCTTAATGCACTCTACACACACATGCCCAATCTCTTTCTGGAAGTCTCTGTCCTTTGCATAATTACATGCAAATGGGGTCACCATACCTCCGACCTGTAACTAGTAATAAACCCCTCAAATATCACTTGCAGTAGAAGATCCTAAGGGTTATTCTCATTCCTCTGTGAATTTATCCCACAGTTAAAATTCATGCTTTTCCCCCCCTAACAATGCAATAATAGCCAAAGTGCACGCTTTCATCCATTAACTTCATATTGATGGAGACAGGATAAAGTTCACAGGACTGAATTCCAACCTGTTCCATTCAGTGCAGATAATGTACAGAACTAGGTACTAATTTCAACTCATGCATGGGAAATAAAAGGGATGTGTAAAAAATACCCGTGACTATGCAGGAATTACACATATGAAAAATTACAGTACTGCAAGTCTATTCACCAAGAACATGACAGCCTATGGAAATGGTAACCTGCAGCCCTGTTTTCCCCATCGGAGACATGAATTGTTTCGAAAATGTTGTCTGGTCATTCACTGCATTGACTGCCTATAGAGATTCTCTTCAGATCCATGCCCCCATTACATGGTCAAAAAATTTTTGGAGACAAGGAATGTACTTGACTACTGAATCACTCTGGCATGAAGGGTAAAGGGTATTCCTCTCTAACAAGGAATAAGGTCTTTTGTGCAAGACAGAGAGCATTCTGGGAAGCTGAGTCAATGCTTCAGTCATATTTGAAGAGCCCTGTGCATTTGACAAGGTCCTTAATCCACTTCTACTAGTAAAATCAAAAAATGAAGTAAAGCATAGTCTCTAATCATCCAGCAATTTCAATGTACAGGAAGCGAACAAATGAGATTAGCTCAGTTGGTTAGAGTATGGTGTTAATAATATCAAGCTCACATGCTCAATCCCCATAGTAGGCTGTTCAGTTAAGAGTTGGATGCGATGATCCTTGTGGATCCCTAACAAATCAGAACACTCTGTGACTGTGAGAAAGGAAAATTGGAAATTACATGGGACTCTTGTTACCTCCTGTCACCTCAGAAACACTCAAATGAAAATGAAAGCATTCCCCTACAGTGTTTATATCTTATAAAAGCTTGAAAATAATTAAAAATAATATCTATTAGCAAGTGACATCCAAACAAAAGCAAATGTATAACCTTTCAACCTCTAGGTCACCAGGTCGAATCCAGCTCACATAAGCAGTGATGGAGGTCATTGCCATTTGAAGGCTTCATCATCAAGATGATGTTGGCTTCTGAGCCACAAGGTACAACATCAGAATTATTACTCACAAGGAAATGAAGATATGACTTTGTTTCTTCAATCCTTTGCTCATTTAAATATCAATCACATTATTATTTGAAAATTCCTGGTAAATGCATGTATATCTTGAATGCTGTGTTACCTTCCATACTATAAGCACTACTGCTAACCAAGGATGCAGTAAAATCATGCACCATTTAACTGTTTCTTCTCATTGATGTAAACAGTCATGCAGGACACAAGCTAGTGGAAAATCAGACCGTGACTGTAATAAAAATTCTCAATCAATTGAAAGAATTCTGGTACATTTACCTTTAATTAAAAAAACTCCGGAGTGCAGTTATAGCAACACTAAAAATATCCATTTTTTACCAAGATTTTTACAGTGCTGAATTTAAGCCAGCAGTACGTAGGCTGTTGGTGGCAAATATTCACAAACATAAAGCAAAAGAAAGGCAAACAAGCTTCTCAAAATCACATAGACTTTGATTTGCTTCATCAAAACCCACTGGTGTCACACATGCAAGGGTGAGCAGTAGGATGAGTTTTTACAGTTTTTTTGAAAGTGAAAGAGATCCCATTCAATGACAACCCTTGTCAAAAAATACACTTTTAACAACTGAGTTGGAACTCAGAAATCAAGAAAGCAATATACATACTTTAAAAAGAAAGGGCTTGCATCTCACAGTCTAAATAAAATATGCTTCTAGTGGCAACCTACTCATGTCAGGAAGATGACTCTGGTATGCATGAAAGAGTCAGTAAAGAATCTGCACAGTCATACCCTATGTGGTCATATCACTGAATCTAAAGGGTTAAATAAAGCGAATGCTAATTTAACACTGGAAAGCACAGTTACCCATAACATCCTCACCTGCAGAAGATGCAAGTGGGGCCAGGTGAGACAGCAGGCAGGCAGGTGTTTCTGCTGTTCCTCTCAGAGCAGAGCTCTGACATGCCAGCACCACTCTGAGGTATTGGGCACGGCCTTGCCCACCTGCCGCCAGAATTATCTGCAATCTTCTTCCTTATCACCATTGTCATTACTTTTTACCATATATGTTAAATGCCTTCACTGCAATAATATTATGCCTCTCAGCACCTTTCCTCCACAGTTTAAATCTACATCAGCATTGTCCATTTTGCAGATTACAGACCCAAAGCAAAGTCATGGCATGAATTAGTAACTCTGGCCAGTACAGCAGCAGGATTGCTTGTCTGACCTCTTTCTGCATTATCCAGAAAATTCTTCTCCAAAAGAACGAGAAGAGTACAGGCACATAATGCTCCATTTTGTGAGGAGCAATCTTAAAATACTTAGTTTTTCTTGGCATTTTGTCCTCCTCAAGCAATTTTATAGCATGAAGTATTTTAACAAGAATTCTACATGTAATATGAGGAGGGAAATTCTATTTTTTTCATGAGTGAAAGACCAAGTGAACAAAGAGTATACTGCTCTTTCTAAAACTAAATTGTCCTCAGGTACCTGCAATCAGGAATACTTCTATTGTAATACTAAGATGAATCAACCCACCTTCCCTCTGACAATGACCTTTTCTATAGCATTTTATGCTGCAAAACTTTAGCAGCACGTCCTTAATAGATACTTCACCTTACAACAGTTTTCTTGGCATAGATTTCCATCCTTCTACTCCCACATTTTGAAGTGTGTTTAGCAATTTATTCTTGAATCTATGTGTGTCACTGATTATTTTAATCAGGAGTAAAAAAGCATTTTGGTCACAGCCAACTTTAAAGTTACATGTTATCTACAGGAAGATAGGTGTGTGTCGGGGAATGCAGGTAGATAATTTTGCTTAAGGAAGGGTTCATTTTGAAAATAATGAAATCGAAGTCATCTAAAATAAATGCTTGAAATCTGGGATATACAAGCTTGAAGACTGAACCCAACTCTTCTTGAAGAATCCATCAGTTACATCAGCACATGCATCAGATTTACCAACAGGCAGTTTGGACATTTACATTGCAGTGATGGTGATCAGAAACAGCAAAGAGGAGTCAGAAGTCTGGTCTTTGGTGAGGAGGTTTGAAAATATGCTGAGGAGGTTTGAAAATATGCTGCCTACATTCCGCAGTAGACAAAGCATCAAAGTGCTTTGCAAGAAACTCTGCATCCTTTCAGCCACCCTGGAGGTGATATTATTAAGCTTCAGTGAGAAAAACTGAATGAGAATCTGCTCAACAACATGTGTAAGGGCTCACAATTCTGCCCTATATTTTTGTTTCTGGGAGCCATTTTTTAAAACCTGTTTATAGATGAGGAAATTAAATGCTAAATTTCACCTATTCCCCCACTCAGATTGCAAGGCTCATCTAATGCATGTTTACGTGAAGTCTGATTTCCCTGCTAAGATTGTCTACTCTCCACCCAATTTGGCATTCAGTGAACAGTGCACAAAATAAATTAATTGATTTATACAGGTACTAAAACAGATTATCATCTACATAGATTTGGAAAGCAGACACTGTGTGTTAGCCAAATAGATGATGCAAACTATAATGATTTACAAAGGGTTTCAGAGAGCTGAGTATTAGCAGACAGTAGATCATGTTAGACAGAAAAATAATTTCACATTTATCCATCAAATGGCAAAGACAATTCAAAATTAATTGTGAGATGATTTATATATCCAGAAATGATTGATTTAAAATATCAGTGTGAACATTAAGAATCAAATTTTCATACAAATGCTTTTGATTTACCTCTTCCTACAAATCATACACATGATGAAATGCACCCATTTCCAGTGCATACCAGAACTTTCCATCCAGGCACAGACTGCAGATAAACACTGCACCCAGAGCACAGAACCAAGCATACACATGCAGTACCACCTAGACAATTCTGCTGAAAATCCATAGCTGCCCACCTTCTACAGGAAAATATTGCCATACTGACATAATGGCTGACAAATATCCAATGCCAATATTACCAAATTGCAGCATCCAGCATGCAATTCATAAAGGAGAACTCTAGGAGGGTGCATTAATAGTCATCCCCTCTCTCAGAAAGATTGTCTGGAATATTTGAGAATACCTGATTTGGTGACTGTCTCTGCTGCCTCTGCCCATGGTCTGGTGTCACATGGGGATGTCAGGATGCCCATCAGCTTGTGCCATCACTTTGATCCAGCTGCAGCAAAGGGCTGTGGTAGATGCCCAGGGATGAGCATAAAACCAGGACATGAGTACAGCAATCTCTCAGTGCAGTATCCACAGTGACCATACTTCCATAATAAATGAAATTGTGCAATGAAAATGAAAAACCTTGCCTGAAGAAAAAGGTGCCATGACCTAGATATTAGGGTAGTGTGTTATAGGTAGGATGGTCTGTTGGTAGTAGGATGGTAACAGGTTAGGTAACAGGTTTGGCTAGGTTAGGTAATGGGTGATAGGTTGGACTTGATGATCTCTATGGTCTTTTCCAACCTTACTGATTCTGTGATTCTGTGACTCTGTGAAGCAAGCTGTGAAGATGTCATGTAAAAGACTCCTTTTTGTGCATGTAAGGAGAGGTTGTTTTTCCAAGGGCATGGGATGCTTTTACACAATCAAGGCTCTAGAAAATGTAAAAAAAAAATTGTATAGCAGGTTCTTTAATCAAACATCTATGACAGCTGGATTAAAACTTTAGTTAATGGAGTTAGCTTTGAGATGTGAAATTTGTTTCTCTTTGTTCCAAACCCAGGAGACGACTCTTTTTTTAATGCCTTCCTAATGTATGAAATCACTGTAGTGTCCTTTACACTGCCTCAGGAATTACGAAGGCTGGAAAAACACTTTTCTTGGGTAATAAACTCGTGGCTGGCCTGAATCTTTTCCCTTTTACACTGAACATACAGTCAAACAGACTACTCTCCTGATTCAGCAACAACTAGTGCACAGTTCTGACACAAGCCCTGTAGTTTCAGTTGATTTTGAAAGGTATCTTTTAAGAACACCAAGGTAAACTCCAAGAAAACTTTTCTGTGAGTCTGATATGACTGCACAATTACAGACACTGCAGTTTCTAGGCTTTGATACAAAAAAATACTTAAGTGTTTGATTCCAAGTGGGCTTTTCATACACTTAATGTTACTGACTAACACACTTTGTTGCACAGTATTCTGAGCACAATGTATTAGCAATAATTACTGTTCTCTGAAAACACGCAAAGAGCATTCAGGAAAGGCTTGACAGTGTTCAAATGCTGAATAATCTAAAAGATTATGCTATCATATAATAAAAACAGAAAGCAAAAGAAGCAAACATTTCCTAGCAACATTCTGAAATATATTAATCTATTCTAGAAAAGTAATAGAATTTATTTCATAGTTATAGAATGCATTTTATAGCTATGCAGAATTTCCATCCCTGAAAACCTCAACAGACTTTATAAACTAGGACTGAATTTTATCTCCTGGTTATACGAAACATACAGTCACATTTTTCAAAATCCTGGTCCAATTTCTTGCAAACATCTCCTTAGAACAAAAGCCAGTCACTACTTCTGCAAAGTATCATTTGAAGTATCACGTGCAGGTCCAGTGTACTCCTCTCCTATCCTTTAGCCTAATCCTCCTATTTATGTATTACTTTACACATGTTGCCTTCTTAGCTAGTGGAATAAAGAAAACCTGGTCAAATTTCAAAGAGTGAAATAATTTATGAATAGAAAGAATAAAATGAAGACTGACTGTGGTGGACTCAGATTTTATCCAGAGATGTTACTGGTATTAGATTTACAAATCAGTGAACTAATAATGATTAAAAAAAATTATCAAATAAAATCTCACAGTGAAATGAAACATTTCCAGTGAAATTAGATGATAAGATTTTATTATCTAGTACCTCAATCCTGAAAACGGTATCATATAACATTTACAGGTTCACAGGTTATTCTGAGCTGGAAAGGACCCACAAGGATCATCTAGTCCAACTCCCAAGTGAACGCCCACACATGGATCGAACCCACAACCCCAGAGCCACGGGCACCACACTCCATCCATCCAAGCCTGCCATTGTCTAGACCATGTCACTGAGTTCCTTATCCAGTCTTTTCTTAAACACCTCCAGGGATGGCGACTCCACCACCTCCCTGGGCACACCATTCCAACGAGAGATCACTCTTTCTGTGAAAAAGTTCTTCCTAACATCCAGCCTAAACCTCCCCTGGTGCAGCTCGATGCCATGTCCTCTTGTTCTGATGCTGGCAGCCTGAGAGAAGAGATTGGCACCCACTCAACTACAACCTCCCTTCAGGTAGTTGTAAATAGCAATGAGGTCACCTCTGAACCTCCTCTTCTCCAGGCTGAACAACCCCAACTCCCCCAGTTGCTCCCCATAGGGCTTGTCCTCCAGTCCCTTCACCATCCTCGTTGCCCTTCTCTGGACCCTCTCAAGCAGCTCAACGTCCTTCTTA
Organism: Pitta sordida; assembly: GCA_013390025.1. Lineage (NCBI taxonomy): Eukaryota > Metazoa > Chordata > Aves > Passeriformes > Pittidae > Pitta > Pitta sordida. The sequence goes on along the minus strand of WEKX01016424.1, from coordinate 161,035 downwards.
AACTGGGGAGTCCAGAACTGGACACAGCACTCAAGATTTAGTTGCTTCAGTTTTAAAGGTGACCTATTCTTATCTTACCATGTTTTTTTAGGCAACAGTTACTTCCACAGGAGCCCTATCTCTGTGGAGTCTTTTGGCTAAAGACCAACTATAGCTTTGTCAGGACAAAGTAATTACATCAAACACAGACTAATGATGACAAAGCTACATGACCTAAATGCTCGTTCCTTTCCTCCTGGGAAACCTAAAATCCACTGAGGTATTGCTGCAGGTAAATATGTCTTAGAGGCTTTTCTGTTTCATTGTTCACCCATCTATTTGCTATCACTGAAGAAGGATGTCATGGGAGAGAATTTAAAGCATTTTTTTGAGACTGGGCAACACAGACTGGTCTGACTTTGTTTTTATGAAGTTACTTGGCACTGTGGATCTCTAAATAAATATAAAGTCATTCACAATCAAACAGGCAAGAAAGAAATGACAAGTGTTTTGACAGTATTCAAAATACTTTGAGGTATTTTTAGCATATTTTTGAGTCGTATTAGCTTAACCTGTAATAGAATATAAATGAGCCCATATGGCAGAGATGTAATTATGTTCCATGTGAGAAATCCCTGTGGTAGATTTGGGGAAAAAAACCTCACTACATGTGCCTTCTGGAGGGCACGATTTACACATGATTACCTACTCATTTGCATTGAGAAGAATATGAAGTAACACAATGCTAACAACACAGTAATGAAAAGGGCAAGCAAAGACTCTAGATCCCTAGGGATGCTGATCCCTCTGACTGACATCCAGTTAGGAGCAGGGAATTTGTCCCTCTAGGGAGCACATTTTATGAAGCGATCTTTGATTATGTGGGCACAGTAATCATGAGTCTTAATTATTATTACTGTGAGAGAATGGGCTACAAATCTCCAGGGAACGTCTCTGTCACAGATACTTTGCTGGTGAATGCTGAAAATTAGTGTTTTCCCAAGGATCATTTTCATTCCACCATGATATTTAGCTGAAGTTTCTTTGACTACTAGTCATGAAACATTAAATATAGATTAGAGGCAGAGAGATGTTGAAAGTTAAAATTCACCGGAGGTGCACACCCGTGCACATGAGAGACAGCCTCAAATGTTGTCCAGATGTTGTCGCAACAAGGCTGAGGGTTCCCAAGCTGCAGCACAGCCACAACCGAGGAGAAAGTGGATGTTTAGCATTCCATTGGCCTTCTGTTTAGTTTACTTGTAGTGTATTAATTTAGCAGAAAGTCCTAACAGCCTGTTAGCAGTAGATGTTACCAAGTATACACTATCCTGAAAGAATGAAGAAATTCTTTTATAGCAATAAAGGGAGCAATTCAAAGCATGTAATTGATTTTCCACATTTTCAAACTGCGATAAGACTAAGCTTTAGCAACAGAAACATGTGTTTGCAGTTTTGTCAATGTTCTTCAATGAATTAAAAAAAAAATAGGAACCTATAACTTACTGGTTAGATCATTAACATGCATTGAGCATTTCAGTGGCTATTGAAGCACTTGCCAAGAGCATGTCATCTTTTAAACAGACTCAGAGGTGGTAGGGATTGGGTTTTGCCACAGGACATGCTTTTGTGATTATCTAAAATAATTCTTTTCTATGAGGAACACAACAGAAGAACATCAAGGCTTTCTTAACTAGCTATTGTCACGTTTGTGTGCTGCCCTTCCTTACATCTTTTTCACTCCAGAGGGGCAGAGCAGCAGTAGGGAAAAGCTCGTGTCTCTGTTCACCCTTGCAGCATTCCCAACCATCTACTGAGAAGTGCAGTTTCTGACAGTCATGCTGCTGCCCCCAGACTTCACATCAGTTGTGAGGGTGCTCTCTAGGCCTCCCCATGAACACCCCTGATGGCATCCACCAGAGGAACTCAGAGCAGAACCATCCAAGCAAGTTTTCAGAAAGATTTTTGGGTTTTCCTGACACCAGAAAGACAGCACAGACTGTAATGGCCAACCTAAAGAGCCAAGGACCAGGCATTTGTCATGATACTTTGAAACGAAGTCACCTACTAATGCTGAGAAAACAAGTCACCTACCTGTTCTCTGAAACTTTACTAGTCTTCTTCCCATTTTGAATTATGAGAAAACTCAGTTGCTTAGCAGTTTCTCTGTGAAAAAAGAGGACACATCCTCAGAATAACATATTTATCAGGATACACAAAGGAGATACAGAAAATCCAAATCCTATTCCTACTCTCTCAGCCTTAGAGCAGACATATGGACCCAAAATTTAAGTCCACTAGATGTGCTAGGCCCTGAACTGCAGACCAAATCTCCCACTGCATTTCAATGAATGCAGAGAGCAACACACTCACTGGGGTGCACTGGAGAAAAACAAAATTTCCAGTAATTGAGGTAGTTGTGGTAGTAGAAAGAGCAGAGGTTCATGTCCCTGCATATCATTTGCCTTACTTCTTGTGATGGAAGACTTGCCAAAGTGAGAGGCAATAGCTTGAAGGGATGCTTTCCCTCAGCCAGGAGACAAGAGGTGTTTGCAGCCTGACGTAAGGAAATCATCTCCTGGCGTGGTGAGTGGTTGGCAAGGCTGACTAAGAATCAAAGGGGGCAACTGCAGGGCAGGGAGGGAAAAACCCCCTCAAAGACTACAAGCGAGTTTGTTCATGTTTACTCCCTCCGGACAGCGCAGACCATCCCCCAGAGAGGATGACTTCATAGTTTTGAAACCAGGTAAGCAAGCTTCAGAGAACAGGAAATGGGGGATACAAGACCCATTAAAGTGAAGTCTAAAGGTTTGAATTTGGGAGACAATAGGAGTAACTATCTTTGTCATCATTTCATTACCACAGAGTGTCAGGTAGCAGTGGATGATGACCTTGGGAAACAGCCCTTAAAAACAAAGGCATCCAGGAAGGATGTTCATACTACACAGGAAGAAATCTTGAAGGTGCAGGACCAGGCTGTCCCAATGTGCCGAAAAGTGAGTCAGTGGAGATGGCCTGCATGGCTGGATGGCAAACTTTTGAAGGAACTTAGGGGAAAAAAGAGAGCATATCACCTTAAGAAAACGGGTAGGCAACTTATGAAGTGTTTAAGAATGTCATTAGGGCATGCAGAAAAAAAATTAGAAAGGTGAAAGCACAATTTGAACTTAATCTGGCCTCTTTCATTATGACTAACAAAAAGTGATTTTATAAATATATTTACATAATAGCAAAAGGAGGGGCACGGAAAACCTTCACTCTTTGTTGGACATGTGGAGGAACATAGTTACCAAAGATGAGGAAAGGTCTGAAGTACTTAACACCTTCTTTGCCTCAGTTTTCAACAAAATAACAGGTTGTTCTCAGGGCAGCTGCCCTCCTGAGCTGGTAGACAGCAATGGAGACCTAAATATGTAATCCCCCTGCAATCCAGGAGGAAGCAGGTAGCGACCTGCTGAGCCACTTGGATCCTCACAAGTCTGTGGGACCAAATGGGATCCATCCCAGGGTGATGAGGGACCTGGCAGAAGAGGCTGAAGTTGCTCTGCAGAAGCCACTCTGCATCAGTTTTCACTAGTCCTGGCTCACCAGGAAGGTCCCAGATGACTGGAAGTTGGCCACTGTGACGCCCATATACAAGAAGGAGAAGAAGGGGGACCTGGAAAACTATAGGCCTGTCAGCCTGACCTCAGTTCTGGGCAAGGTTATGGAGCAGATAATCTTGAGTGCAATCATGTGGCACCTACATACAGGTGCTATACAGGACATACAGGGGATTAGATCACGGATTTAGGAGGGGCAGGCCCTGCCTGACTAGCCTGATCTCCTTTTATGACCAACTAACCTGCCTAGTTGATGAGGCGAAGGCTGTGGATGTAGTCTACCTGGACTTCAGTAAAGCCTTTGACATGGTCTCCCACAGCAAACTTCTGGAAAAGCTGGTAGTCCACGCCTTGGACAGATACACCCCTCACTGGGTTAAGAACTGGCTGGGTGGCCTAGTCCAAGGAGTGGAGGTGCTGCATCCAGTTGGCAGCCAGTCTCTAGTGCTGTCCCCCAGGGATCACTGTTGGGCCAAGTCCTGTTTAAGATCTTCATTGATTNACCTTCTTTGCCTCAGTTTTCAACAAAATAACAGGTTGTTCTCAGGGCAGCTGCCCTCCTGAGCTGGTAGACAGCAATGGAGACCTAAATATGTAATCCCCCTGCAATCCAGGAGGAAGCAGGTAGCGACCTGCTGTCCACCATTAGCAAATTTGCATATGACACCATATCATATTTGCATATGACACATCAATTGAGGGTTGGGTCCCTCAATTTAGGAAGAATGCTGAGGCACTCAAGCATGTCCAAAGAAGGACAACAAGGATGGTGAAGGGACTGAAACGCAAGTTCTATGAGGAGCAGCTGAGGGAGCTGGGGTAGTTTAGCCTGGAGAAGAGAAGGCTCAGGGAAATCTTTACCACTCTCTACAACTATCGGAAAGAAGGTTGTAGTGAGGTGGGTGTTGGCCTCTTCTCCCCGGCAACTGGTAGTAGGAGAAGTGGGCACAGTCTTAAGCTACACTAGGGGAGATNCCAAATGGGATCCATCCCAGGGTGATGAGGGACCTGGCAGAAGAGGCTGAAGTTGCTCTGCAGAAGCCACTCTGCATCAGTTTTCACTAGTCCTGGCTCACCAGGAAGGTCCCAGATGACTGGAAGTTGGCCACTGTGACGCCCATATACAAGAAGGGGAAGAAGGGGGACCTGGAAAACTATAGGCCTGTCAGCCTGACCTCAGTTCTGGGCAAGGTTATGGAGCAGATAATCTTGAGTGCAATCATGTGGCACCTACATACAGGTGCTATACAGGACATACAGGGGATTAGATCACGGATTTAGGAGGGGCAGGCCCTGCCTGACTAGCCTGATCTCCTTTTATGACCAACTAACCTGCCTAGTTGATGAGGCGAAGGCTGTGGATGTAGTCTACCTGGACTTCAGTAAAGCCTTTGACATGGTCTCCCACAGCAAACTTCTGGAAAAGCTGGTAGTCCACGCCTTGGACAGATACACCCCTCACTGGGTTAAGAACTGGCTGGGTGGCCTAGTCCAAGGAGTGGAGGTGCTGCATCCAGTTGGCAGCCAGTCTCTAGTGCTGTCCCCCAGGGATCACTGTTGGGCCAAGTCCTGTTTAAGATCTTCATTGATTATCTGGATGAGGATATTGAGTCCACCATTAGCAAATTTGCATATGACACCATATCATATTTGCATATGACACATCAATTGAGGGTTGGGTCCCTCAATTTAGGAAGAATGCTGAGGCACTCAAGCATGTCCAAAGAAGGACAACAAGGATGGTGAAGGGACTGAAACGCAAGTTCTATGAGGAGCAGCTGAGGGAGCTGGGGTAGTTTAGCCTGGAGAAGAGAAGGCTCAGGGAAATCTTTACCACTCTCTACAACTATCGGAAAGAAGGTTGTAGTGAGGTGGGTGTTGGCCTCTTCTCCCCGGCAACTGGTAGTAGGAGAAGTGGGCACAGTCTTAAGCTACACTAGGGGAGATTTAGGTCACAGAATCACAGAATATTCTGAGTTGGAAGGGACCCACAAGGATCATCGAGTCCAACTCTTAACACAGTCTCCCTGGCAGGAATCAAACCTGGGTCTCCCACACGCCAGGTGGGGACACTTACCACTGTATTAAAGTGGATTTCCACTGTACTAAAGTGGATTTCAGAGGAAGTTCTTGACAGAGAGAGTGACTGGGTATTGTAATGGGCTGCCCAGGAAGGTGGTGGAGTCACTGTCCCTGGAGGTATTTAAGAACAGACTGGATGTAGGACTGAGTGCCATGGTCTAGTAGACAAGGTGGTTTTAGGTCAGAGGTTGGACTTGACGATCTCAGAGTTGTTTTCCAACCTAACTGATGCTGTGATTCTTGGATCTTGTAAGGCTTCTTCATGGACAAACAGACAACAGAGAGGGGTGTAGGGCTGGATGACCCTGGGCCCCTTCCGGCTCGGAGTGGCCTGCTAGACTGTGAGGGATCTAGGTTGGTGTTACGCTCTGGGATGTGCTCTCGGTCTCTGTACGGGTATTAGGTGGTGAGTTGGACTAGATGATCCTTGTGGGTCCCTTCCAACTCATAATATTCTGTGATTCTGTGATTCTGTGAGATTAGCATCTGAACTGAGGCAGATGTTCTGGTTATGGCCTGGACGTGGAGGAAAGGGAACAGTAGAGGCAAGGAGTCTCTCTCAGCCTCCATGAGAGGGATAGTTTTTTCTGGATCAGGGGCACCCAGTAGTGTACACTATTGTGGGCGATGCAATCGGGGTTTCATGCTCTTTGGCCACAAAGAGGGTTTTTTAAACACATGAAGTATGTTGAATGGCTGAGCGACATGCCTGCTGCTCCTTCTGCCAAAGTAATCAGTGTATTTGTAGAATCATATGGCTTTTCTTCTACAAAGCAAATAAAATTAAAAAGGCAAAATATGGGTTAATTCATACTATTTAATCTGGCAGCCTAGAAAAAACAGAAAACCAAACAAAACGGCCAATGGTTTCTCTATCCCATCCCTCCCCCATACATGTCTCCTCCTTTTCAAAAACAATGCACACAGAGGGAAAACAAAGAAGGAACATGATTATCTTCCAGGGGTTTAGCAAAGTCATTTGCAGTGATCACTGTAGGCACTGCTGTTTACATGGATACAGTATCAGTGGCTGCACTCACATTCTTAGCTCCAATTCTTTGCAAATATGTAGTTGTGCAAAGTGCAAAGAAATACCATGGGCCATGCAAGGCTTCCACTTAGTAGGATGGGAATTGAGGGTACTCAGCTACAAATATAACCAAACCTGTCTCAGCTCTTTCTAGTTTCTGCTCTCAGTTTGCACTTAAGAACTCCAAACAGAGCTCTCATGCAACAACAGAGCTCCACAGACAGCAGCTTTATTTCAACTGCTTCCTAGCCTTTTATTTGCTTGTTTGTTTTGCTGTAGTTTGGAATATAATTTTTAAAAAGAGAAAGAAAAAAGGGAAAATCGACAGAAACCATGTGTGCTTCACTGCAAATGCTGCTCATGTAATTCTCTTTGAAGTATGCAGTAAAACTCCTTTGGAGGTTAATGAGAACAGGATCAGGCCCTCCACATTGAACTTGTGCTGAGACCAGATAAGATCTTGAATCATTCAGAGCCAAGCGTGTTATTTGTGCAACATGGGCAGGCTGAGTCAATCTCTGAATATTTTTAATGGGTGTCAACGTGAAGTCTTAATTCCACAAGTTATGTTGTTTCTCAGTTAGCCTGTTCCTGCTCTCCAGTCTGCCTTCATGGTTGGTACACATTCCCTTGCTGGCTGCGACAGAAAAGCTATTTCCAGAACTGCTGCAAGGGAAAAAAAAAATCACACTTCTGAGAAAGTATAAAATGAGTCTTTTACAAAGCACTGGAAAACCAAGTCATAGTAGAAATACCTGATAGACATTCAGATTGTTAGCACACAGAGAAGTAAAAGTGGCCCCATTTCTAAGAGATTACTGCCTTTTCTATTTTAAAGGACCCTAAAATGAAAACAAACATCCTTCAACTGATCATTTTTGAGAAATTAATCTTGACTGTCTTTTTTTAACAAAACAGAGGAGTGAAGTATTGAAGTCTCAGATGCTTAGATCATGCCCGCCCCTGTACAGTACCTATATAAGTCTGATGAAATGGACTATAAGCACCATGAATGGCTTTTGGATGAGAAACCTTTATTTTGGACTTTCCCATTTTTCTGTTCCCAGGATCTCCATGCACTTCCTGATGCACCTTGAAGCCAAGATGAAATTACAGCCCTTCTGAGGCCAACAGAAGGCTGAGAGCTCCACCATTCCAGAACTCCAAATCTTTGTGACAGGAAGTGGACACTGTGCTCAGACACTACATCAATTCATGATAGCAATTCCTAACTGGAATTCATCAGATTCCATTTTCTTACAACTAACCTTCAACCATTTGCTTCCATTAATTTTGCTAACAGTGAAGTGCCCAGTCCTACAAAACACTAGACCTTTGATCAGGTTGCAAAACTTTTATTTCACTTCCCTCAGGACTAGTTATTTTCTTAATTAAGATGTAAATAAATAAACTACTTGCAGTCTTTTAAGGGACAACTTCATGCACAAAAAGTGATCAACTACTCTCCTTGTTCACAGAAAATAAAAATGAAGCTTTCACCAATACAGACAAAGAAGTACTAAGAAGTTAACAAGAATCACAGTAAAATCTGACTTTGTGATGAGCTGGTTTTCCCGCAATTTTTTCATTTATATAAATATTTTGAGAAACCCACCTTGAGGTTAGTGTTGGCTTATTATTATTTCCTCTTCAGATGCATTTGTAGATGAGTAGGCTATAAATGAAACACTCATTTTCCTGAAGGCAACCATGAAGGTGTGTTACAGCCTTTTCTTCGCAATTCCACATAGTGTGAATTTACCACAATGCACAGTAATATTTTAATTTGAACAAGTGGAAAATCCTTATTTCCCCACACTATACTCCCAGTATTAACTCAAGATTAGCTTTGGGATAGTATTTGTGCTTGTATTTTACAGTGAAATGTCACGAATAAAGAAGCTGTCAAATACCTTGAGAGTAAGTCACTTCTTTGTTTGGACAGCGATGATTTTGTGATGAACATGATGAACACTGCACAGTCAGTTCTCAACAATAAATGGAGATCTGACTAAGTTATATTCTGGCAATGGTTGGAGCATGGCAACTTCCAGATGAGTTACCTGAAGTGTAGAGGCAAGAGAGCAGTAGAACAGGAGTCACAGGTGGTTGGCTGGAGATGTAATGGCACGTGCTGCCCACAACTTTCGTCATCAAATGCACGGATTAAGAGCAGCCAGGATAGTCTCTACTCTAGGTAGGTAGAACAAAAACAAAAGAGCCAACACACTGGGCAGCTGGGAACATGAGCCAACTCAGTATGGCCTCAGCAGTGCTGCTGCCAGTAGGACATTCACGGAGTCTGCAGAAAAAGGCCAATATTACCTCTGAGGGAGAGTAACAAACCAGTGCCCAGTGGAGCTGCAAGCATTGACCCATGGTTGGGCAAGGTGCTGTTTTGCTCAAATGGACTGAGCTGCGGCTAGCAGTCCTGCCCTTTACTTGTGTAGTATGTATTCTGCCTGGTAATGGAGGTAAAACAAGTTACCAGTAACAAAGCAATAGCAGTTCACCTGAACAAGACAACATAACAAGTCATACAGCATTCATGAGTCATACTGCTAGTCTCATGTAAACACAGTCAATGAGACTAGCACCCACGGTTATAAAGGCTCTCAATTATACAAACAAATATGCAACAAAACAGTACGACATCCCACCTGAGGGATACAGGCCATCTTGTGATCGTTGTCATGGACGTACTTAATGATAAATAATTTCTAAATTTGTGTTGCAGCAATAATTAATATTAGACAGGTTATACTAGAAGTACACAAAAATACTGTTTTCCCTCACCCAAAAGGATCCTGGTGATACCATAAAGCGGATGAGTTCCACCTACTGTGCTGCTCTATCGATACATGGTAGCATCAAATTTTAGCCTAGGGTAACACCTTATTAAATGCTGCAGACCACTAATAAGGCAACTGTCCAAATGACAGCTAATTGCAAATAGAAATCTAGCACTTCAATATTTCTGAAGAAATTATTTCTAAGATAACCCATCAAAAATATGTTATATGTCAGCTGACATGTCAGCCTCCCAAAACGGCATGTTTGCATCAGTTTAATGTTTATTGTGAATATTTTCACCTTAGTGAAGTTCAATCACATCCAATACTTTCACACACTGCTTAAAAATTTCGGGATAGGGTCTTAACCCAGCAGCATTTCACAAGAGGTCAGCGGCTGAATGGGGGGGCATTAAGTGTTGTCTGAGTAGAAAACTAGAGTTTATTTACTAAACTTCAAGATAAGCAACTTAATACTGCTGATTTGAATGAAAACAAGGGCAAGACCTCAGGCCTGGAAGACTCTCTGATGTGGTTACACTAGAAGTGTAGAGTAAACATAAGTTGGGATCTGAAACAGAGTTGCCATGGCCTACAAAATCAGCATGTTTTAAAGCATTTAAATTTTTGAAAAGCATTGTCTACATCGGAACTTTAAAGCAGTATTACTTTTATCTGGAAAACATTGCACCTGCAATTACATACTACGTACTTATTAAACTCTATTTTGCTAATTCACTGAAATCTCTCCCATATGACAGAAATTAAATTTGCTTCTCCATTTAGTGACCTCAAATGACAAAAGGTGCAGAGTGAATTTCAGTTGGCAAGTAAATCCAGCTACGCCTTTTTTTCCCTACAGGGCTTCTCTAGTCTGCTAGGCTACTCTCAAATGAGTATGGGGCTCATAATGCTTGCAATATGTCCAGGATCTCATCCTGGTGTGCTTAGTTTGTCCTTAAGAAGCTATTTTGCATCTTAAAACGCTTGTAGACTTCTAAAAACTAAACCATGAAAACCAAAGCCTCAGCCGAAAGCCAAGTCTTGCTTCCTAAACCCATGAACCCATTTTTAAACTATGGTACTGCTATTTCAAAATTGATCAGGAGCTTCAGAACAAAGAGCTTCTCTGGCCACACCTCTATGCTGCAAAGGCAGAAACAGTAAAGGGATCCTTCCAGAGCAAGAAAAACAAAGTTCTCCTTTTCCAAATGAGCATGAATCATTGTCTAACCCTTCCAGCTCAACCGATGGCAGGCAAGAGATTTGCAAATATGAAAAACTCCCACGGCTATGGACAAAAGAGCAACCATCTTTTAATGGGTCAAAGCAGATAATGGAGTTGCATTTTTAAATCAGTATTTCAATTCAGAATCCATATGATCCAGTCACTCCAAGTTTGCACAACATGTGACGCTCTAAATCCACCAAGTGTAAACAACAACTAATAAAAATCTATGAGGATTAAAAGGTGGGGGAGGTGGGTCTGATACTCATAACTGATTTGCACAGTATTCCCACAGTCTTGTAGCGCTGTCATTGGAAACATCTATCAAATATAATGCAATTCTAGTGCTTGAGCACTGAAGGGGAAATTTGTGACGAAAACAAGCCTTACCTCAGTTTCCTGATTTTTACAGGTAAGCATTTAAACTCTTACTTATTACCTCTTCAGCTGTCCTGAGTTTTGCTTGCTGAAGCTCTTTCCAAGGCCATGCAGCACTGGGGTGGAGGAGTCATGTCACAAAAATGGAAACCTTTTGCCAGAGTACCCTCAATAATCTTAAACTACATAAGTCATGGGAAAATGCATGATTACTTTCTCTTGTCAGCTGCAGGGTGCACACCCTGTCTGAAGGATCCCTGCGTCAGACTGAAAGTTGTCTCTTATGACTGGGATTGGCAAAAGACTGATGAGATACTAGCCCATAGCCCATTTTGAAAAATATTCATCCTATAAATATACAGCAGCCTCTTCTCATGCCTAATTATCATATCTTCAAATAATAAATGAAAAAAAGAAAAAAGTACAAATACTGTCCCTTTAAATGAAAGGGATCCTCAGCATTCCCTGTAATTGTATTTGAGCCCAACAACAAGTAATGGGATGGCAGCAGAAGGGTGGGCATGAGCCAGAGGACAGAATTCAGGCCCATTAGATCACGGCCTTGCCCCTCTATTAACAAAACCCAAACTAAATACAACACAAAGACACACTAGAACTAGAAACTCTGGGCATTATTATATGAATAAGCCAGAAGTCCTTCTCCTTTCCAATAGGATTTGCTATGGAAACAGAATATAATTTCATTCCAATACCATAAATTTGCCACTACATTAAAGAGCATTACTCTTACTGAAGGATGAAGAGTACATCAACATCCTCAGCTTTTCGGGCCACAGCCCTCTTCAGAGGAACAGTTATTCTGAATGCCCCTTTATTTCAGGCTATAAATATATCCCATGAGAGAAAGCAAAGCTGCTGACTGTGGAATGTCTTAACAAGAACTTCAGCTCAACAAACTTTGTTACACCGGTTTTGTTCTTATATTAACCCTCTTGTCAGGGAAAAGAGAAGTGGGCAAAACTGCTTCTCTGTATACAGTGATACTTTCTCTGCTAAACATGGCACATTAATTATCCTGACTATGTTGTAAAAAATCTTTTCTAAACTCCATAGACTGATAGACGTGTTTTTAACAGAGAGGTAAAACATTAGTGATAATTGATATATACTCATGCAAAAGACACCTTTGTATTATATTAATAAAGCATCTGCAATAGCCTCATGTGTTGAGAAATAAAAGTAAAAAAAGTAGGTGAGTCATACAGATACCACCACAGCATTCAGTAATGACTGTGACCTCTGCAAATTACTGCCTTCTAAAGGGTCACAAAAATTAGCAAACAAAAAAGCAGGGGGTGCTCTTTCAACTGATTTATGATTATATTGTACTGTCTAGTATATTTAATAAAATAACCAAGATTAAACAATCTATGAAAAAAAATTCCAAAGAACCAAAGGGGATCCATATCTGCTGCAAATAATGAACTGCAAATACTGACATTTTACTTCTTGTAGAAGATTCCATTACTCATTTTTGAGAATTATATTTTTCAAAACTGGTTCTCCCATCCCTACCATTAACACAAAGTGTCTTGTTACAAATGTGTTCTCCCACGCATAAATAAATCACATACATTCTGTTGCAAGGAAACAGATCAGTCAAAACGGCTGAAATATAATTATACACTGACCAAAAAGAATTCCACAGTAACTGAAAGTGAATGGCTTGTACTTCAGATCATTAGCAAAACGCTGACTTGAACAATTTTAAATGCTAAAATACTGTTCCCCCACACCCACCTCCCAAGAAAACCAGAGGAAAAACACTTGAGAAAAATGTCCAAATATCTGAGAAAGCAGAAACTATATTTATGTAAAACAAATTTTAAAATAACGAGAAAACCCTGCCCCCTTGCTTCACCTTAAAGAGAAATTCTGTTAAGCTTCCCTGACTTCTCTATGTTTGTTTATGCATCATGATTTGAAAAAAGTAAACAAGCCAAAAATAATTTACATCTGACTTTGTATCTACAGAATTAAAGGCTTTACTAGTTTATGACTAAAAAGCAAAAATCCAATCTTATAATAAACCAGTGTTTCCTAACAAACCCATACTAACACAAGGGAACTTTGAACAATGAATTAAAAAAAAAGAAGAAAAAAAAAAGGATGTGTTGTGTTTAAAGGTTAAATGTGTGTACTTTCCATAAAGCTGAAACACTTCCATGAACACATTGTTTAACTGGATTAACAAAACATTCCAAATTCAGGATAACAAAACTATTTTACTCAAAACATTCTGACAATATGGCAACAGAGTCTGAGTGTCATTTTAAGCAGTGAGAATATATCTTTTTTTTTGTATTTTAATAGGAAAGGGAGAAGAAAGGATAAATTGAGAGAACCCTTTTCTACAATAAGAAAAAAATGCCACAAAAAAAAAACCAAAAACAAAAAACAAAAACAAACCCACCAAAAAACAAACCAAACACCAAAACTGGTGAGCTTCTTTCTTCTCCTGCCACACAGCAGACCTCTTCCTGGATTTCACACCACCAACCATACCCTGTCAGAGATCTTGAACAGTTTACATTACTTCTTTTGAAGGATTAATCTAGACCATCCCAGAGATAAAAAACAAAACGCACAATGAATTCTTACACTGAATTCCAGCTTGTTACTGTGAGCTCAACAGAAGAAAAAAGGAATCTCACACATCTTGTAGTACGTATATACCCTGCTTTCACACAGTGTTTGAGTTAGTCAGAGGAATACATAAAGGGACAAGACAGTTTTGTACAAAACCTCAATTTATTTCAGAGAAATTAAAAATATGGTATTTAATATATATAAATTTCTATTCCTCTATAAATATAGATGATTTTGTGATAATGAACAGAAATAAATGCATACCAAATTAAAATAATTTTGCATTTTAGGGTATGGTAGTCATAGATAATGTTTATGAACCTAAATACAGGCATTTGTAATATAAAATAAAGTTTAAAACAATACAATCAGGAGAGAAGCATTCTGTTTTTCATACAGAGGTCTACATATTCAAATGCATCTGTCAAAAGTTACAATTTCATCTTTAACTTTTTTATTAGCAACACAATCCCACACACCCGGTAGCATACAAGGCAGTAGATATACTGCACACATGGTATCTTACCCCTGCAGTATGCAATGTTATTACTGGACCTAAAAAAGAGGGGGAAATAGACAGCAGAGGCTCTTTCAGGTCTCACACCTCACCAGAGTGCTGTAACATTCTGTTCTGTTTTCCCTTCCATCGTTTTTACTAATGGTAAAAATCACCACACCCTCATAGTGTTTAACGAATTAAACCTCAATGAATTAAAATTCAGAGGAATGGCAACGGCTTCAGCGTTCCCCATGTGGAGAGCTGGTGTGTG
>WEKX01016424.1:31934-143685 GCA_013390025.1 Pitta sordida | reverse complement strand
CGCGGGGAAGGGGCCGGGCCGCGGGGGGAGAGCGGGGGGTCCCGGCTGCCCCGGGGGTGTTTTTGGCTCCCCGGAGGTGACGAGTGTTGAGCGGCATATCCCGGCGGGGCCGGGTCCCGGCATCCCTCCCGGCGGGCTGGCAGCCGCGCTAATCCCGGGCGGGAGGATCGTCGTTCGGCGCAAAGGGCAGGGTTGGAGCCGGGGAGCTGCGCCGCTGTCGGAGCTGCGGTGCGGGGAGCAGTGAGCAGACGGGGGCAGCTCTGCAGGGCTTGAATGTGGGAGACAGGTTTATTGCAGGCACTCGGGGCGCCTGGGGGCACAGCCCGCGGTGAGCGCGTCGCACACACTGCGGGGATGTGCGAGTGGCCAAAACTCGACTGCCCCTAGAGACCCTCTTAAATTCTAGCTACTGAGCTTTACCAGTGTGTTATCTGCGCCTTCCATCGTGTCCACAGCACCAGCCTGAGATACAAAAATAATCCCAGCAGGACTTTGCTATTCCCCTTCCTCCTGTTTAGGGCAATTATTCCTGTGTAATTCAAGACGAATGCTGCGTGCCTTGCAATACCTCCCGTCATTTTTTTAAATTCTTGCTATATTCTGGGGAGGGGATGAGTGGGCATAGAGTGACTGCCAGCAGTGGCCATTCTTCACGTCTGAAGGCTGGTTGCACGAACGGAGTGGAGGCCCAGTTGGCTCTCCTGAACAGCAGAGTCCAGAGAGATGATGGAGGCTGAATCGGGGATTTACTGTACTCGCTGTAATAAACTGCTCCTGGTAAGGAGACGAACCCTGCCCCATCCTCCAAACATTCATTAACTAAGCCTTTGCCTCGTGTACATGAATGTCCTCGTATTTGTCTGAAGGTTAATTCTGCTGTTCAAAGCTGCACCAGGCATGGAACTTCTCCTGCCAGCTGTCTTCCTTCTCTGCAGCATGCTCCCACCCTTTCCTCTTTACATACGAATGAGCTGAAGAAATCCATTAGGAGTAAGACATGTCCAGCATTTATTTGTAGCTGTCACAGGTGGCAAGGGTTAATAAAAGACATCCGTATTTCTTGGATAGCTACAGATAAAATTTGGACCATGCTATTTAGGGCACTTTCTTTCTCCCAGCAGTACTGTCCCACATTCAAACTAATTAATAGCAAAATCTATGCTGTGTAACGACTGCAGGAGTAGGATCGCGTTTAGAAATTTCACATCCTTAAATATGTCGATTGCTGATGTCCTCGTTTACTGAGGTTCACTTGAATTCTGTCAAGAACTCTCTTCTCAGAGGACCGTAATTCAAAACTCACATGTAAAAATATCTTTTTACATCTGCTGCTGAAAAAAATTTGATTCCTTGAATATTGTATTTATAGTTTTGATCTACAGATTTTTCTCTTCAGATCTACATCAGTAATTAAAATTACTCTTTTCTACCACAAAATCTCATTTATATCCAGCCCTAAATGGCAGTATTGTTTTCCTATTCATCCTAAAACAATTGGACTGGATGTTTAGAAAAGAACAACTATTATTCATGCTCTTTCTCTAGGAAAATTAGTGTGAATTTCTGACTAGACTTGGAAAGCCTCCTTGTCTTTCTGCCTGTCTTCTTCAGACCTTGGGATGCATCACGCAATCCAGGAAAGGTAATTAATATGCCTAAGTTCGTCATCAGTTGGTTGAAATTCTATCTATGGGGGTCTGCATTTGAAATGCATATATAGGAAACACTTCTCAAACTGAAAAAAAGCACTGAAAAGTAGTTGGTCTAAGTTGTCACCTGCAACAACCTGGAAGACTGTTCTAGGAGAAAGACCAGTATATACAGGACAGGTTTGTATATGTAGGTAATAGATTTTTTAAAACCAATTGGTATAGAAGGAGGCACATTTCCAGGCTAACTAGCCATTTTATTTTTTGGGGGGTTCTGAAGCAGTAAAAATCTAAATGCAGTAATTATCTAAAAGCTAAATGCAACCTGAGAAAACAGCTTCATGTTCAGACCACCTCAGAAAAAAAAAGTGGAAATGGGAATGGAAGGGGTGTTGTGGGGGGAAGAATGAGGGCTGGTAAGTTCAGAAAAATTCTGAGGACTTGCTGGCTTTAATTGTTTAGTGATTTCTCATATAACAGAAGAAAATTATGTGTGGAAAGAATCTTCCCAGAAGCACTTGTCCTACTTTTCAAACACCCCAAACCACAAAACTCATCATTAGAGCTTAATCCTCTGTGGTCCAAAACACCAGATCAGTTTAAACTGTGCCTGAGCAAGAAATCTAAGATGTGTTGATGCCCATCCACTACTACAGCAATGAACATCCCCTGCCTGCAAATCACCAGCAAACTTTGGTCTTGCATTTGATGTCCCAGAGCTGTAACGTACTTCATCCTGTGCACAGCTGCATTCCTTGTAGTTTTGCTGCTGAGAATGTCCAGTCAGCTCCAGCTCTCCCCCAGAAACCATCTTCATAGACTAAACAAACCTCTTGTGGTAAGGGAGTGTTTCTCACAAAACAGGACATTTTCCGTCTTTTAGACCTGATCCTTAAGGGAAACTACAGAACCTGTCCCACAGAAGTACATGTGGGAACCAGGTTTCCTAACTCTGCCCAACACTCAAAACTGCAGACTCATTAGGGAGTCTGACAGTACATTATAATTTCCTTCTGTTTCCACACACACCACCTTCTCTCCCACTTATGTCTCTCCAAACAACAGACTGTAAGGTAATTGTCTCTCATTTTTGCTTAGCTAATAAATGCCACCAGTTCTCCCATCCTTAACGTCATTAATGCCTTCTCTGTTCTAAAGCTACCATCTTCTTCCTTTCAGAGTTGGCTTAATGAAGAAGTATCTTAGTACGTAAATGGTAAACAATTTCTCTTAACTGAAAGATGATTCTGTTCCAAAGGAAATTCTGAGTGACCAAAAGTCTGTCCCAAAAACGCATACTACGTCATGCAGCCCCAGCACTGCACATCACATCCACAGGAGACTATCACTATGTGTCTGTCTTTTATTGATTCCTTAGGTATCCACCACAGGTGACAGATGGAGAAAGGAAACTGGACTGGATGCCACCTTTGCTTGGGTCAGTATGACAATAATTATACATATTCTTACAAGGACAAACAGTGACTTCCTTAGAGCATAGGCTCCTTCCCCCTTGCCCGTGCAATACAATCTTCCATTCTAAAAGAAACAAAAACCTGGATGTTAAATCATAACTAAAAGGAATTTCAGCTTTTTCTTCAGAACAATGTGCTAATGTTAGCTGCTTGGTATAGTAGCCATTAGAAGAAATCAGGACTCTGGCAGGTAGGCAGAGTACTGAGATTTGTCCTGTTATAATCTTAATGTACCACTAGTGTCCTCAGAGTGCTGGTTTGTTCTGGTTTTACTTGTTAGGGGAGATGGGGGACACAAATATTTAAAAAAAAAACCCCGAAGCTATGTAAATGTTTAACTTTGTAAAGAGACAAGCAGTATTTTCTTGTTTTCGTCTATGTGACTGGCAGAAATAGAATACATACAGTAAGTGCTTCCTTTCCGCATCACTTAAGGAAAACTTTTTTCCCTAGAGGAAATTATTCAGCTAAATCTCACAGACCCATGTTACATACGGAGAATCCAAATATAAGCACATATGTATATGTAGTAAGGCTAGTGAGCACCCAAATTAATAAGATGTAAACACAGGTGATACTGTAATATAAATGTGTATTTGTCCATCAGTTTAAAGCAAAAGATATGCTCAATTAATTAACTCTTTAGTTGATTCAAAGTTTTATTATTAAAAGTAAGGCTTAAAAGTAAGGTCTTCACAATATGGTGAGACAAGTTAAAAGTTGATTTTTGTCTCATATTGAGCATGAATCTTGACTGATAAGAACAGTTAATACTTTTGTGTGCAGGGATATTCGTTCTGGATGGAAAGGAAGGAAGAATTTTTGAGATCTAGGTAGAGAAATTAAAACACATGATCTGTGATGCGCAGCAGCATTGTGTATATGGAATTCATGGACTCACCTGGAGTTTCCAAATGAGACAGGACAGGGCCACAGCTCAGGTGGGTCTCATTTCAGCTCTGAGTATGGGTAGTACATATCACATCAAATCCTCATGATGCACAGAGATACTTGCTGAAGATCAGCATGAAAATTGTAAATGCAGTGAAATGAAAGAGAGGTGATTACAGTGTCATACATCTCACATTGTAGGATGAAATAAGGTACACCCTTACATTGCCATATTAATACTATCATGTATTTCTGGTGATAAAATCCTAAATCCACACTCCTTAAACTAAGATGTTTGATTCTAGAAACTGACACAGAGCTCTACAAAACAAAAATCTGGAGAGAAAGTACCTGGACAAGACTCCCAAGCAGCTTTTACAGTTGCATGGTAATATATTTCTCAGGTTGCAACATGCCAATGACATTGCCATCTGCCTCAGGGCCAGGGGCCATAGCATCTCATAGACCTAGTCTTGCCAGAAGAACAAAATCCTTAAAATTTAAAAGCCTACCATGGACACTGACTGTTTCTTGGAACATCTAGAAGACTCTTGGAAGTATGCCTGTGCTGACAAAAATAACAAACACTTGCAGTAATTGGGAAAGAAAATCAGTAGGAGCTGAACACGAACTGTGGGTGATGGTGCAGTCAGCAGCCAGAATATTTTCTGCAGCAAAGGGTCTCAAGGCTGTACAGCAAAGTGTTTAGAAAGTCATCCCAGCACAGAGGCAGTTGTTATTAATACGAATTTGACAAGATACCAAGTAATCCTCTTACCATTGGGTGGCCCAGGTCACCTTATGCTCAGATTCATCCCAGGTGGTTTATTTATGCCTTTTATTAATTGGTTATATGTATTACTGTAGTTTGCAATTGTCACTTTAGGTTAAAACCTGTTCTTGTATTTGGAGGTTGTGGGATTAAGAGAAATAGGATGGAAATGCATCTCTATCACTCTTGCTGAGTGATACCTGTTGTAATACAAATGTTGTCCCAGGTAGCTGGGGCTAGGAATAAAGAGCAATTTTTGACCAGCACTGGTGTAAGTAAGCCCCCATTACAGTTATTTTATATGTTTTAAAGAGGCATGAGGAGAAGCCGTATGTGCAGTCAAAGCAAACTACAAAGAGTCTCTTCCTCCCGGTACCCACAGCATTTTTTCCTTAATGCTGTTTATTCAAGATAGATGGAGTATGTGGAGATTTGATTTGGTTTTCTTTTCTGTTCAAAAGAAATGTAGATGATCCCTTGCAAATTAAAGCCGTATGTTGCCTGCCTTTCCTGACATGTTCTGTGCTGGGGTGAGAGGCACAGGGGCTGCAACCCAACTGCCGCTGCCAGAAGTTTTCCGGAGAACACGAAAAAGTCACAACTCTTAAAAGGGCAATTGCAGATCACAGCTCATTTTGTTCAGAGAGAATGAGAACATTTTTACTCTCTTTTTATTTCCCTTTCTTGAGCAAGGTCTTCTACAGTTACATACAGTGCCTGAAAACACAGACTGTCTCTTGTTCTTCAGAGAGAGGCTGATTTAAGGGCCTGAGATGGCAATCCTTACTCCCAGGAGTAGACCTGCTGATTTCACAGATGCAAGGGAAGGGAGTAGAGCTTCATAAGGCTGTGATGCAAGGAGAAATTATGTGATGAGCTCTTACTTCTGGCCTCACACTGCTCTTGCTGGGCTTCAAGTACATTCCTTTTAAAGAAACGACTCCTCTGATGTAAATGAGATTCAGATCATATTTGCTGCATTAGTATTTCAAGTACACAGATTGAAAAGGTATGTGTATGAGGTAGGGAGATAGAGTGGAGGAAAGTTGTTTTCATGTATTTTAGGTGTGTGTATTTTCCAAGAATGTTATTTACAGATTGAGCAGGATGAGATCAGAACAAAAGTAATTCGCAGCCAGCATCTGCCATTTTCAATGGAACCTGGCTTGGTACGTGTTAAAGGACAAGTTCAACTTTCCCTTTAGAAAAAAATCTTTTGAGCTTTTGCTCTTCTTTGTAAAGATAGCTTTAAATACTTAACCAGTGTAAACAGAAGCAAACTGCCCAGGAAGACTGAAAGGAATGTACCACAAGGATCTTCTTGTAAGCACTTCTACCCTAACTACATTCTTCTTCCTATAGGAGTGGTCAGCTGTATTTTGAAATAAATTCTTTTCAGAAAATTTGGGCTGGTTGTGTGAAAGAAATTGTCTTAAGGGTAGACAGGATTAGTGTTCCAGACCTTCCTCCAGTTCTGCAGTTGACTTTTCTGGTTAGTATTTCCCCTACTCTTTGGCCCTGGGTGCACAGCAACTTCTCAATCCTGTAGCACTTCTAGCCGTACTGTTTATGAGATATCCCATGTGGGTACCAGATAAACCATCCTTAGCCCAGTTCCATAGTCTTCAAAGAGGAGAATAAGGAGTACTTCATAAAAATCTCAAAGTTCACAGTAGGGAATGTTACCTTTAGGATGGTGAAATTTCAATCCCTATTGGCACAGGTATTATTCTGTATTGTTCACAGATGCAATCACAACATTTAGCTCAATTGCAAATTGTTCAAGCCTCTCCTTCCCTAGTTTCCCTAGAATATTACCCTATTGCACATTGATTCTGGATCTCATGACATCTCTGTTTTTCTTAGTGACTAACAAGATGCGTAATTTTTACTGGATTTGGACTTATCTGTGGAAAGCCATACATTTGCCACCTGCAGGGATGGGTATTGTAATTCTGTGTAATTTCATAGGACATTGCTGACTTTAAGAAAACTGTCAGAGTAGCTAGCACTGAAGACCAGGAGAACAAGCCACATCCTCTCAGTGTCCCAGGTCTTCTGTCCCCTTCAGCTGTCCATGTGCTGAATACAGGTTTGCTTGTCCATGTGCCTGTCAAGGTTTGATTCCTTCTCTCAAACTGTTATGCTGGCTTGATCCCAGTCATGTCAAGGTCTTGACAGTAACGGTCATATACCGCTGGCTCTGTATACCCAAGGCTGCTCAGTGGAAATGAGCCCATATCCAGGAGACACAGATAGTGCAACTGAATCTGTAATATCTAGAAGATTCTGGTGTGCTTATGTATTTCGGTATTTTCAGAGGAAAACACCTCTTTTTTAGTCATACTATTGGAAGCAAGGTCCACTCATGCCCATTCTTACATACTTAACCAAGAAAGTGAGAGAGACAAAGACTTCATGTTTATTATTCAATTTGTGAAGCTCTTTAATTCATGAGGGAGGATATACATAAAAATATGATTACTGAATAGAAAGCAATAAGAAAGGATTGGAAGGAAAAAGATGGAATATCTTCCTTCTGGCTCCTAATTGTTATTAACAATTAAAGTTGAGATCACTGTTAAAATTTAGGAAGTACTTTGCTGATGATGATTCTTTTGAATATTGTTGCTCTGCCATTTGTTATAGCTAGACAGATGGACAATGTTAGTATTTCTGCAAAGCCATTGGGATTTTATATTTCTACTTTTATTTCTATTTATATACTCTTTTACAATTTTATAGCTACATTTATATTCTTCCAAGTATGTATGTGATAGCAATTAAGAATTGGAAGTCCTCCTATTAGCAGAAAAGGGCTGGAGCAGCTTGTCCTAAACATTGTCCACACCACTGCCACAGCAAGCAAAATGTTCACTGAACTGCTTTAGGAGGCACTTTTTTCCTCCTTCTCACAAATGATTATATATGACTTCACAGTTGCAGCTGATCTGCAGTAGAAATTAGGCTGCCATAAAACCACAGACTTGAACTCATATCTTTGGGATATGCCAGTCAGCATTGCTTGAGCATTAAAAATATGTGACAGAACTGTGTTCCCACGTATTGTGTTAAATAGCAGCAGGCTTAAAAATCATAGCAAGCCTAAGTGTGAGCCAATGTTAGCACTCAGAGTGCCAAGGACAGCCACTAATTGGTCTTGCCATGTCTACTGTGCCACTTTTGTTACTTTTTTTTTCTCTTTCATAATGCACAGCACTAGGGATATGAGACTTAAAGCCATGTCTTTTCGGGGAAAAAAATGCCAATACTAAACTAATCCCCTGTGTAGACACTTTTATTTCAGTTTAAAAGCGCCTTTCATGGCATTAACAAGTTGATTCCTTGCTGACATAAGCTTAATCAATATGAGGCACTCAGACTGATATAAATTTATCTCCATGATGGGGTTACACCAATTTCTTTATGTGTCTTTGAGAAACTATTTAGTTAAATCAGTTGTTTCTTCAGATTGGCAAGTTCTCACACATTGAAGATTTCCAGTACAACATTGTGGCCAGCTGAAAAATGAATCACTTCAGTAAAATGTAAAGAACTCTTTGCCTTTGTAGGGTCCTACCCATTAAAGCTCTGAAAGCTGCAAATATCAATAAACTTAGAGCAGCTTTGCATCTACATTCTTAATCCCCATTTTCTAAACGCAGGAATTTAAATGTAGAGAAATGAAGTGCGTTTCCAAGGTCAAAAAAAGAGTATGTGGTGAAGCTGGTTTCAGAAACAGACCAATGACTTTGAATACCCTTGGTCCTAGCATCTTTCAGGAACTGTATATATAAAAAGTGCTGGTGCTTGTGCTTTCTGGTAATCAGCCCTTTAAACTCAGATTGCCAGAGATGGACAGATGTATCCAAGAGTAACTAGTCTGTAATTGCTCATCTGAATTTTGTAAATGCACGACTGACTTTTTCTTCTTGAATGAAGTTCTGCCCTTGTAATAATATCACCACCTTACTAAATATTTATTTCTAGTGGTATCCTCCTTTAGCTATAAACATAGACATTCTAATCTCATATTCTGAGGCAAAAAGGATATTCCACCACTTGTTATGGCTACACCAAGTATATTTTTTCCTAGGGATAAACATTTTAGAGATTACTCTGTTAACAGAGCTTTTTAAACTAGGAAGAGGGCCACAATGGTAGTTTTGATGCAGTACTATTATCCATTTCTGGAAAAAAGGTTGTGGGCCAAACAACCATCCTATTTGCTTTGTTTTAAACCAAGTGTGTTACTGTAGTCTGAAGCCCTGTAGGTGATGGATCTGGTCACAAACAAAACCATATGTTAGCTCCATTGGAAAAAAGATGACAATGTCAGGTCTGAATTAATCTCCTCAGATCAGGCTGAGGTTTGAATGGAGTGAGTAATGCTATGGTATGACCAATAGAAAGGTACCTGCATGTAAAATAGACCACTTCTAGGGTTTTCACTTGCTTACTCTGTTGTTGAGTGATGCTACTAAAAGTTACTGAAACTTGAAACATGATGCAAATGTTTATTTTGAAGTCTGAAGAAACCCACTTTCATCCTTTGTCATGTGTCTCAGATTTATACCTTGAATGCTATTATCTAGAATTCAGTTACACCAGTGATTTGCCAAAAGCATGGATACTTACAACACGTTGAGCTACAAAGACCTTAGTTGTGTAGTACAAATGCTGTCTACAATTAAGGCAATTAAAAAAGGAAGCTTGCGGCAGAAGCACTTTAAAAATATTTGCAGACCTATAAAAAGTCTTCCTGTGCCCCTATTCCCAGAGTACCTGGGCACCTCAGTACCTCAAAATCTCTAATGTGTTTGTTCTGAAAGATAAAAGTACTGCTCTGTCTTTGTTTTGGACAGGGAAATCTAAGGCAGAGAGATTAAAATGACCTGTTCAAAGTCAGGTAGGAAGTCTATCATAGAAAAGGGAATTTAACCTAAAGCTGGCACACACGTTCTTTTTCCTGAGGCCTATTTTTCCTCCCTGGAAAGCTTTGGAGGGCTCTGAATCACAGTTGTTTTTAGCCCCCTGAGGGATATGGTCCCACACGTCCCACTTCTGGCATTTGTCCCACAGCAGCACCTGCAGGGCAGTGGGGAAAGGCAGAGTAATGTGCTGCCCCAGCTGAAAGCTTACCAGCAAAACCCTCTCTGCTTCCAGTCACAGCAATTCACTCCATCAGCTCTTGGCATGGCTACAGGGGTGCTAGTGCCAGCAGAGGGGAAAGGGAAGGTGTGAACTGAAAGATGAGAGGGGAGGGGATGGTTCCTGTCAGCCACAGCCCCAGCTTTGATGGGCATCAAGCAGTTACGAAACTACAGCTCAGTCTGCACCTTCACAAAGCAAATTTAATCATTAGTTATTCTGACTTGAAATTAAAAATATCGTCATAGCTGGACCAACCACTGAGGTGAGAAATATGGGGAGAAATCCCAGTTGTTTTGTTCCTTCCAGTACTGCAAAGGGAAATTCAGGGACCTGGGAGTAGAAAAGACCTTTAGTCACCTTGATGTTGACTCATTCCATGAATAGAGGGGCAACAGAAGTTGAAGCCATCATTTATCACTTTCTCCCTGCTATATATGGCAGGACCCTTGACAACGGGTTTGTTTAAAGTCACAGTATTAATCCATGGCCAGACTATCACCTTAAACTCTCTCACGGTAGCATACAAGCTTCTTAACATCTATTTTCTCATTTGAAAAGCAATCAAGATGACAGATGAATGTTCTAACTAAGCATGTTTATGTATTTACTTGCTTTGTCACCAGTTTCCTCTCCCTACATCCTTTTTATGCTCTAATAAATGTCTCTCTCAGCATGCCATTGTCAATAGCAATTTATCAGTTAGTAGGAAGGGAAACCCCCAAGGACAGTGGTGCATAGCAGTCTTGCCATCTTTACCAGTGTGGGTTGCAGAGCACTGTTTTTGAAGGGGCTGTACCTCTGTGTGTCTGTGAGGAAATAACTGTCCTCCACTGAAAAACTCTGGACTGGGCGTATGGATTTAATACCCAGATAACCTGTCCCGCATCTACTATGAGTGGATCTCCCAGTGCCACTACTCACACTACAGAGCAAGTCTCTTCATGAGAGAAGAATCAATCCTTGGTAAAGATGAAATGGTGCAAGAGGAGACAAAACTGTTCCTTGTATGTTGTGGGTAGGAAGTAGAGTGCCATAACTGCTTCTCAACAAGCCTAACCAATGAAGCAGAGAACATGGCACTGACAGATGGGTATTTGTATGTACGAATGAATGTAAACTTAATTGTAAAATATTTGGAGTAACTATTGGAGAAGAACTTGTTCAATTATAAAGGAGGTTGAAAACCCCCAACATGTAAACTTTGCTGATTAGTGTTGGATGATTATTTATCTTGAGATACAGTTATACCCCCGCATTTGCGAGGAACGGGTCATGCCAGGGCTCTTGCAGAACGTCAAACTCACAAAAGACGTGCAGGTCATTAATATGCATGCAGGCCATGCCCATTGCTCCACCCCCCGGCACTCCGGAGCACTGCGGACACTTTTCCGCTTCTTCCCATGGGCTCTCTCAGCACAGGGGAGCAAAGGGAACTGTTTCTGAGTGGCTGCTGCGACCGTGCATGCTTGCAGCCCAAACCCCGTGCCGCTGTTTGTGGTGGTGCTGCGCTGGGTCTCAGCGGAGCACGCAGGAGACACATAGGATCGGGCCAGGGACCGGGGCACAGTGCTGCAGGGCTCTAAACGCCATTGTGAGCTGAAGAAGCCACATACCCTCCCCGCGCGTCGACATCACCCCTTGGCGAAGCAGAGGCACTGTGCATGTGTCATCCGGGAAAACCCGCAGATCCCTGAAACTGAATTGCGAGAAATTTTCCTCACAAATCCACGAGGTCGTAATGGAGCAGTCGCAATTCAACAGGGATATACTGTAGTCAGAGAAGATTTGGCTAGTATTTGAAATGGAGGCTTCATAGACATACAGCCTTTAGAGTGTGCTCAAATATGTCACCTCCTTTCCCTCTGGCCTGTGTGTAAGCAGTGGCATTTTGGCTGCCTCTGACCACACAGGAAAATGAAATTTCCTTCAGTACTACTTTGCCTTTAAAAGGATTATCTCCCACTTTTTCCCAAGAGAATGAGATGATCAGATGATCTTTTAGAAACAAGAGGACCAACCATTGGGAGGGTTATTTACTACAGTACTTGTGGTAACTGCCTTTAGGCTGAGATAATGGACATAGCACCTAAAATCAGCAAGAACATTTTATAGAAGTACCTCCAACCTAATCCACAAATTCTCTCTGCATGCGCATAGTCATTATTTCAGTACTTTTGCTTTTTCTTTACTAATTCTCTCTCTCTTTTCTTAAAACAGTGAAGAACCAAGGAACTCATAATCTCATGCTAACAGCTTTTAATCCAAGGAACATAATCTGCCTTTATATTTTATCAAGATTAATTCCAGACATAATTTGTTTTCCCAGACCCAACTCCTGGCCTGTATTTCTCACAAATGGATACTCACTCAATAAAAATAAATAAAAATGTCACCTTTCCAAATTAATATCTGACATTGCTCATAGCTGATACTGTTCAGACACCTCTTTTGCAGCTTGAGGAGACAGCTGTGTCTCTCTCACTGCTGCTCCCTGACCAATTCTATGCAGCCTATGTAGTGTCTGCCTCTGAGCTCATCATAGCTTTCTCATGTTGCTGTAGACTAATGACAGAGAAATTGAGTGTGTATTTTAGGACATTTCCATTTTGTTACCAGACATCTATCCTATCTTATAATAAGAGTCATTATAATTCAGACTGTCAGTGCTACACAATTACAGTTTATTCCCATGCCATGCTGGAGGAGGAGATCTGGAGTTGAAGGTCAGAGTCTTCAAAGAGTGAAGAACCATCTCCTGCAGGTGCTTGGTTTATAATTGCCCAGGATAGAGCTGCTCTATTGAGATTTGTTGTCATAGTGAAGTTCCCAAGAAAAATAGGGTTGCTTGTTTTCATTTGGTTGGTTGGTTTGTTGGGTTGTTTTGTTTTGTTTTGTTTGGGGTTTGTTTCTTTGTTTTTTTGTCCTGGCATCTGGCAGTGTCAGTGGACACCTACAGCCACAGTCAGGAGTATGCCCTCACTTCTGGCCTCTGATCTGAACAGCTTTTGCTCCTGCTCTGGGGAGCTGCTGGGCAGACAAAACAGTAGGGAGCAGGCAGCACCCCAGGTGATAAAATGTCCCGTTTCCATTCTGCTCTGTGAAAAATTTTAAAAGCTTTGATGTCTGAAAGCATTTGCACTCCAGCCGGGAAAGGTTCACATCTCACCCTCTCTCCAGCCAAGAGTAAATATTTTCTATTTTCTCACAAGCTGCCTGACAACACAACACATACACAAATAGGAGCTATCATCATCATATCTGATCAGGAGCCAACTTTCCTGAATGTTGTTATTAAGGCAATTCTTACGTGAGATAAAAATTGGTAGTTCAATAACTCTCCTTAGAAGGATGCTTAGTATATCCAAAACAAGGCTCAATGCAATTGACTAAACAATTCAGAAGAAAATATATTAATGTGAAAAGTATAATGGAGGAATTACCACGTGAATGTTCTAATTGCCTAGATTCTGAAATTTGTAAGGGTATCAGGGACCTGGCAGACACCAGAATCCATAATTTCCACTATCATATGTTTTTGCAATAGAAAGTAGAATTAAGTAAACACATCCTTTGCTATTTAATTAAATGAGTATACAATTTTAAAGATAATAGTGTTGAGAGGGCACAGCTCTATTCACATACAGCCAAGAAAGTGCAACCACTTCCTCCAGGGAATGTACTGTGATCCTTGATCCCCTTGGTACTGGGCAGGTAGAGAGCCACTCTTCAGACTCATCCAGCAATGAAGGGGGAATATGTCCTCTCATTTATGGATCATCTCACAGTCTGCTGTGCTCCTACACGGGGAACAGGTGGTGTTTGAACTGCCCTGGGCAGAGGGTGCCTGGTTCTGACCAGGCACAGCAGTACCAGGAGACTGAATGTACCAGAGCTTTGCCATGGTTTGGTTCAGAAAGCCTGGTTGTTTCACTGGCTCGGGGAGAGTGAGTAAAGAGAGGGTGATCTCTCAGTGGAATGGGCTGCCCAAGGAGGTGGTGGAGTCACCATCCCTAGAGGTCTTTAAGAAAAGGTTGGATGATGTACTTGGTGACATGACCTAGATATTAGGGTAGTGTGTTATAGGTAGGATGGTGTGTTGGTAGGAGGATGGCAACAGGTTAGGTTAGGTTAGGTAACAGGTTTGACTAGATTAGATTAGGTAATAGGGGATACGTTGGACTTAGAGATACGATGATCTCTAAGGTCTTTTCCAACGTTACTGATTCTGTGATTCTGTGAAAAGAAGTCAAGAAGAATTAATAGAATACGGTAACGTCTGAAAAGCCCTTGCAGCAAGCATCTGTCTGGAGTTGGATGCCCAGGACTGCAAAGAGAGGTGCTTCATTTTGGTGTGTGTGTGTTACCACAACATAGCTATGGAATTGCAGCCTGTAGAATGGCCAAGTTCTTACAGTTTTATACCCCTATTTTCTTTGCACTTTCTACAAGGTAAGAGTGAGCAGATACCACAGAACAGCAGCTGTACAGTAATCTGTTATACTGTAGTAGCTGCTCTGGGCACACAGTTGCTCCATCCAAATTCAACTACAGTCAGAACCATTGGGTAGAAGAGAGAGCAGATGGTGCTGCAAGCACTTTGCTAACTGTGTCCATCTAACACTGCTGTCTTGCTTTTGAAACACCAGTGGCAGGAGAGAAGCAGTAGCTATGGTAGCAGCAATGGCAGAAGAGGCAATGGATGCTGCAAGCTCCCATCCAAACAGTTCCTGCTAAACCATGGAGATCCACAGAGCAGATTTGATGACCTATGTTGGCCTTTAGGCTTCATACAACTGCCTGCTGCAATGAAGAATTTTAAATCTTCCTGCATAACAATGTGTCTTAATGCACCTGGGATGGTTTTCAGAAGCTGTGTCCTGTCCCATGAAGATGGAAACTTGGTGGAAACCACTTTGAAGAAATCAGACTTCAAAAAAAATAGCATAGATTTGGCAATAGTAGGTCTGCATACAGCTGAGATAAGCTGGGCCTTGGTCTTATAACCCTGATTTATTTTTTTTTAAACAGAAAAAAATATTTACATCACTGACTTCAAAGGTCCTGTTAGCTATGTTGATTGATTATTGGTTCTGCTTATGCTTGTAGACAAAGAAGAGTGATCAAAGTGAGAAGGGCAGCAAAGTGGTCAGAAGTAGGATAGCTGCAGGAACAGAAAGTGTAATGACTGAGCGATTGAAGGCTGCCAGTGCAAGTGCCAACAAAGCTGCCAAAACAAATACTCAGATGTAAAGCAACACAAGGAGGTTGCAGATAAGCAGCTAAAGGCAATACCTCTACCAGCTTTAAGGAAAGGAAGAGCCTGCTGCTTCAGCCAGCTACAGAAGTTTAACCTTAGTCACTGATGTAAAAAATTATCCTGACTATATTTACCAATAGATTAAGGCCAGTTTCAGAGGAAGCAGAGGGCCAGACATAGTATGACTTCACAGTAGACACCAGCTGTATCAAATTATCACTTTTGACAGCTAATGGGAGGGGAGTTATAAAGGTGGGTTACAGTTTTTGGAGGAAAAGAACTGGCTTGAGTGGATACAATGCAGAGGGTGTGGATATCATATGATGTTCCAGGTAATTCAAAAAGGTGCATGTTGAGACTCCTGTAATGCAGTAGGAAATGGTAGAAATATCAAGCAGTTGGGTAGGTTCGAGTTTGATTTAGGAGCAGGGAATATGGAATCATGCTTATTTTCCTTAATGATGCTGAATGTTGCTGTTAGGTGGCTCAGAGGGCATAATTTTGAAAGATGTATAGCAAAGCTTTTCAGTAAATATAAATTACATGTGATCCCATAAAAAAGACTCAAGACAGCTCTTTGAAATATTGCAGGTAGAAATAGAAAACATTTTAAAATATCAGAGACTGAATCAGGAAATCAAGGCAAGGGATTGACTTTAATTAAAAAGATAATAATGATGATAATACACCAGACCACACCAAGACATGTCACACACACACACACAAAAGAAGCAGCAGTCAAGGCGTAAAAGTTGATATCAAATTCATGACTAGATATTGCATTAAATTAAGCTTTGTTAAAAAGTGGAATAATTCCTGAATAGGAAAGACCAGCAATGGCATAGTGTTCCTCAGATCTAGAAGAACACTCTAGAAAGCCAGAGAAGAAAAGGACCTTTTATCTATTTTGGATGATGATTAAAATGCCTTGGTTTTCTACAGGCCTAAAATTTAGCTCTCTGGCTATAGAAATAGTAATAAATAATCATCACCATTAAAACATTGTAACCCCCTCCCCCAAATTCAGAAGTTTTTTCAAAAAATATGTCAGTGTAAATTTACTGACCGATGTATTTAGCACACGTGCACACAAAACATACACATTTGCACAGTAAGAAGTGAGAACAGGCAAACCAAATACACAGAAACTGCAGAAATACTGTGTGCTTGCCAAGAATCAGACACAGGAGTCTGTTTGTAAGCCAGTTCATATTTGAATAATTGAAATGACATCTAATGGAAATTAAATATATACAATAAAATATTTGTGTGTATTCACCTTTATGACAAAGGTATTAATACAAAGGTACAATATTGAGATTGACTAGGAAAACATCTTGCCCTAGAAAATGTAAGAGCTTTGTGTTCAAAGGATTTAGAAAATAAACTCCCTTTCTGTGGAGCCCTGCCCCTTGGGATTTGGCATAAGAAAGAAAAGAGAATTTCTAAGAAATATCAGGTTTTCTTTGCTGGCGTATTTTTTACTTTGTTCTGAATGGAAACAACTTGAGCTCAAAAGGTAAGTTTCATTGACTGTGGATTTTCCTAAGTGTGCATTTAGCAAAGAAAGCAAAACAAAGCAAAGGATGTACTAAATATGACTGCATTTTACAACCCCTTTCTTCTCATCTTTTGATAAGCACTTAACAGAAGTCTATTCAGTGAAAGCTGCCAATTCTTATTTTCACCATATGTACAGATTGAGAATGTCAGAGAAAATGTGTATGGCAAATTAGGGTGAACTCTGTGGCCTGAATGTTAAATGAGAGGGCAAATTATGCAGGATTTGTCTACCATTTCAGTGGCCTCATTTGTGATTTCTTTGGGCAGGGCACCTTTATGAGACTATCCTGAAGATATTATCATAATGGAATGTTTTGCATAATGGAAAACACAGTCACCTCAGATCTTCTTTTGCATGACAAACCCTTGATTAGAAAAATAATAGGATGGAAATGGAATTTGTATTTATATAGGCAGGCATCGGGGCCAAGGAGAATGGAAGCTGACCTCAATACACTGGAGAACTGACATAGGCAGATGCAAAACCTCTCTCTTTACAGTAAATTTAGCCTAGAAATAGACTGGGAAACAAGCAGCAGCAGTATAAAAGTCTTCTTATGGTAAAAAGTTCCTTATTCATGAGAAAAGTATCTGTGATATACAAAGGATATCCCACATTTTCAAATGACTCATAGCTCTTGTTACACTGTAAGGGTCACATTATGCCCTTGTGAAAACAAGAATGTTTTGATATTGGATGAAATGGTAAACGTTTAAAATTTTCTATTACACATCTGATTCACCTTTGGGCACTTACAATCTTTTGGTCCATTGATGTACAGTTAGAAAACAGAATAAATATACTGCTTTATATCAGTATAGCCAGCCATTTACACAATTATGAGCTGGATTATTATTTTCACAATTGAATACAACCATGCTCCCATACTCATCTGAATTAATGCACACATCTGCATATGCTTTTATGGGATAGCTGCTGATGTGCACGTGTCATTAGACACATAAACCCACTGGATTAATTTAATTAGTATTAAATACAAACATTATTTTGCAAACAGAAGCAAAGAAAAAAATCTCAAAAGTGTAAAATTATTTGGAAGACTCTGTACCTTCAGGGAAATTGTAAAATCAAAAGTAGATTTTACTAATACAGTTAAACCCCGTTCTTCGCGAGGAAAGGGACAGGCCACGGCCCTCGCGAAACGCTAAACTCACAGAGAAGTGCAGGTCGTTAATATGCATGCAGGCCATGCCCATTGCTCCACCCCCCGGCACTCTGGAGCACTGCAGACAATTTTCTGCTTCTCCCCTCGGACTGTCAGCACAGGGGAGCAAAGGGAACCGTTTCTGAGCCACCTCTGACTCAGGAGACATCCCCTCAACCCCCCCAAGAATCTGTTGGCTTTTCCGGGCTGCTGCGGCTGCGCTCCCATAGCCCAAATCCCGCACTGCGGCTCCCCCACCCTGACCCAGATGCGCATGCCCATGGCGTCCCAGCGTGGCATCTCGGGCCACTGGGGCTGCTGTGGAGCGGGGGCTGCTGCGGGGCCGTGGCTGCTGGTCTGCCGGGGCTGCCACGGGGCTCTAACCGCCAGGCTTAGCCGGAGAAACTGCGCAGCCTCTCTGCATGCCCTCCCCTGGGGGCGGGCCCATCCCACCTCACAGGGAGAGCCAGGGAGAGCCAGCACCGCCCCTCGGCAAAGCAGAGGCACTGCGCATGCGTGCTCTGGGGAACCTCGCAGATCCCAGAAGCCGGACTGCAAAAAAATTGCTTTGTAAATGGGTGGGGTCGTAAAGGAGAGGTCGCGATGCAGCAGGGATTCACTGGACTTGCTTTCTTACTAATCTAAGAACATAATGTGCTCTTACATGACTTGCCTTAACATCTGTCCCCTTTGGAAGACAATATTATTTCATTATTGGGAATGATCTTCAGAGCACATAACACTGTTGTTCTCTGCCAAGATCATATTGCCCACAGGTCTGACACTAATTTTAGGGGATAAGGATTCTAATACAGATGGTTTACACAAGACACAAATAAAACTGCTTGAAATGCCCCACTTAAAACATGGTACCTATGATGAGAAGATAATGTTTTCATAGTGAAAGTTTTATGTGCTGGGAAACTGTAAGTGTAAATTACAAATATGCTAATATTATTCTTACAGGTGTTCTGAACAAAACAGCATTGGCCAGTCTTGATATTTGATACATCCTAGGAAAAGAATCAGTACATTTCTCTGAGGCACTTCATCTCAGTTTGATAAGGATAAAATCTTAGCCTGTCTTGGTTTTCTGATAGCCATTTCCTCGCTGTCTTCCTCACTGTGATTTGTTGAGATGGGCTTAGTCTGATACAAAGCCTCTGAATGCCCAGGATTGCTGTTAAAAGCAGCAAAGATGGGTGTATCCAGCATCTCACAGGACCAAGCTTATCATTTTTAGCTGTATATATCTGTATGACTAGAGTTACATGTGTCAGCTGTAAGATAATGTCATGATTTTATTGTGGTCAAAGATCTTGAAAAAAAGCAAAGCATGGCTGATCTCTGTACAGTATCTGTTCATGTTTATTAGCTTAACAGTAAACTCACAGCTGATTGCAGTTTGGCCCTTATCAGTTTTCCCTTCTAGTGACAGATAAAATCATTTCAGCTTGCTCAGAAACAGATCCATCTTGACAAAAAGACACAGCTTTACAGAGACCTGACAGGTAATACTAGCCTTTATTTTTCAGTGAAAGTGTCTTTTTAATGTAAAAAATGACACAGAAATCATCACAACATTTAATATACATATTTGAACAATGGCTAATTAAATCTGGGAATTCAGCTATTCAATGCCTGAAGAAGCAGATTTAATACCGGGGATTAGTACTGTAGATTGCTTCACTTGGCTTCTAGTTAGCTATAAACAGACCAGTTGATTAGAAGACTTAAAAAGATAACCCAATTTAGTGATCATATACAATATGCCCACCAGAATCCCCTACCTGAATAGTAGTATAGTTACTTTCTTTGAGGAATACTTTGCAATGTATTCAGAGGTTCATTAGAGAATAAATCTCCCCTCTTCTTCCACAGTGAAAGCATGCCAGCCAAACAAGCCTCCTACTAGTAGTCTGAACCCAGAAGCACATCCATCGATGTCCCAAATGCTGCTTAATTCACCTTCTCTAAAGTGCTATCAGTAAATCATGCACTGAGACTACATTCTTAAAGCCTGTATTTGTTCCCTCACTCTGCTCTCCATTAATTGGTTACTGACTCAAAGCTGCACTTTTAATCCATTATGACAATTGTAAAAAGAAAAAAAATCCGTAAAAAATATTCTGAACTAAGAATCTGAGTTATACTAGACTCTGTTCAGAGGCAGCTGGAGCATGACCCCAAATTACTCCAATAAGCCAAACCAAAGCCAGACTCTGTAATGACACTACTTGTAAATGCAGCAGTCTCTATTTTCTCCACTTCCAGTAAGATCATCCTGAATGCCTTTTAGACAGCCTCAGTTTTAGTGTCTTCTCTATCTTCTCTTCAGTGAGAAACACACAAACAAACAAATCCCGTAAGGAAGGGCAGGAAGTTGTGCGAGCTGTTACGTGGTTATTGTTACTAGGGAAACCACTTCCTTAGTATTCATGTGTTCAGCAGATCTGTCTGGCTGTGTCTTGGAGTTTCAGGCAATGTCATCAAATGAATGGGGACTGGGGAAAATAAACTCAAACCGGCACAAAATAAACTACTAAACTAAGTGTCTGTGACACTTAAAATCTCTTTTTAGTAAGTCAAGCCTAAGCAGAAATATCTCCCATAATGTGCTTTTGTAACAGGAGTGTGTGTGTTTGGAAGACTGTGCTATACTATTCCTCTTTTCCTGAACATAAAATATCTGTAAAAGCAATTGGTACTGATAGGCTAGAGTTAAAACGCTAAGCCCAAACAGTACATTTTTGACTGCTGATCCTAGCTCCGATTTCACAAGCAGTATCTTCATCCAAGCAAAGGTCAGGTAGAGCTAGTACTTTGCTTCAAAAACCAGATTGTGGTGTTGGGACTCATCTCTAACAACAGACCATTCATGCTCCTACTTTATGGAACAGTTTGTTTGCTGGGTTTTTTCAGGTGCAGCTTGTTTCTGAGTTCAGTCACAGAAGTGTGTGACTTATAAAACAATTGGTGGACTCATCTCAGGCGATGCCTCTTAATGTTTCCTGTACCTTTTCTTGTATAGTTTAAACAGGTGGCAGCTTTCCCAGATTCAGTCACAGAAAACAGGGCTGGAAGTACTCTCAAGAAATCAGCTGTGCTAAGCAGGTTGCCATATATCTAGTTTATATACAGATGCTCACCACCAATTCCTGAAGTTCCCTAGTGATTCAAGACATCTCGTCCTCAATAGGAATTCCACAACTGATTGATTGATTGATTTTGCCTCTTCTCCATCTTGCTGAAAATTTCAACTGAGTGATAAAGACCGAAGAGGATACATACTACACACCTTCCCTGAGCACCTGCAGCCCCAGCCTGTCAGTTCCAGTGCTAGCTGCACTGCAAAACTAGCTCAGTGTTAACTGCTCTCCTTGATGGACACCAGGCACAGAACTGGTTTGCTTATCCACCAGAGGTCTAGGTCTGGCACTTGAAGTTATTGTTCCTGAGGATCTTGACAACCCCAAGCCCAGACAAAACCAACCATATCACTAGGTTTGTTCTGCTTTAGAGCAGAATGAATTGCTGTAGGGAGATACAGGGTGCAGTATAACTGAGTATTACAAAGTTCATTTTCTGCTAGTGAAGGACTTTCCTAACCAGACATTTCAGAAAACAACATACATGCACAAGGATAACACAAAGTTACAGGCAAGACCGTGGGAAGGATAGTGGTGTCTGATTTTCTAAAGAAATGGAGAATCGGAAGGCAGCAGCATAGAATGAAGAAAAAGCACCTTACTGTAGTGTAACCCTCTGATAACAAAGCTCAGATGATCAACAACTATCTGGGCCTTGCTGAAGTAGGTTCACAAACAGGGTATTGCAAAACAACCTATGAATTGAGATAAAAGCTAACACACGAGATGGATAAAAAGGAAGATCCTTTTGACTCTACAAAAATCACTATTATTACAGATACACATGAATATTTAAAGGCTTGCTTTCTATTTTCAGGTTTTATTTATATGGGTTGGGGCTAACTGTAGCAAAAATACTCTTGCTTTACAACAGATAGAGAAAAACAGAGAACGAGGACTGTTGAATTTAGAAATATTCCTGCTATGAAGACCTGCAACACAGGACAATCAAGATACAGAGTTAGTGTTCAAATACACGAGCGGCAGCTTGTTTTTTCCTCTCAGCTTGTTTGTGTCTTTGTATGATCTCCAGCCTGATACCCAGTCTACCTATCACCCAGTGGGGTTTTGTGATCTACAGGGTGACCATATGAAAAAAGACAATGAGATAATATTAACAGGAGACTAGTAATTAGAAATATCCAGCACATACCAACACAAAGAATTTGCTCATTACCTGTATCTGTTGATACCACTAAACAAAGAGGCACATGTGTGCTACAACCTGGAAATGCAGGGAATTAGGGTTTATAGACACAGATAGAAGCTGTTGGAAGAACACAAAAAACTCCCACTGATGTCCCAAATCAAAAATGATATAATAAATAAATATGAAGCTCAGTTCTAGGTTTCTTTCAAGAGCACAGCATTACGCTGCACTGAAAACAGCTTCTACTGTTCAGACATCTGGCTATAAAGGACAAGGAGGAGATAATGTTCAAGCCAAGCACGGTGTTCAGAAGGGTTAGACATGGCTTTGGCACTGAGGGACAGGCATGCTCTAGTCAGTTTGCTATGGCTCCTCTGGGCCATTGCACCCAGGGTGCTACCTCATGGGGCAGTAAAAACAGATACACTGTTCCCTGACAGGCCCTTACTTCCAGCTCAGGATGTACTTTAGCTGCACACTGTTGAAACTTGTGAGACTACTTGGAGAACATAGTGCTATGGGCTTTCTTCATTCACATACCCTTCCTCAGGCATTGTCAGCTGGGTATGGGATTGGAAGACTTGAGGACTTCTGTGCTAAGAATCAAGGCCCTTTTGATGAGACAGGGTACAGCCATGGTACACACTAACCCTTGGAAGGTGTTTAGTGGTCCTGAGTCCCACAGGATACACGTGTTTGGTCTTCCAAGACCCTCATGCAGTGGCAGCTGTCTACTTGGGGACATTTGTGGGAGCAGAGCTGACCTGCTCTGGGTCTCCACATGGCAAACATATCCCACACTAGGAAGCTGCCACTTCACTTCTAGAGGAACAGCTATCAACAGACAATGACAAAAGGTGGGTCCACATGTGGTAGTTCAAACAAAGAGGCAGCATCAGGAGTGAAGCAGAAAACTTCCTCATTTGTCGGATGAGAAGTGCAGGCAGCAGAGCTGGAAACACCTCCTGTGGTTCCCTGAAGCTATAGCTGTTGGAAGAGGGCAGGGGCCAAATCACCCATCTTTCTTGTGCTTTGAGATGTGCAGTCTATAGCAAGTTGGAAAAGGAGACAGACCTCCCCAGTTGCAGGTGAATTCATACTTTTAGCAGGAACTATAATAAGAAGACAGGTTTGCAGGAGAGAAGAGAATGGGAAGCAACAGGCCAGCCTAGATTTACACGTAAAAATCCTCCAGCAAGGCGTGACATCTCAGTGGTGATGGAGAGCATCAGGGTGCAAGCGAGTTGTAGAGTTTCATTGTTTTGTGGCTGCAAATGCTGCCAAAGTGTGCAAAGTGAAGCAAAGCTTTTCATTTTGAAGATGAAAATCTGCCTCTGGCCCAGCTCTACTTTCAGTATGCTGAAGAGTAGTGTACACCAGATAAGAAGTCCAATAATGGATATTGATAGTTCCAGGGTGCTGTTCGATCACAGGCTGGCTTGCTTGTGACAGGCCAGGAGGGAAATCAATGCTGATGATAAGTGTTTTCAGCCAGGAGCAGCCCAGAAGTCAAATCTGCCAAAAAGCCATTTACACTCTCCAAGTGAAAACAAACTGTCTGTGGCTTTTAGCAACACTGCCCAGAGATCAATTGTTGCATTTTCCACAGATTATAGAGCAAATGAAATGTTTGCCGGAGTAGAATACACACAGGAAACAGCTGTTTGAGGAGGATTTTGGAAGGGGAGGACTGAAGCCATATCTCTTTAGAATCTCAGGTGTTTATCAGGGAAACCATTTTGCCAGAAAAGTCAATGCAACCGCAAGGGACGGAGCAGCTATCTTAAATAATCCCAAAGCAGAATACAGGGAGGCTGAAGTAATGGCAGAGCTCAAGATGCAGCTGAGCACAGAGTGTGTAAGGAATCATTTAGTCACAGAAAAATGCAAACACTTGTAATGTCAAATCAAATTTAGTCAACAATTTCACCTGAAATAAAAAGTGGAAAAGATTATTTTGGTGTTTTTGGAATATTTTTTTGCTTTGACTTTTCATGCAAGACTTACAAGCTATCTTGAAAACAATTTCTGAAATGACAGAAAATGGGATAAGACCACCCTATGCCATACTAACCAAATTTTGTGAGACGAGATAATTATCCATTCCTTTTTCTACCTTACTTAAAGCTATGTCTTGGGATCATGGGCCTTCTACCTCTTTCACAGTGATACTGATTATTGGTGGGACAGCTTCAATTTTCTTCCTTCGAAGATAGTGACCCCCTGCCTCGTTCCCATTTTTCTCTTTACGGGTTCAATCCTTTGCGCATTTTTTTTCCAGGTTAATTCACTTCTGTCCAGGTCTAGTGCGAGCTGCAAAGAAATGGTATGTAAGTAATCTCATGAATATGTAATTAAGTCCCACCTGTCGCCCTGCCCCTCAGAACCCCTGAGCCGGGGGACACCACGGCTCCATCCTGCACAGTGCTGCGGGTGGCGATGGAGGGTGTCGCCTGTGCCCACGGTGCTGCGTGAGCCTCAGGGAAAGTACTCCCTCAGCACCGCCTACTCCTCCTCCCTAGGGACTGTGCCGGGAGCTGGGGCTGCATAGGGTTTTTTCCTGTGCTGCGTTTGTTTCCCCTGGTGCAGGCCGGGGTGCCAGGCCGGACTGGCCCTCTGTGCCAAGGGGATGCTGCTCACTCCCACTAGCAGTGTGTCCGATAAGCCCCACTCCCATCCCCCTGAGCTGGGCTGGCTGTGGGGCTTGCTGTGCCCGGGTTCTGGGGACTGGCGGGGCGGCAGTGATGCTGCCTGCAACCTGTGCCCAGCAGGGGCTGGGACTGGCTCCCCCACTGTCTCTGCCAGGGTCCTGGGGGCTGCTGGAGCCTGCTGCCGGTGCTGGCTGAATCCCCTGGTGATGCTACCCATGGGGGTGGTGGGCAGGGGGCTCGGGAGCTCCCGGAGCAGGGGCCCGGCAGGGTCGATCTGGCCAGTGCCCGGCGGAGCCTCGGAGGCAGCGGGGACCCAGGGCTGGGCAGCGGGGACACACAGGGAAGGAAGGGTGCAGCCCCGAGCTGCACAAGGCACCCATGGAGGCTTTTTCCCTCCTTCAATTTCTGTGTAATTAATTTTCATTAACTTGTGGTGGGGGCAGCAGTGCAGGCAGAGCCAAGTTGGGGTGTGGAGCCAGGGCAGCTCCTGAGGGTTGCTCATGCCTGGAGCTCCTAGGATTCTGCCCCCGAGGAATGTGCCCCTGGCAGCTTCATCCCGCCCTGGGAATGGCCAAGGAGTGTTTGTGGCCCTGGTGGAGGCTTGGGAGGTGCAGTTGTGCCCCCCTCTGTGCCCACCCACAGAGTTGGGGGGAGCCGGTGGCTGAGGGGTGCAGGCATGGTGAGACAGTCACAGAACTGGTGGAGCTTTGGGAGGTGCAGTTTCCCTCCCACTCTTCCTCCCATGCTACAGAGAGAGCAGCGGACCCTGGCACTGGCCCCCACGGTGCTGTGGGCAGTTACGGAGGGTGTCCCATGGCACTGTGGGAGCTGCAGGGGAGCTGCAGGGAGCCACTGCTTCTCACAAAGTGTGGAGGAGCTGTGCTGACTCCACTCAGGCCAGCTCAGAGGCTCAATTCTTGTGCTCAGAGGATGGAGAAAATGGGTGCTTGGTGCAGGGATGCATCTGGGGGCTCGGCAGCTCCTGGAGCCAGGGTCCAGTGAGGTTGATCTGGTCA
Organism: Pitta sordida; assembly: GCA_013390025.1. Taxonomy (NCBI): domain Eukaryota; kingdom Metazoa; phylum Chordata; class Aves; order Passeriformes; family Pittidae; genus Pitta; species Pitta sordida. Next base: position 117,792 of record WEKX01016424.1, on the reverse strand, counting down.
GTACCTAGTGGAGCCTTGAGGCCGCACCGGGGCCACACTTGCCCCTGCCTGGGCCCTGGCCCCAGCCCCAGCCCCTACCCATGCCCATGTTGAGCAGCACCCAGGGAACCGAGGTGGCGAACACAAAGGCCAGGGCCTGCCTGCTGCCACAGAACAGCCACCACAGCCTGCTCATCCCCAGGCAGGTGCGGGAGTGGCCTGGCCCGTGCAGTCCCTGAGTGCGGCCAGCCTCCAGTGCTCAGGAGCTGAGGGGGGCAGGGTGACAGGTGGGGCTTAATGAGCTCATTATTTTCAGGGATCATGGGCTTTGCAGTGGGGACCCAGACCTGAAGACCCGCGAAACCCAGGGGATCACTGTACTTAGAAGCAGATACTGGGAAATTCAGGTGAATATCCTAGACACAAGCACATACCATAATAATCACCTATTTTCTTACTCAGTGACTGTTCATGAATTACATGACATTGGATACATCAGCATTAAAGAGAGAGTATCCTTTGTGTCATCTATAGCGGCCACAGTGAATTTTGTTCACAAGTACCACAAGTGGCCAGGAACTCTGCATCTCTCAGAACACAGAGAGCAGGGCTGGGCTGGTGTCAGAGCAGGGACACAAAGCAATGTTCAGCACCACATCTGCTCTTTTACCTGTCCCACCCCATGGCTTACAAGTTGCCCAGCAGCCTTGAATCCATCAGAGCTACTTTCTCAGGCAACATCCATCTCAAGAGTTTCACTTGATTTGCCTGTGTGGTATGGGTTAAGCAGCCAGCCCTGTAGCCTGGCATTTAGGACATTTTTCTGAGAGTAAAACCTGGGGATTATGGAGCAGTTGGAGTCTCCTACTTAAAGAGTCCAAGTTTCATGAATCATAGCAAAAGGGGATATGGCCTCCTTAGTTTTGTGAATATGGCTCCAGACACCCTGCCTGAGTTTATTTTCACATTGTTTTCGTGCTCCTCAGAAACGTCCCAAATCAATATGAAATACTTTATTAAACCTGAAATAAAATTTCCTTATCTGACATCCAGTCTGACAAAAATCCAGTTTCATGTTAATCCAAAAATATTTTTCCCTTTTCCTTTAAAACATTGCCAGCACAGCTTTCCTCCAGATAGAACCAGTGATTCATACAGTTATATTTAAAAATAAGTATTGCTAGTTTTTAGATGAGAACATTAGCCTGGTTGCTCAGCATTCTCATTCCAAAAGCTGTGGCCTGTATTTGGTCTAGCTGAGATGGAACTCATTTTCCCCATAGCACCCCTCATAGTGCTGTGCTCTGTAGTTTCTAGAGAGGTGTTGATAACACACTGGTACTGTGGAACTGTGCTCGCACAGCAATCAAAGCTGTCCCTTCAACATTCTGTCCCCTCACCAGTGGGTTGGGGTGCGCAAGAGTGTGGGAAGGTACACAGCCAGGACAGCTGGCCCCAACTGCCCAAAGGGATATTCCATACCATGTCGTGTCTGGTCAGCAATTAAAACCAAGAGAAAGGAGAAGGAAGGGTGAGGGGCATTCGGTACTACATTTGTCTTCTAGAGCAGCTGCTATCTGTACTAAAACCCTGCTTCCAGGGAAGTGGCTGGACATGGCCTGCGGATGGGAAGTAGAGAATATCATATCTTGTTTTCCTTTGCTTCCATGCACAGCCTTTGCTTTTGCTTTATTAAACTGCCTTTATCTTGACCCATGAGCTTTTTTCATCTTATTTTCTCCCTCCCTCACACTGGTGAGGAGGAAAGAGATAGAGCAGCTTCGTGGGCAACTGGTGTCCAGCCAAGGTCTACCCGTCACAGTCCTTTTTGGCACCCAACATGGGACACCCTCTCTGAAGTAAATATGGCACTTTCACTATCTAAAAGCCAAATTCTGATCCCTCTGAATTAAGGTCCCATTTCAATAGGCTCAGAATTGGCCCAAACAGCTTAATTCTCTCTGTCTCAGACTCCCGTGGTGTCTGGTTTGAAGATGGAGGCGGGCAGCATGTTAGGCCATGCATCATCTTTACATCCAAAGGGAGAATTCAGCAAACCAAACCGTTCAGTGTGCCAGGTGAGGCCACAGCAGGAGGCACCCTGCAGACCTACCTGTCTTTTTTCTTACACCGGATGAAGTCAGTCTTCTCCATTTGTCACCAAGCTGAATACCATTTAGCCTGCTGATGCTTTAAACTTCCACAGAAAGTTTGACAATGATGTGATGCAGCATTTCCAAGATCCCACATCCCACAGGATTGGAGCTGAACTCAGGTATGGGTGTCTTTGTAGCAGGATTCTCAAGGACAAACATCACACTGAGGCTGCCACTGTAAAGGTTTCTTAGTGGGAGCAGAAAGTAACTCTGGAGCACTTGAAAAAACCTTCTTTTTCAATATAAAAATATGTGTGCATAATCGTCTCGTTCCCCAGAGTGTTACACACATGATCAAAGGAAAATCACTATGGACTTTGTGGCATGGAGGAATATAGTGCTCTTCCTTTGTGAATGAAGTACATATGCTGAGCAAGTACCATTTCCATGGATAAAGGAAGTGGTCTGCTTTTAAGGAACAAAATAAATAGATGGCATCTTCTCTGCAGCAAAATGAGGGTACAGAGATCTGCCCATTATCACAGTCATGTTCAACATTACACTTAAGAGCAGTATTCGACTATAAAGCACTTAATTTAACTTGAGCTGATTTTAAATGCATCTTGGTGCTATTGTCTAATCCTTTTGTTTGAGATGTTCTACATTAGTCAGCCACTTCTGATTCATGTGCTAACAATCCCCCTTAAGGCAGGTAATTCACCATGTTCAAGATGTGCAAAGTGGCACTCCAATTCCCACAGTCAAAAGCCAGTAAACTTGAAATCCCAGAGCCCCTAAACTTAGTTTGCATAAATTGCCCTCACAGGAGGGGAGCAGAGATCTGTTTATATGCATCTCCTGTATCAACTTGGAATTCAAATCAATTTTTCTGAACAGTGAGAATGCTGATTAAAGACAAATCACAAGAGAAAGCAAAGGCTGCAAATAATTTTGAGTACAAACAAAACAAAATGTGAATTTCTTCACTTTAACCTCTATGTCCTACTTCAGTGTCTCCAATTAAAGGTTTCTTAGTGGAAAAATTAACAGAATACAGATATATTTTTGTTGAATAATGACCTTCTGCAGATAGCAGTTTTTCCATGGGTACTGAGGCTACAACTGAGAGCATTTTCTGCTGTAAGGAGAATAGGTTTTCAGGCAAGTAACTTGATTTTGCCAAGACAGCAAATGGGACCTTTATGCTAATGGAAATTACGATTTCAATCTTTCCACTATGATGCAGTTTCTGTCCTCAGAAAATCTAGGGGTTATGTTTGACTCTTTCAAATGATGTATAATTTGACTGTTTCAAATTATGTAATACCAGGCAAGAATTTGGATTCCTTTTTCTGAACTGTATTGCTTAGACAATTACATTCCTTTTCCCCAGAAATGCATATATCTGTATTCATAGCTGACAAAAAACCCAGTCAACACGTCAAGGTGAAAAAAGAGGACTGTGAAGCAATGCTACCAGAAACATCTGTAAGTATGATAAAATAGGACAAAATGTAAATTTCTCGACTGCTAAATCATGCAGCTGTTGCAACTTCTGATATAATTAACAAATTTTAAGGTTATCAGAGTTGACTTTCTGCTTGCATAAGCCACAGACATTCACAAAGCAGAACCTAGACACAGCTTCAATTTATGTTTAAACTGCAGTGTCTATTTTAGCAAGCCATCCCAGACAAAGTACTAATGCTACTGAAATCAATGCAAAAAGGCAAACCCCCTCCCCCCAAACTTCTGGGTTGTCAGGATTCCAACTTATTTCAAAACACATTAAAAACAGACCTCCCCTGTCTAAGTGGTAGGATGGTCTATTAAGTCATTATTTTCTTAGTTGTGCTCCAGATTTACCCAGTGTCTCCTCCAGAGAGTGAAGCTTATTGTTCCCTCTTGGTAGGTTTCATTGATAATGATGATCAGTAATTCATTCTTTCATGGGGAGCATTTGAACATTGAAATATGGTGTTTATACTGAAATGCGTATCTGGGGATGGCAGTTTGGAGAGTTTCATGACATAAGCCCGTGGAGTCTGCAAACAAAGTAGTCAATGATTTCTAGCATCTGCACTGCCCCATAGCTGCACACACTGGAGGACTGCGTTGGCTCCGGCTCTGTGGCTAAGAGACAAAAATCTGTGAAGTCTCCAGACTCACAGTCATTTAAATGGAATCCTGTCACTGAGCTGAGAAACCTGAGCTCATGGTAACCCACAGGTGAAGAAGTTAATTGAAAGATAACTCTTTCTCTCCTGATAAATGAGGTGGTTTCAAAGCTGCTGAATAACCTTGCTTTGTTGGGAAAAAATTTCAACTACCTCTAATTAAACAGTCCCAGATTAAGTTAAGGAAAGCAATTTCATTGAAAGAAGGTGTGGGGACAGGTCTGGGAGATTTGTGGAACTGCTGAGGGACACCTGAAAAGAAAGAAGCGTGTGTGCTGCTACAATCCCAATTTCTCTGTTGTATGCTCCAGTGTAGTACTGGGGCATAGTCCCGTGTGGATTTCTCCGTTTTTCCCTTGCATCACATCCTGCAGTTAGGAACAGTGCAGGCTGATCCTTCATCTGTTAATCTCTAGTTTAGGTGATTACTACCAGAGAACAAAAGACATCATATGTGTGGAAAATAAACCAGGTAGAGATTGAGGATCACACAAGAAGAGAGTTTAAACAGCACCTTTTCTTTCTCTCTTTGTAGTTAATGTCCATGTTAAAAATAAAAAAATATTTTAAAAAATTCACCTAAGGCATTTCTCTAACTCAAGCCCCAGAGATATCTTTCAAAGAACTTGGTTGTATTTTTTTTTCTTCTTTGTATTGAAAAAATTAATAAAATATCAGCATCTGGGGCAACTGTGTTTGATATTTTTCTGTTGGCATTAATGCCAATTCCATCTTCAGGTATTCACACACCAGTCCAAACCCCTGTTACTGCATTTGTTGCTGCATGGATATATTTGAGGCAGATTAGGGATCTCAGGCAATACAGTAAACAGGATTGAAGGTGTCGCACATGAATTGATGGGTCATAGCAAAGTGCCTTCAGATGTGCTCAAATGGTGGTACAGGATGCCCAGATAAATTGTGGATGGCCTATCACTGGAAGTGTTCAAGGCCCGGTTGGACAGGGTTTCGAGCAACTTAGTCTAGTGGCAGGTGCCCTTGTCCACGGCAGAGGGGTTGGAACCAGATGATGTTTAAGCTCCCTTTCCAACGCAGGCTCTGACTGTGAAATCCTGCAGGTGACAGTGTTTGGATGAATACGAAGAAGAGGACTGGGTCGGGGTCCCTAGCAGCCGATAGTGGGACATGCGTGGGAGCAGGTGTGGATGGCCAGGCTGTGGCAGATCAGGACCACGGCATGAGGTGAGCGAGGGGCCTGGATTGCCCCAGCAACCCACACCCAGCACCCACCCTGCCCGACAGCCTGGAGCCGTGGCACCATTTGGGACAGGCTTTGGAAACGCGAAACCTGACCCTCCCCGATCCCGCCTGTCACGGCAGCTCCGCCGCCCCAAACCCAGCGTCAGGCGCACCCTGGCCAGCTCGGGATCCAGCGCTCCTGCTCTTGCTCCTCTCGCTCCGCAGGCGACTGTCGGGACCTGTTTTCCCCTGGCGCTGGCATTCCTCGTTTCCCAGCGGGCGCAGACACAGCCCGGCCCCTCCCGGCCCCTGCACTGGCACCCCCGGCGCTCCCTGGGCCGCCGGGCGGGAGCGGGCACCGGCGGGACGGAGCTGCCGCCCTCCGTGGCACTGCCTGCGAACGGCGCTGCAGCCTGCGGCCCCTGCCCTGCCCCGTGAGCCGCCCTGTCTGTGCACAGCGGGCATCGGAGTGGTGTCGGCACGGCCAGCGCACCTGAATGTGCTCCTTGTTCCTTCCTGGCGCACTCTCCTACCAGACAGATGCCTGCAGTCAAAACATTTCGGTGCAAAGCTGCTCGGCAGCCGAAGTCGCAGATGTGGGAATCACCGGGCCCAGTGTTTGGAAGGGCACTGCGGTTTCTCACCGTGAAGTTTCTGTATAACTGGCACAGTCCTGTCCGGCGGAAGGATGGAAGAACACCACTGTGGGAGGCACTGATGGTTTGGTGTTTTTGAGACAGTGCTAACAAGGAGCAGAGGACAAAGCTGCTTTAGCTCCAGTCTGTCATCGGGCTTCCCTGGTTCTTTCCTTGGTCTTCTCCTGCCTCCTCCAGCCCACCTGGCACTGCTGCTAAACTAATGTTTTTCACAAGCAGCCTCTCCCAAAAACTGAGTATTGTTTACTTCAGCAGTGCTGTCATAGTGAACCCCGCTGGGCTGACACTGCAGAAGCACACTGAGGTGTTCAAGCTCGGTGTTATTACAGGTGGAGTATGTATAGCACACTTCTTCATTTTAGGGGACTTGTAAAGACTCATCCCAAACCCTCTGAGACTCTCTCCTTTTCTTTTGGTTAATCGTTAGTCCTAAATCTAAACTGAAATTGGTTGGGCAAAGGATATCCAAATGTCACTTTCTCATGTGGGGGTCATAAAATAAGGGCCCAGTTAGTGGTTGGGTGAACATTCAGGAGATTTCTAAAACAAGGGAACTTGCCCGTGACCATGTCCTAACACTGCCAGGTTTATGGCCTTGTCCCCAGGCCACACACGTGTCTGTCTTGTGCCTTCTTTTGTGCTTCCTCCACCTCCAGTCCTGCTGCACCAACTGATATGTTTGAGCAGAGCTCAAGAGTGGTTGAAGCTACAGAGCAGCAAATCCTCACTCTGCCAACCAGAGCTCATTTGCTGCTGTTGCTGGACTGGCAGAAGAGCAGGATACCTCTGACCACTAATGGAGCTGCTCCCAGAATTACAGGTTTCTGCTATTCCAGATTAGTCATTCCATGTGCATCTGTTTAGCAGCCGGCTGAACACCCAGGAGTGGAAATACGGACGTTGCCCAGATGCAGACAGGCATTTCTGGAGAGGACCTAGTAAATGTGGGAGATGAGAAGTGCAGCTCTTCCATGATTCAGGTTCTCACCAAAGAGGTAGTAGTGTTCCAAAATACCCTGCACTGGGCTGATTTCGGAGTGCCCAGCAGGTAGATAAGCATTTGTATCAGCCAACAATGGACATAAAAAGGGCATGTGAGCGCTATACTATTTTGCATTTATTATGTCACATCGGTCAAAACAGCATGAGGGAAGTATCTATGAAATGTTAACCATATATATAAAGGGACTGTTTCTGTAGAGCACAACCTTGCATGCAGAAAGTAACTTCTATTTTGGTGTCTATATTGTTATGAAAAAAAATTGAAGTTACAGAAGAACACCTGAAATTGTCTCTGAAAGCTGTATCTATGTCTCCTAATGCAGCCAAGTGGCACTTCATATTTATAGTCTGTATTTCCCAGTGAAGCTGACATGATGGTACATGCAATTTCTCCTGCTCCACTCTGACATGATGCTGGGCATTTGGTCAATGAACAGCTCTTCCCAGTTCTAGTAGACCACACACTCTGGCATGTAATATATTGGTATCTTTGGAGTTGTCTCTACTGTGAGACATGACTTGTTTTTAACTCAGAAGTTACATTTTGTTGTTGTTAGAAACTTAAAAAAAATATCTTGAATGCTCAGTCTTCACCAAACTTCAGGTGAAATATTCTCTTGGGGGCTTGTGCCCATGCAAAGTTTTGAAAATAAGGGACTGAATCTGTGCCTTGGGTTTGGGATTTTTTTTTCTTCTACAAAATATACATTTCATATACTTTTATACAAAAATAAGGATCTTTACATCTATGCAGTACATTCCAGAGCTGTGTGTATGGCTGTTTTCATTGTTGCATGAATATCTCTGAGCTCCTCAGGTGGAAGCTGGGGGCAAACTTATAATTATCTGGATTGTAAGAGGAACATCTACATTTTAAAACCAATGCCATAGTTCTAAATCCAACTGAAAGTTGAGATTGAAATGTTTCTGTGATATAATAAATCTTAGGCTTCAAGACTTTACAGAGGTACACAGTGCTTCAGTATCTCATTGTATAGCACTTAGAACTGTTACATCTTTCATGTGAATCACCATATGGGTCCTTGAAAAATTATTTTTAAATGTTGGATTTTAACTTAGAAGTTCTTTCAAGGTAGTAAAGTCCCAGCAATCACTACTGGGCCCTCTGGTAAACAAGAGAAAATAAAAAATAAAAAAAAGAACATGAAATCACTTTCTTTTGCCCAGCTCAATATCAGCAGAGGGAATAACGAAGGGGCTGCAGGACTGCTCTCTGCTATTATTGTGCCTGGCTCGCTCTCAGCATGACTCACTGCAGGCAATATGTATATCACACCACTCACAAGGGGAATGAACAGTAAACAGCTGGCCCTGGATATTAAAAAAAATATATCTTCAGGGTTTTTTTTTTTTGTTTTGTTTTGGTTTTTTTTTTTTTGTTGTTGTTGTTGTTTTGTTTTATTTGTTTTGTATTTTTCCTCTGTACGTGGAATTTAAGCTTCTTGAATCTTATGTCCATAATACCACCCCCACTGGTAGCAGCAAGCGCTTCCACTGCTGTAGGGTTTACTTTGCAGAGGTTTACAAGGAGAGGCATTATTGAGAAACTGCATGTGTTAAGCCAGTGGCACAGGGTTGCTCCAACACCTTCCCTCTGTTTTTTCTTTCCTCGGTGGAGAGGTGGCTGCTATACATACTAGTTAAGTGAATCTCTTGCTTTGCTGTAGCAGCCAGGCTAGTTTAGGAAGAAAACCTTGGGGCTAAACAGGCTAGGAGTGCAGCCAAGGGGGTCAGGAGACGGCTTTAAGGATTATACATAATTAAAAGCTCACTCTGAACATGCTTCCTGGTACCCAGTGCTCAAACATACAAACCTTTTTAGGTAATAATTCTTGGTCCTCATTTGTATCTGAGGGATTTGTAGGTTAAAGTTGCCATACAGGTAGTGAGTCAGGAATACTAATTATTCATCTAAACTATAAAAAGACAACACCTTCCTAAACCTGCCCTAGCCGGTGAGAACTGGGCGTAAAATATAAATAGATGAACATGCATGTGTTTTCTTGGTTTGTTTTTGTGCAATGCCCTATGGGTGCAGCTGATGTCATTCTGCAGCAGCTTTCTAGGATGAAAAGTGGGGATTCTTATCCTGAAGTGCTTTGCAATCAGAACTGTGCCAGAACATTATGCTACCAGATAAACATTCAAGCGTATATTGTGCTAGCTCCAAGTAAGACCATTTTATCTTCAAATTCTTCTAATCAACTGAAGCCAAGACTAGAATTTAGTGCCTCCATTATCCATATTCTAAACTAGTGGCTGCCCCATCAGCCTACACAGACTAAGTACTTGCTCTTGAGCCGTCCTCCCTCCCAGACCAAAATGATGTTAAGACCAACAGATTCCTATAAACTCCTGTGTTTGCTAAAACAATATTCTGACATTTCAGTCAAACATTCTAACCAAGTCTATGCAAGCTGCATTGATTTAGCTTTCTTTGTCTAAATTTAGGTCCTAGCAACACATCAGTAACAAAAGAGCTAGAAACAATGGAAAGGAGGAGAAAATACTGAAGACATTTATTGATTATATTCAGTGCGAGTGAGCACTTGCTTGTCTAATGCTATAATGCACAAATAAACAGGCTAAGAGCCCTGGCAGCACACGCTCACTGATCGAAATGAATAACCCAGTATGAACAGAGATAAATCACACTTCCACATCAAAGTTGTGAAAAACACATATCATATGTTTTGCCAGATTTTCCATCAGAACTATCAATTTCCTACTTCAAGAGAAGTTGCAATAAGCCAGAGTTCCTCCGCTGTACAACAATATATTTAATTCAGACCTGGGGGGGCTTTTTCCAGAATACTGGCTTTTCTACTGCTCCCAGCATACTGTAAGTAGGTTCCTTGTCACATATATATCCCTTGTCACAGCTGAATAAACATATCATGTGGTGGGTAAGCAATTGGCTCACAGACTGAGCACAGAGGGTAACAGTGAATGGAGTAACATCAAACTGGTGACCTGTCACTAGTGAGGTTCCACAGGACTCCATTTTATGCCCCATGTTCTTCAACATCTTCATAAATGACTTGGACACAGGACTGGAAGGGATACTGAGCAAGTTTTCAGGTGACACAAAACTGGGAGGAGCGGTTGACTCCCTTAAAGGCAGGGAGGCCCTGCAGAGAGACCTGGACAAATTGGAGGACTGGTCAATCACCAACTCTATGAAGCTCAACAAGGACAAGTGCTGAATTTTGCACTTGGGATAGGGCAACCCTGGATGTATGTACAGACTGGGGAATGAGATGCTGGAAAGCAGTGCTACAGAAAGGGACCTGGGGGTTCTGGTTGATGGCACATTGAATATGAGTCACCAGTGTCCTGGCAGCCAGGAGGGCCAACCATGTCCTAGGGGGCATCAGGCAAAGCCTTCCAGCCGAGGGAGGTGATTGTCCCACTCTGCTCTACACCGGTGTGGCCTCACCTTGAATATTTTGTGCAGTTTTGGATATCACAATATAAGAAAGATATTCAGCTGTTAGAGACTGTCAAAAGGAGGGCAGCGAAGATGGTAAAAGGCCTGTATGAGGAGCAGCTGAGGTCACTTGGTCTGTTCATCCTGTAGAAGAGGAGACTGAAGGGAGACCTCATTGCCATTACCACTTCCTCAAGAGGAAGACACTGTTCTGTTCTCTGTGATGACCAGTGACAGGACCTGAGGGAATGGTGTGAAGTTGTGTCAGGGGAGGTTTAGGCTGGATATTAGAAAAAAGTTTTTCCCCCAGAGGGTGGTTGGGTACTGGAACAGACTCCCCAGGGAAGAGGTCACAACTCCAAGCCTGACAGAGTTCAAGAAGTATTTCCATGATACTCTCAGGTATGTGGTGTGACTCCTGGGGATACTCCTGTGCAGCCTTAAAGGTTGAACTTGATGAACCTGATGGGTCCCTTCCAACTCAGCATATTCTGTGATTCTATGATATTAAAAAATGGACAGAGACACCAAATAATTAACTTACTAATGAACTTACAGATGGAATTGTGAGGAACCTTGCCCTGTGTAGTCATCACTGGCTTGTAGTTTTGATGAAGCTCGTGTTAGACTGAATCAATGCCTAGTCTTTTCAACTCAATACTGTCTAGTGCCTGCTGGCTTCCCAGTACTTTTCATTCCTTAAAAATCTCTTTGTTCAGTTTTTTGAGAACAAAAAGGAAAAGAAAGGCTTTATTCCTGGGGTTAAGTCTAGATCACATATAGAAAGGAGAAGAGAGATTCTGCTACACTTTATTCAATATGATGTTACAAGAAAACAACAGTTACAGCTGACAAACCATTACATCTTTCATAATACAGACAAATTACAAGGTGTAACAAATAATGTGACATTTACTTTACTGCTTACTATGCTGTTGTTCTGAAGTATATATATATTTAATTACATTAACATCATTTTCATGTACCGGCCCTCCCCTTTTTCATTTGTTAAAAAATAACACCTCAGTGCACCATACAAAAATCCATGTGGAAGCTGACAAGCAAGGATTTTGTACGCAGCACCATTGAAATGCATTTTGGGAGGTGGGAACTGTTAGTGCATTCTTTACTTTTAGATTTTTTGCTTACGTGAAAAATGCAAGGCAGTAACATACAGTCACGCCACCTAAATGCTGGTAGGGGACAGTATCGTTATTCTCAGTAATGCAGCCTAATTCTGTTTATATGGGGTGTCTGCAATTTGCTCCCCAGTCTGTACAGCCTAAACCTTTTACATAATAAAGATTACAAACCAAATAATATTCACAGATGAATATTTTGTATATGAGCCTATCAGGTCATTGACTACACATTTGGTTTTGTGCACTGACAGAGGAGTGTATGTCACCCACCAGCCCACAGGGTGTTTATATATTAGTATCTTACCTTTTCTTCCCAGGAGTCTGAAGTGCAAAACCCCTGCCCACCAAAGAGAAAGCAACCTCTGTCTACTGCAAATTGAATTTTCACCATTGTACTGATGACTTGTCCTAATCCATGGTTTGGTTAAAGACAATACAGTGAGAATTAAAAGGACATAACCAATCCAGGACACATAATGTAATATTGAAACTATTGGAATGTCCTGTTTGGTGTGGTGCCTGCTGGGTGTGGATTAGAGCTGATCTGAACCCAGCAGCAGAGAGGACTAAGCCATCTCCAGTTACTTGACTTGTAAAGTCAGATTCTGTGAACTTGAACTTGTAAGGACCCTCTCTCTATCAAGCAGACCATCTCTATCACCATCTTCCCTTCCTCATTCACTATATATTAGATCCCATACAGTTAGAACATGCCTTCCCACTTTTATCTGCCTGCTACACCTGTTGCCCTGTGGCTGCTCTCCTTTCTCACAGCAAAGCCACATTCTCTCAAGTATCACCAGGAGGGATCTACAGGGGCTCAATCAAGTGGTAGGAAAATGCAAGTTATGCTGCTGCTTGCTACTGACTCCAAGTGAGTCCCACAATTTCTCAAGGACCGTGCCCCAGTGACTGCTGGTCACTGAAGGCAACTTTTGACTGTTAGCAGCACAAAACATTGCATTCCAGGCACCCACAGCACATCTTGGAGGCTGGGCTACTTCTTGTCCCTTTGAAGATTCTGTGGGGAGCTGATTTGGGAAGGATGAGATAAAAGAAGGGTAACACTACTGATCTTTGCTGAAGCTGCCTCAAGATCACCAATGGGGTTTAAACAGTCCATTCTGCAACACTGAGAACTGTGGTGAAAACAGCTGGAGGGGTGTACAGCTGTCAGGGGGTCCTAACTGATGGTTGTGAGTCGGGCTAATCATGCAGGTAAGGGCTCTGCTGGAAGGGGGAGGAGGGACAAAAGGCTGTACCATCAACTCTCAGTTCCCTGGTCAAAGGAGCTTCTACTTTCTCACAAAACCTTGACGTTTCCCAGCAGATTTGATGTACCAGAACATTAATTTGCAGTGCTCATGTGAACAGCACCAGCATCCTGAGCCTAGGTCCCCTTGGTGCTGGGAGAACTTCCCCACCTGGGGTCCAGAGCTTTCACAGCAGAGCAGCAAACCCAGCAAACAGGCAATCGGGGCACCTGGAAAGTAGGTGCATAAGTAAGAGACCCCAGTCACTCCTTAATGATCAATAGCTGAGATAACTTCACTACTGCTGAAGATCAAGTTACTATTTAGAAGCCTAAATACTTAAGAACTTTCCTTCAGGCAGTTGAGATGGAAGATTTTTGGACCAACTTTATTTCAGTGGTTGCTTAAAAGTGAGAATGGGGCAGAGAAGATAATCTCTCACATGTGCACACACACATATACACATACAAATTTTAAGCAAACACTGTATGTGAGTCACTATGGATAGTAATGTGTTATGCTTGTGGGAATAGTTGGGGAATTACTCTCTATATTTTACCTTCAGGTGGTTAGCTGAGCAGCATAATTGCTTGCCTCCCAATTTAAGCTGACAAGCAGAAGCATCTATGAAACTACCCTTATATTCCTAATCAAAATCTTTGTTGCATTTTCAAAAATTCTTCAGATTTTTGCAGCAATTTTTTTTCTAAAAATAGCTAATTTTAATCATCAAACTGCACACAATTTAAGTAGCAAAGATAATGTATAAAAGACTTTTCTCTTACAAAAAAAAGAAACATGAAACCCAAACAAACCACATCTAAGGCAGTTTCAGTACGTGATAAATTCAAAAGTTCAGTGGTCATTTTCCCCCTTATAAACACAGGAGGAAAACTGTATTAAGTTCTAAATAGAATTGTGACTGAAAGTGGCTTTCAGATGGCTTTTAGCAGATCCTGAAACAGAGATGTCATTGGGGAAAATTGTCTTTTAATGGCTGTGCAAATATTGAGAATATTTCCATGGTTCAGCTCTTTGAAAGAGTACGCTCCTAGTTCATTAAGAGACCTTTTGCAGCTACTTGTGCATTCAAGGATTTGCCTTATTGGGTGATTTTTTTCTTATTAAACACTGCAGGAGTTTAATAAGATGGCAGTAGCACAAATCCTTTCCCCCTTCTTTTAAACACTGAAAGCTAACCAAAGCGTCACCACACTTCTTAAAAATGTAATTCAATGCATCCAGCAAGCAAAGGATGTCAAATTTATGTGTAGAATAATATTGCCTAGCAAGCATTTCTGTCCAAGCAGGACTATAACTCAACAGTGATTTTTGCACCATACTCTGCCCTTTCTGAATGCCAAGCATTGTATACAGTCAGGGCAGTTTTTTCACATCCCTGAACACAATGTTCTTCTGAACCAAAATGTAGCAGGGGCTTCCTTTTCTCAAATCACACAACTTAGTTTCTTGCAAAGTTTGCATTTGAATGATTCATTCAGAAAAGCTATATAAAGACCAAGGATCATGTAGTGCCTTCCAATCAGCTCAGAATGTCTATGGAAAATAACTGGAAAGGTGCTTTGATGTGGAACAACAAACAGTTTGGTATAAGTAAAATTCTCCACCTTGCTTTGTACATGGCAAAGTAACACACCTAGATTTAATGGCTTGTTCAATGGAAGTTTTTCTGTACCTTAGTATCTGCCTTGAATTCAACAGAACAGTTTCATCATCTCTGTTTTCAAGAAAACATTCCAAAAGGTAACTAGTGTGAGGAAAAACATAGAGGTGTTAGCCAAGACCCATAAAAGAAACATATATTCTTGAAAGGAAATAATTCATAAAGAATCCACTGTATATCTGTCAGCTGCATACATCTCATCATTTTTGCTTTGTCCTTCTCACAGGCCTATTTTGAAAACTGGCATGCTACATAGCCTAAGCAGAGTAACCAACTTCAGAGTAGTGAAGTAAACATGCAATTATTGCCATGTTTTTATAATGGATATGAATGGTCTGATGGGACAATGAAAAAATAAATAACCCAACAACACTTCAGGAAGAGTGGCAAGGTGCTATAATTGTCAGCCGATCAGACAAGTTGGGCTTGGCCTGGAAGAAATAGTCTTCCCATTGGTTGCAAACTATGAACAACTCTTAGAGAAAACTCACAGTTCTTTATGCCACCATTGGATCTTTTAGTACAGCTGTTACTGAAGAAGTGTGAACACCAAATGTGTTGTCTGAAGTATTTGAGACATTGCTGGTGCTTGCAAAGATGCGCTGCAGTGGAAACTCAAACAAAATCAAACACAAAAGATTTAAAGAGTACATGACATGTATCAGAAAGCAAAAGCTTAATCTCCACATAGTTCTCTGAAATCACAAGGTATCAAAATGCGTGCAAGGTTTTAAATAAATTGCAGGGAAAAAACAGGGTCTTGCCAGCTTCAATTTTCTTTTGAATGAAATCCACCATAGAGAAAGAAAGGAAACAGGCCGTGGTTCCTTCCTGGTGTCGGCCTCCTCATTAGGTTTTTGTTTCCCTCCTTCAACCTGGTAAATTTAATCCTGTAAGGAAACAATATAAATTATAATAAGCCTCATGAATTGCACTTTTTAATGTTTGGATTTTTTTTACTTGGTAAAACATAGGTTAGTCCAAAGACAGTTATGAAGACATCAGCTCAGAGTGAAGGACAGACTTCTGAAGGACGTTTAGAGCTGGTACATCAGGAGAATGAATTCAAAACACCAGTGTTTTCAGGGTGGTCAACTAAGTGAGATATATTAATCCATCCTCATGTATCTCTGCCACAAGTGCTAATCGTCAGAGGTGCCACTAGCACTCACATTCTCCATGGAAATTATAGACAGCCACAAATAGATAGCCAGGTCTTCTAAAGGTATAAGCAGCATGAACATCTGAGACAGGAAACAAAATTATAGGGATAGAAAAGCCTCTGAATGGAGGCTTTCCCAGTAAATATTAAATTGTTCAGATTTGAGATTAACTGCAATTACATTAGTCACACAGAACTTTTCCTTTCTATTAGTGGACCTCAGGACGTGTAAAGGAGGTAAGCATCACACTTCTCCTAGGTCTATGCTACAATTTCCCAGTAGCAATACATTTTCTGGTTTCAAGTTTGGCTGTGTAGGCAAAGCTGGTGATGTTCTCCAGGGCAGAGCCTGAGCTTGTGAAATGGAGAATACCTTCATCAGAAGCTTAGCACATCCAGATTCAAGCCCAGGAAAATTAAGAACTTCCTTAGAAATGAACAAACTGAGAGCTGCTACCATGTAACATGGGAGGGGAAAAAGTCTTTCCACTCTGGTAACTGCTGCCATCACCAATGCAGACCAAGGGCAGAACACTGAAGACTAAGAAAGGACGGCAGGGATTACAGGTTTCCTGCTCTGGCTCAGTATAAGGCAGCTGACATTTTATCATCAGAACTCCACCAGCTGCAGCTTTGCTGGATCCTGCTATGCCAAGGCTGCAACTGCAGTAATTGGTTTCCCATGAAGCTGAGAGCCTGTGTAACAGAATGGTGGGCAATGCCACCTCCCACCTTCTGCACAGGCTCTAGATTTTAGATTAGATCATTCAGTAAAATCACTGGAAAAGATTTGATGCCACATTCTGCCAATCATTCTTGCTGCAGAAAGCTAGAAGATGTAATGCAACTGGAATCAGGGACCAGTATGGTAGTCACAGTCTCTCTTGAAGACGTGTTGAAATGCACCACCTGCCTGGTTTGGGAAGCTGGCCTGCACTTCAGACCCGCTGCTAACATTAGTGCCCTAGTGGCCAGGGTGCTCTGAGGCTGAACCCTCTTCTTTGGCTGCCAAGTCATTGCCACCATGTTTAAAATCCTTACATGACACGACAAGTGTGGTGCTTAGGAGTAGATAATGTTTGCGTCTGAATCCCTAATTTTCTGAAAGTTTGTTGTTGATGCAAAGAGGAGTCAACAGGTAAAATCTCTTCCCTTGGCCTCAGAGTGCCCTCTTGGAGTGCCAGCCTTCTATCGGGAGGCAGAGGAAGGAACTGAACACAGATGTCAGAGGACTGCTGTAATCACTGTGCTCCTTCTCTTCACATTTGTTTTTGTTCAAGATGAGACTCACATCAGATGGGCACCTCTCCTAAACTGGAGAAAGAGGAGGGTGTCTCTTTATCCACAGCAGGAAATCCACAACAGACCAGAAAATTTTAGACTGGTGTGAAACAATCTTTTTATTATAAAAGCATTGTTTCTTCAGTGGGGCTCTTGAACTGAATCATCAATTGTTCCCACAACCAAGACCCAAGGCAGGGTCCTCCACACAGTCCTGCCATTCAGTTCCTAGGTGGATCAGTGGTCCATATTTGCATTTTAAAAGATATACTATTGTAGAAATATCCTTGCTTAGAATTTAATAAATTTCCCTGATCATACAAATCAAAGTTTTGCCTGGTGACTTGGTAGATTGTGTTTGTGGCCTCTGGTCACAGCTTTGCTTATAAAAGCGTAAATTATAAAAAGTATTTACAGCTTGTGATTTCCCAAAAGGAAAATGGGGTTCTTTCATATCTCCTTAAAAAACAAAACAAAACAGCCCCAAATAGCCCCTCAACAAACAACAAACCCTGAAACATAACAGACTGCCTTAAAATGAACATGGGGTTTTTTCACCACAGATCCAAGTGCTTCTGGTTTTCATGACATCTATCCTAAACCTAATAGCCTTCTGCAAGCAAGTTAATGATATCCTTGAAATATTAAGTGATCTACAGAAGTGATGAACTTCTACGTTTGTTATCTAGAGAAATCATCTGCTGTATTGTTCTGTTGATCCTAGACCCAGAATGGGGCATTTTTAAGTGTAAATCCACCTTAAAAATGGCAGTTGCCAACTTCAGAGTGCAGTAGCTGTTGATGTAACAGTGGTTCTGGAAAGGGACACCAAAGCTTGTAATGTAAACATTAATCATACTTTCAAGACATGAGGCAGAGGAGGGTGATTAAATCCCAAATACTTTAATTAGTGAAAGAGAACCCTTTCCTATATAAATGCCAGTTCAATACATGTTCCTTTTGGCAGCATCAGCATCTTTCTCTAGGTACTTCTAATTTCTGTATAAATTATCACATAGGGTGGAGTAGTGCTCCCACAGAGTCCTTACAATGCATAGCACACTCAGAGTGCAGGTCTATTTACGTGGCAGTTGATTTAGCATTATTATAAGAGTATTCCAGATTTAAAGTAAAAATGTGAGCTGGCAACTGGAGATACTGTATTCTCTATGAGCTGAACCATGGGGGATATTTAAGATCATCAACAGTAATATTCTTTCTGCTTCTTTCTCCACCACACATGCCCCCACTACAGACACTGCTCATTCTCTCTGAAAAAGTATACTATTAACAGGTGATTTTCCCCACACCTTTTATTCGTCCCTTTGTTACGGAAGCAATTTTTAAAAGCGAATCAAACATTATCAATACTGTGTGCACTCAGATAATATCTACATGCAACTTGTTGCTATAAACATTAATTAATTGGATCACCAATACCCATAATGCAACTTTATTTTGACCTACATGCCCTATGAACTAGATATTTTTTTGGATTCAATTTCCTTAAAACCAACTCTCAGCATCATGTGATGGAAGAGATGAAAAATGAAAATGAGCGTTCCCACTGTGCAGGTGAGTGACCTGTGGGAGACAGCTCTGCCTGCCAGGATTTTTACACCTACCATCAGACACAGACCAATTGATTAGATCATCTTATACCTGCCACCAACTAGGCTCAAGAGACTAATTAGAGAGAGTACTGCCTGCGCAGGCACCCCATTGACACCTAATTTGCTCAGCCGAAGCCTTTGGGGAGAATGTATTATCTCTGCAGCTGCACTTCATGCATTTCTGATTTGAGGCATAAGCAAGAAGTACTTCTTCACTCTTTTGAGCAAACTGAGTATATAAGCCCTTAAGTGCTAAATACAAGCAGACAAATTAAATCTGGCCAGCTGCCATAAATTCTTTTCCCCCTTCAAGTATAAATACATATATACATGCATACATGCTTTATTTTATATCTGTGTCTATAATATATGTTCACAAATGCAAACACACAAATAATGTGTATGTATGAGTCTGAATGTGTGTGGAAAGGATGGATACATAAAAACATTTCTATAAATGTATGCTTTAAATTATGCAATTATCACACTGTATAGCATAGTTTCCTTCACAGGGAAATTTCTATGAAATTTAAAAGAAATGCATTTGTTCTAATATAGGAAAACAAATGCTCTGCTGTTTTGTTAGCTCAGGCACAGGCTTAGAATTACCCTGTGGACAAGGCTGAGTAGATTGCTGTCTGTAGAGATGCTCTGCGTATCTTTAGAGGTGTTAGTTCAAAGATTGTTTCAGTATACAGTCTAGCTTTTTTGGAAGCTTTTCTTCCGATGGACTATACATTGTTTGTGGTTTCCTGAGGAATACTGTTCACTAAGGCTAAAAATAAGGTTACTTAAGTTGCTTTCTGTCGGGCTTTAGTTTTATCTAGTTATCCATGCCCTGAAATACACAGGAGAGGCAAGACTTAAGGCTGTTATTAAAAATTTATTAAAAAAAAGAAAAAAAGAAAAGAAAGAGACACACTAGAAAAACTGATTTTTTTACACACTGAGAAAGGTTTAAATCGAATTTTTTTCAGCTATAGGCTGGTTAGTGATTTCTGAACTCAAATAGCTTGTAATACACAGGAACATGCTGGATTTGCACCACTTTTTAAAGTGGCACAGAAGCCAAATAACTTGATGTGTCTACAAAGCGACTTTCAGGAGTGGAACATGGCTGAATTATTACAATTTAATTTCATCCACTTTAGTACAGTGGTGAGTGTCCCCGCCTGCCATGAGGGAGACCAGGGTTCGATTCCCATAGGGTAGGCAGTGGTGTGGTTTAAGAGTTGGACTCGATGATCCTTGTGGGTCCCTTCCAACTCACAATAATCTGTGAATCTGTGAATCTGTGATTGTGTTGAAGCCCAGGTTGCCGTGGTCAGTTTCTAGTATCGACTCAAGATCCTGCACTGTTGTAACTAAAGAATGAAAGAAGCCTTAGCAAAATGCATGCAAGTTACCTGCGTGGCAAAAATACTTAACCTCCTTTGCAAAGCACACTATAAATGCGACTTCCAGTCTTGTTCCTAGGATGGGGCATAACTCAATAGAGAGAACATCCTCACCTTCCTCCTCTCACAGAGGCCATACCATTGCCAATTCACTTTATATTCCTTTAGCAATATTTAGTGTCATTTAGTGTTCAAATGATACCTTTAGATTTCTTGTCAATTGTTGGCTACTACTCTTTACCAGATGCAGCACTGTACAGGATACTTCCTATATATTATGATAATAACTGTCATCAGAATTCAGCAGTAAACTATATTTGACAAATATGTAACAAAGGATTTACTGATTAGTTTTTCTGCTCTTTTCCCCTGTGACTTTGTTATTGCATTAGTATTCTCATGCACACTGGATTTCCTAGACTCTACGGGAAGTGATGAAAATTACTGCATATTCTTCTCCACAGTTCTAGCATATAAATCATAACGCAGATTCTTATGGACATATTCCTGTGTTGCAAATTTCCCTCTTGACAAAAAACATTTCACTAATTGATTTTACCTCTGAGCTGCAACTCCAAATAAAGGGATTTATGCGTGGAAGGTGACTGCAGTTTCAGGATGAGTGCAAAGGGATGACCCTAAAAGAAGTGAGTGCTAGACAAGGACCGTAAAACAGTAAGAAATAAAGTGGTCAGAAGAGTAATGCAAACGAAATAATTTTATGAGTATAAATATTTTAGGTAAGTGACATAACCTTTGAAAGGTGAGAGATCTGTGGTATGGTGGATATGGGAATTGAAAACAGAAACCAAGATTTTGACTTTGCTACTGAATGTGACGGTAGACAAATCATTTCAACTCACTGTAACCTGTTTTGTGATAAGGGCTCTGGTTTATATTCTATCTTCTGGGTTTAGAATGTCTTCCAAAATGAGTGCCCAGTTTTAGCTAGAGCCACCAATAACTCAGATTACATACATGCAGGGTTTTTTTTTTTTTAAGTGCAGTATTAGAACAGTTGATAGTGGTTGAAACCTTTAATTGTACTGCATGTTTTCCAAATTGCACCTTTATGCGAAATAAGAGTTACAAATTAAAGTCCTACATCACCTAAGACTCTGAATGTGCACCAAATAGTCCAGTGTAGAAGTTTCATTCTGAAGGGCCAGGTCTTGCCCTTAAATTATACACCAGTTGCTAAGTAGCTTATATGCATATCAATAATTGCAAACCAACCATGCACACTTTGCACATAAGTCTCTGCAAAATATTTTAATGAATTCCTTCATAGCATGTCTTGTGAGGAAAAAAGGGAATACACGCCTGATCTTCACTATAATATATTTTATTCACAGTACATACTTCCAGTGTAATTTGATAACATGATTGGTTTCACAATTGATTTGTAGGTATACCTTTAACTTTTGAGTGGCTGCGGTAACTTCCAAATTAGTTTTCTACAAGTCTTTCAGCAAAAATTCTTTCCTACCCTAGCTGCCCACAGCTCAAGTTTTTTCTTTGAGTTGAGAACAAAGTCCACAAAGCCTTTCACAATTACCATTTGAATAAGGCTTCACATGAAAAATGGCCAGGACTGAATCTACTACACGTCTTCTAGTTTTTGAGAATAAAGCACAGCCCTCTGTGAGTGAGTTCTGGGAAAACTAGCATTTCAGACAAAGATACTACAAAAATAGCAGTGTTACTGAGCTCAATATTTGTTTGTTTGCAAGCAAAGCCATGGAAAACTTATTAAAAACAAAAAAGCAAGCTGAGGATTTTGGTTTGCAAGAATATATGTACTTCTCAAACTTGATGAACAGCCAAATTCCTACAACTTCTTATAACCATTTTTAAAAATCAGATTAACATCATGTTTAAATTGCCATGCTTCTCACCCTGATAAGTTGCAAAAAAGCCTGCCAAAAGGAAACAGACTGAACGTGAATTGGAGAAATGCTGACTCCCTGGATCTATAATGAGAGAACCTAAACCTACAGTTTTTGCCAGGGTTTGACACAATGGGATCCTTATCTCAGCTGTAGCACCAGCTCTCTACTCTGAAACAGACAAGAAAATTCTGTGCCTGAACAAAAGTTGTAGATAGCTTAATTAAAATATCTGAAAGCAAAAGAAAGAATGAAAGAGCCTATCCATTAAGGTCGTATATAACAGCATCAGAAAAGGAAGTACCTGTTGGAAGATGATATAAAGTTATTAGTGCTCTAGTTAACAGGTTTGTTACTGGTTTGTATCCCTCTCTCATTGTACTCTCTTGCTAAACTAAACAATCAAGGCGCTACAAGCAACTGGGTGCAAGTGCGCTGAGCTGTGGTTCCCTTCCATCGTATCTCGCCTCATCTTCGTGGCAGAGTCATCTTAAGAAATTCCCACTGCTGCAAATCTCACTCCCTGTTCCTGCCATGCAACTTGTGCTCCTGTCACTTGTCTTATAAAATTTTCTATGGGACTCTCTATGCACTGGATCACTAAAAGTATCAGAAGTGACATTATTTTTATGTGGATCTCCTTAGTGATCCAGTTTACATCAAACTTCCAAATAGCTCCAACATCTCAACTAATGGGATTAGAAACTGTTGAGGGAGCAAGAAGGAACTGCCTGGATAGAGCTAGGCAGAAACTTGACTGTTCTTGTCTGCAAAGACCAAATCACAGAATAACATCCTTATTTTTCATCAACAGCAGTTCCCCAGTGCATTACTCATAACAAAGCTTCGCTTTCTACCATCTGAAGCCACCTCCCAACTCACAAATGGCTAATTATTTTCAGGTATTCAGAAACACAGTGAAATCTGGCCTAGCTGGCCACTTAGGGGAGCAGACAGAAGTTGTTGCATAATGACCTACTAATTAAAAAGGAAGAAAACCATATTCAAAAGATCTGGGAATACCCGTAAGTTTGCCTAATAAGGATAATCTCCTGTACATGTTTCAAGGGAGCAGCAAACAAGAGATGGCTCAGAGCCCATGCCTCTGACTGGAAGTTCTTTGAATTTTTTTGGTTGGTTTATATTTTTTTAGCAGTAAAAATGTTGGCCTGCCAACATATCAAGGAGATGTTTAACAGTTTGTAAAGCTTCAAGTCGTATTTAACCAGAGTTCAGAGAATTCAGAAGATACAGAAAAGGTCACCATCTAGCTTTGAATGAAGAACATAACCCTAGATTTCAGGGAGAGCAGATCAGCTGTGCCCTAATCCAAATACCACAAGTGATGGTTGCTTTGTTTTAACAGTGCTATTTATCAACTCTAACTTAATTGTAGTTCTTCTGTCTGAAACATGGCAGCTGACCAACTCAAAACCCAAATGGTATGATGTGCCTGACCATCTCCCTCCACTCCCATCTATCGTAACAAAAAGTACATAACTTCAGAGAACTTAATCGGAAATTTATTCCTGCTTTCCCCCATGATGTCTTTATCCCCAGTGCAAAATCTGCTGGACAAAATAACATATGAAAGACTAAATGCCTTCCAGGTGACTCATTAGCATTCATCTCCTCCCAAAACTTAAGCACTGCCTCATGCAAAGATTAAAGTATCCGCAGGTACTTAAAATGGGGCATTTTGTAAACATGTGATTGTTAATATTAGCCAAGTTACTTCATGAAAGATAAGTGCCCTTGGAACAAATGTAATGCCACTAGTGTAATCAGTGCAGAGTAGCTCTGGGATAGTCTTGAGATAGAGTGGACGATTTTGCTATTACAAAGATTCCTTGAAATTTAAAGATACAACTGCAAGGGATCACAACACTATAAACAACCTCAGGCCCCACAGATAAATGCCAAGAATTAAGAAAACAAAGTGTGAACATTTATCATTACTAAAAACATTGTAGTAGCCCACAAGTACCTACAGGCAGCTTGAAATTTAATTGTCGGTTTGGGTTTGTTTTATTTTTGTTTGTTTGTTTTGTTTTGTTTGTTTTTTTTTTTAAGACAGAATGAGTGTTTAGGTTCAGAAGGAAGGAAAAGAGGGATGGGTAAACTAACAAAATAAAAAAAAATCCATTTCTCATCTGTACTTCTATGTTCATTAATGTTTCTCCTAGAAAGTACTTTTCAAACCAGCATGGAATTCTTGATTAATCTAGAAGGTAGAGTTATGAATGCCTTTGTTTTAGTTTGACAGAACAGTTGCATTCTGGATAGCAAAGATCCTTCTAGCTAGAAACCATCTGATTATACATTCTCTTTGCTGCTGTGGATTTTCAGAGACTGAACATCATGTCAAAGTGGTCATGTCAGTTAAAACACATTTTTTAGGACAGCAGTGCAACCCTTAAGCAGACATAAATTGGACAGAAAGCAGATCTCACATGCTAGATCAGAAGGATCCTTCCCACAATTATAGTATATTACATTAATGGCAAATTTAATTAATGGATTGATTTAAATTTTGGAATAGATTTCCAAATATCATTAGGTCCAGAGCTCTTAAGTGTATGTGCCCACACCATGGGCACATATGTGCAATGGTATTGACAGAGAGATAAGGAAGTCTTTGGAGTTGGCCTTTTCAAGCCTAAATTGTTTCCCAGCATGACAGTTCTTAAGACTAGAATGGAGCAGAGGAGAAAAAAAATCCCAGGTTAAGAAATGTAATGGTGTTTTATGAGATATTGCTTGCCTCCTTGCTCCTCCCCTAGAGGCTCTGTTGATACTTATTGAATACTGCTACGCAGTCCTTTCACCTATACAGCTTCCACTTGGGATTCTTGCTGAAATTCTATGACATTACAAATAGTTACTGGCAGCTTCAGGCCAGCTGCTTTCTTTCCTGCCAGTTCCATTTTTACATACAAAACCATATGGAAATGCTGAAACAGAAACAGAAATATTTCGCCAATGCAGTCTCTGTGGCATTAAATGGAAAAAATGTTCCAGAATTAGGACCTCTACAGAGCATCACTAAAGCAATGAGGATATCCTATCTAGGGCATAAAAAGCTCATGAAGCAGATCAGTGATTTTATTTTTCAGAGCTCCCACTATGGCTGAGGTAAGAACCTTTGGACATATATGACTAAGATGTTCAGATATTATGGATGGTTTGGGAAATCCAACATGAGGTACTTCTCAATGACACAACTTTTAGAAACCATGAAGCATCTACACCATTTAAAAATCAGGCCTCCTTCAGGTATTACAGAGGGTTCCTCTCTATTTTCTCTTTTTTGAAGGATTTAAATGTTTTTTAAAAGCAATCTCGCACACTTGAGAGGCTTCATAGATGTGTCAGAAATGGTAGATGTCAAATCAGGTGCAACATTTTGTGGTATGCAAAGACAGGGATCATGGTAAGATGCAGTACTAATGGCTTTTCTTTCGAAAGTGCCATAAGCATTGGTTTTCTTGTAACCGCCAGAAATACTTAATCTTTTTTTTTTTTTGAAGCTCCATTATAAAAGTAAGGTTTTGCATAGCTCATTTAAATAGTTTAAATGACACAGGGTTAAGAACAGGAAAGCCTTTTGCCAAAGTTGGTTAGTGTTTTTCAAAGATTTCGTATTATTTGAAGCTTACTTTCACTGCATTCTTTTACTTTGGCTACTTCCCAAGTGGGTATAAGTTAATTAAATAGGATTTTGACCCTCTCACCTTCCCTACAATCTGCATCTTTACCTAACCCTATTTAAATAAATCAGATAAAAACCCAATCATGCAGCAGAGTATATATTTTTACAGCTGCGGAAAAAACAAACATGTCTATTAAGCTTATTTGTAAGTACTTAGTACTCAAAGCAACAGCCAAGACTCATGGGTGATTTTAATTAAAATAAATCTGGGTCGGCACACAAATTCATTTACGATGGCTTTTCTCAAACTGAAACTTCTCTAGCGTTACTGTGGTAAGTCCTCATTTGTTCATGGCTACTGAAGTTCAATCCACCTGGTTAGCTTGTATTCATCTTGAGTCATGTAATGTGTAAATTTTACCTACGAAAAATATCAAAGATATGAGGCTGAAAGGAGAGAAAGAAAGAGCAGAATAGATGGGCAGATAACAATTATACCCAGGACCTCTGTACCTGACATGCTCTGAGTTTAATTATGAAAAGAAGGTGAAATAGATGCACTAGGAGAACACTGCATTTCTCGCTAAAAACAGATAGCGTGACTTTCTGTATCTCATTAGCCCTTTTCACCTTAACATACAGGCTTATGATTATTAAATTCTTCCAAAAAACAGCAGTGTCTTTTACTTTCCTCCAGAAACAAAATATAATTTAGGTGTGAAGGATGGCAGCAGTTATGTAAGAATGAACAAAGAACTAAGCTTTTTGTGCCTACATGATGTGCTCAGGTCTCTGCATAAGCAGTGACAAAGGCACTGCCACTGAAGCCTATCACATCTCTCACCCCCAGCAGGGATTTCATAAATTGAGTTCATCACAAAATTAAATGCTTCCAAAATGGAGGCCTTTAGTTTGATATATTAATAGTGATACCATCTAACCACCTCACTGGTACATTATGTTGCCATTTTGCAGCCATTTGGTGATAAATACACACATATTCAAGAGCATTAGGTTTTTGATAATTGATTGGGACTTATTTGTCCATTTCCTGACACATCTCTCAACCCGTCATTGCTAAATTAACAGCAGGAAGATGACAACAGCAGTCACAGCGATCCCTGGGTGGGCGTTCACTTGGGAGTTGGACTAGATGATCCTTCCAACTCAGAAAAACCTGTGAACCTGTGAACATAAGAAGCTCTCACCACTGTATGAGCAAGGGAACAGGTGGGGAGGCATCAACTCCCATCTTCCAAGGTGAAACTAATCTCCTTATTATAAGGGTTTGGGGTATCTTAACAGCTTTATGAATCATGTTTTGTCCACTTTTGTCAAATTATGTTAGACCAGACAGGCTGTGATAACAAGGATTAACAAGAATAAACTCTTCCATTTTTCACATTGCTCAGAAGAGGATCATATATTCTCAACAGCAAGGTTTCTCTGCTCATCTTCATTATCCCAAAAAGAAACATTCCTGAAGTAAGGTCTAACAGTAGAGAGTGCCCAAAGTTTAAAAAAAAAAAAAAAAAAGTGATCAAAAAAGGCACTGAAAATTCTGGATATTATAATAAATAGGTTAAAGGCATGTCAACATCTTGTAACTGTCGCTCCTTGAACATTTTTATCCCATCAAGTAATAATCGAGAAAAACAGTACTGTAAACTCAGAGATACGTTCTTTGTACTTTGAAAGGGCTTTACATGGAGTTATTTTAATTATTTTCTTTATATAGTAAGTAGAGGATGAAAAAGATTTCTGAAATAAGAAATGTTATTGTTAACTCACTAATCACAGCTGAGGGACTTGAGGGCAGTCTGGTTTCTGAAATATTTGAGCTTATTTTACAGAATTGACTAAGTTGGTGGTATCCCTGTCACATGGATTTCAATGCAAGGCACCAAAACTTCCTTTATGCAGACATACAATACACAACATTGGATGCTGAAATCATATCCTGGAAAATTCTAGTACACTAGTACTTGAAACAGGGATTTTTTATTAACTCTAAGAAGTTAACTTTTCATTTGTAAATGCCTATTTATGAGGTGATTGAGTTTTGAGTTGACATAAATTATACACTATGTTATTTATTTTTCAAACATAAAATGCCTATCCCTGCTATTCTGAGAAACTACTGACCCTTAAAAGTAAAACCAAGAGCTTAATTTCTCTTCTTTGATTCTGGGGACCCCACAGACAAGGGGGTTATGAGCTTCTCCATTTTGCTTCTTGACATTCAACATGCTTATGGCGTGGGACCAGTGAGGTAGCTGGGGGCAACCCAGGCATCAACACGTAGGAAGAGCTACTAAGGGGACCTTGGAGAAACGCCAAGACAACAGCCAAGGAGCCCCATGTGACAGAGCCGACCAGGAGGGCAGTCTGCAGCCAAAGCCAGGCAATTACACAGCTACAACCACGAGGTTTCACAGCAGAAGCTGCTGTAGTATGGAAATAGATTCTTACCCTCAAGGCCCATATGTCATCACACCAAGCTAAGCTGAAACTGCCAACTGAAATGGGCAATTTCACATGAACTTGGCAGGGTGACTGCCAACACAGAGCTTGTTTTCCACTGGTGCCACCCACTCTGCTAATCCAATTCTGTCTCCTGATTTGCTTTTAAATAATAATGAACACAGCAGATGGGAGGGGAAAATGTTCCTGGCAGTTAAGCCAGAATGCAAGTGAGGCTCTTTGCTTTTCACATATCTTGTGCAAACTAGCTCTAAATGCAATGTCAAGTGATTAATAGTGGTTAAATGAGAAAGCCAGGATTTGCCATGTTCTCAGTCATTTAATCTTTGACAGGCAGGCAAACAAAACAGTCAGAAAGATAACATGTTGAGAGAGAGAGAAAGAATGAACTTTCATAACATCTCTGTTGATAAGGATAAGGATGGACTCTCCTTCCCATCCTGGCAAATACAATTTTGGGGGTTTTTTGGGGGCTGTGGTGTAATGGAGGGTTACAAGCACCAGAGCAATGTTAACAATACCTTTCAAGTCAAACACATAGTTAGCAGAACAGGCACTACTGAGAGCAATCCCATAGCCCACTCCTTAGGTTAGGGAGTAGGGATGTGACTGTCAAGAAAAAGGGCAGAAGGAGACATGAAGAGTCCGTGGGCAGACTGGGCAGCAAAGACTGTACAGCCAGGAGGCTACGTGTCTTTTCAGCAGCAGCAGGAGGACAACATTATCTCCCATCTGACAAACAGCAGGTGAGCTTGTTTGCACTGTGCACTGTATTTTCTCTTGTGTCATCCTGACACAGAGGATAATCACCTCCTACTGCTACCTACTGACCTCACACTGAGGGTTAAAGGTATGAATCCCACTGGCAACACAGCTCGATGCAGGTGAAAGAAGGCACCAGCACGATTCCACACACCAATACATCTTTATCCCACTTTCTCAGTTTCTGAAAATTTTGAAAATTACAACTATTGAAAGGAGTTAAAAATGCTTGTGCAGTACAGTTATGCCCCCTCAGTTGTGAGGAACGGGTCATGCCACGGGCCTCGCAAAAAGCCAAACTTGCAAAGAAGCGTAGGTCATTAATATGCATGCAGGCCACACCCATTGCTCCACCCCCCAGCACTCCGGAGCACTGCGGACAATTTTCTGCTTCTCCCCTCAGGCTCTCTGAGCATGGGGGACCAAAGGGAACCGTTTCTGAGCCCCCTCTGACTCGGGAGACCCCCCACACCAAGAATCTGTGGGCTTCTCAGGGCTGCTACCACCGCGTGCTCACATCACTTTTGTGGGGCAGTTTCCCGGGTGAGGGATGGGGGCATGGTGCCACTATTGTGAGCCCTCTCCCTGCAGGGTGGGAGTTNCACAGCCCAAACCCCTCACCGCTGCTCCATCCCCCCAACCCCGGTGCTTGTGCCAGGGTGTCCCAGCCCCGCGGCCGCCCCGTGCTGACAGCCCACGCCAGCAGCCCCGGCATGGTNAGCACACAGCGCTTGCCCGACCTCGCTTGCCTCACTTTTGTGGGGCAGTTTCCCGGGTGAGGGATGGGGGCATGGTGCCACTATTGTGAGCCCTCTCCCTGCAGGGTGGGAGTTCCGCCCCCCAGGCACCGCGGCACCGCCCCTCTGCAGAGCAGAGGCACTGTGCATGTGTCGGCTGGGTAAACTTGCAAATGGCTGAATCAAAACTGCAAGAAAATTTCCTCGCAAATGGGTGGGGTTGTAATGCAGAGGTCGCAATGCACCGGGGATTCACTGTATATCTAATCCCTTGTACATCTGTAGTGGTCTTTAAAATATGATCATTTTCTTTTCCTACAAGAAACCTTTGCCACATTTACTACTCAAACTATATGCTGCTTTTTCAAGAGTTTCATTGAAAATAATACCTTTGACTTCTTTATTGTGGAAGCTGGAAGATCTCAAGTTGAGCATCAGACAAGAAAAAATAACAAAGTTTCAGTACCTGAATGCGTGGAAAGTTTCATTTGTGTCCTGCTTCTGCCATAGTTCCTACATGATGCTAGAAAACCATCAGAGCTCCTGTGTGATACTAGAGAAATTATACTAACCTATTTTATTTTTTTCTAACAGAAAAACAGCTCTCATTTTCTTTATAATCCAAGATGGTTCCTAGCTGGGGCTGCTGATATGCTGAGCATTCACTGCTTCAACTGAGGTCAGTGCAGAATGAAATCCAATCTGAATACACTAAGCACTAAAAGATGCTAGGAGCTGTGAAAAAACAGGTAAGGAAAATTGATTCATTCCTAACAATTGCCATTTTAATACCTGTGCCTCAGCTCCTACTGCTTAAAATGGACACCTCCATACCATCTCAGCTTGTGGACGTAATGTGAAGGTGACTTGACAATGTGGCAAGGAACTAAGATACAATGCATCACAAAAAGCCTCCATAGAATCTAATGAGTCCATGTCTGGTGCAGATTATGGATGCTGGACCCATAATGCACAGGATGAAACACTGAATGATGAAGACGAAAAGAAACATTAACTATCCATCTGTGTTCACAATCCATTATCCCATAAAAAAGTGACTTGAGGTCCCAAAGAAATAATAGTATATGGTCCTGGCAAATGAAGACTGTAGATGAATGCATAAACTACAGGTGGAGAAAATTAAATTTGGAAATTCAATTTTTGCATTTCCTACGTACGGCTTGAATTTGCCCATTTAATAAATTTCTTGAGCAGACTTTAGAAGACAGTATTGCTAAGAACTAATCTGCCCAGTTAGTCACATACAAGATGAAGAGATTCCTAATATGAAACATAAGACTTTGTCAAATTTACTATCAGTTTCTAGGTCTTTCAATTGAAATATTTTGTCTGGTTTGATGTTGCAAGACCACAGTGACATAATTTGAGACAGCAACCTTTGATAATGTAGAATAACGGATATTCCATTGTGTAAAATTTATAGTCTCTGTTTTTCCATCTAATGTAGGGAGTTTAGCATATGCCTTCTAAAAACTGAAAGAATTTCATACAGGCATGTCTATCTGTACTTGCCTGTTCTTTGTACTAATTAAATTAGTTTCCTGTTGAGTAAGTACAGTACTGGCAGCCAGGAACAGTTGGGGAGACAGCTCTGAGGCTTACGCACTGAACCATGAACTTTTTTATTTACTACAATATTAAAAAAATAGACACTCTTGCTGACATTATGCAGAATGAAAGAGCATTCTGTTAAGATATTTCTTTCATTACTGTTCATGAACTACTGATTTTAGAGATTTTAAAAGATACGAAAGGTATTTAATTTGATACAGTTAACTAAATAAACTCATTATTTGGTTTAAAAATACATATGTCAAAGTTAAAGCTGAACTTGAACTTCAAAACTAAGGTGTCAAAACTCAGAAGGGAGAAATAAGTCAAAGTGCTGCCCAGTAACCCAGCTGCATCTCAGGTTCCGCACCTCCACTCTAATGGTCACAAAAATGAAAACTTTATACAACACACAGAATTTCAACTCAAGCATCTCACAAGTGGCATTGACAGCTTGAAGGGGTAGGGCAAGAGACATCATGTCTCTGATCTTCTATACCAGTGGCTTTCAGCAACTGCTGAAGAATTTGCCATATGTTCAAATAAAGCGTAACAAGAAAGAAGTGCAAGCAGTCTGAATGAAAGATCTAAATAGCCATTCTTACTTCAGTTTCATTTTTCCTGGTAATGTAAGACGTCTTAAAGTATTATAAATTGTTTACATTAAAATATACATGCTTACCACACTACATATACACTGAGACTTTGTGCATGTATATTTAGCTCAAAGCTAATCTCTGAATAAAAGCCCCTTCTGAAAACAGAGATTTATAAAAAGAAATGCTGATAAACTTTTAACTGTAGGGACTCTAGTGGTCACTGCAAAAATGCACTGCAACACAAAACCTGTGCGATTTTGTGAATCACCCCATAAATCTTCCTTTGTCCCGTGAGTTTAAGTTTTCAGCCAAGAAAAACAACATTCTTCATAAAATTAATGAAAACAAGCTGCTCTTTGCCTACAGAAAAGACTTTGCTTAATTACATTTTTTACTTTGAATCATATACGTATCCCGTAGTTTGATTAAATTCTCTTAGAAGTCTTCCAACTAAAAATTAGAGCTTTGCAGCATGAACGTCAAATGTGGAGTTTACTTGGAGAATATAAACCCACTGTGCCTTTGGAAGCTGATATTTCAAGCAAGAATACGAGCAATATGCAAGACAGTTTTTATTATTTTCATTATGTCACTGCATAAATTTATTTTCATGGCTTAGATTTTGCAGAGAAATATGATCTGACCAATGTATTTATTAGAAATAAATGGGCTGTGTAAATGAATGTAGATAAAGCAAGAATACAGGAATTCTGGTTAATCCCTTGAGGCAGTAAATCAGGATTTCTAAAGCACTTAATGCAAAATATCTGCATCAAGGGGTTAAATATATAAAATATGAAAAGTCAAAGACAAGAATTAGATTAAAAGGTTACATGGAGATGGAGTTGAAAAAACTGGAGCCTGCTGCTAAATAGATATCCAACAGACATTTATTTAGGTTCACTGGCTGCAGCAGCCGCTGGCATAGTCTAAATGAACTCATATAACAAACAAAAATCAAATTCTAGTGACAGTCTTTGATCAGTTTTTAGTACCAAAGCAGAAAATTTCCTCACGAGAACCACACTACATGGACACAATTAAGCTAATGCAAGTAATTGCCCTAACTGAAAAATAAAAATGCCAGTTCTCGATATCCTTGCATCCTCATGGCCTCAATACTTCAGATCAGCCCTCTATCTTTCCTGGCAGACTAAGCCTAATCCCCAGTCAGGACAGCAGACAGTGAAAAGACATCACTCATTAATTTAAGCACTAATTGAATCAGCTTCTATTCACCTGGAAATCTCCTTCTGCTCCAGAGTGAAACCAGTCCCAAAAACTAAGTCTTTTCCAGACCTCAGTCATAGTTCAGACTGAAGAACAATTTTATTTCACTCTGGCTCCTGGTGCTTTCATACAAACAGGACTTCAGAAGACTTTTTGTGTATGTACTACTAAATAAGATCTGCTTAAAAAAAACCTAGTCCAAAATCCTAACCTCCTTAACCAACAAAAAATAGATATATTGCTCATACAAACAGCTTCCCCTGGGTTCTTTGTGCAACAGATGTATTCCTAACATGACTGCAGCTATCACCCATGACCAGTAAGCATTGGCTCCGAAGCTCAGAGGTGCACTTTGTTGTAAGTTATAAAGCAACAAAACATACCTTGAGATACATACATACAGTGATCCCCCAGAATTCGCTGGGGGTCAGGTCTGGGCAGGTCCCGTGAGTTATGAAATCCACGAAGATACCGAATCCATGAATATTCAACTACTCCCCGCCTGTAGCCACGCACCCTCCACTAATAAGGTCTGGAGGGGCGGTCCTGGGAGCGTGGCTCACACTGTAGCACCTCATTAAAGTGGAGGAAGCGCCCTTTGGTTCTTCCCAGCCGTGAAATCTGGGGTCCGGGACATTCTGCGCACGTGTGCGGTCTCACAACTCACTGAAAATCCAACGGTGATTATTTGAATATGCAGATATGTGAGCCGTGAATATGCGAGGGATCACTGTATATGTATATGTATATACGTATGTATGTAGCACTCTCTCTATATTTCTGCTTTTATGCACACACATGGATAAAACTGAAGCCCTTTTTTTACTACCATATGAAGACTGTAGCCCTGACCCTTTCAGGGACTCCATGCAAAGAGGCTGGTACCCACAGAGCTTGTTTGAAGCCAATGTGGTTTTCCCAGTGGGAGACAGGAAGAGATGGGAATTACTGAATTAAATTTGTGTATTGGTATTTTCAACATAAATTAATTCTTGCAGTTAAAGCAATAAATACTGAAATCCTGCTATGCATTTATACCTTTTAGATCTCTGGGAAAGCAAGTGACCTTGATCCTTCCTTTGTCCTTCTAAGCTTAAAAGTTTTAAATTTTAAAGGAATTGTAGTCCAGACTGAGAGAAGAATTCCTGTTCCCCACACTGGCATCTCCAGAAACTTCACTTGCTTCAGTAGGTCTTATTCACATCCCTAAAGTTAAATACTTTTTCAGCTATGTTCCAAAATTTTGTATGAATAGGAGACGAAAAAACCCTTTTCTTTGTAGGACAAATTAAAGTGCTCATCTCTTTTGTTCAACAACATCTTATCAAATACTATTTCACAAATCAAGGAATACATTCAAATTAATTGGTTTTTGAATGTATTAAGAGCTGCAGAGGATTAGCTCTTGTACACATTTTCCTGTTAGGGACAAGCCTGACAGAACCTACTAAAACCTGGATGTGTACTTGTTAGACCTTTTAACCTAATTGATAGTAAAAACTAGATGTTGTCAAATCTTAGCCCAGATGAGCAATCTTTAGGACATTTGCTCACTTGTTATTTTGCTTCTTGATTATCACTCATGCACAGAAAGAAACTACCAGAAATGCCCAGGGAATAGCTAATAGTCTCAAACCTACTATTTTCAAAGCAGATATTGATGGAATTAGCTAATATATAAAAAGCATGTAAAATGTGAACTGAGATCATTATGCACACACTTTATTTGTAGGAATTGGCCATTATAATTTCCATAGAGTTGTCAAAATTGATTGCAAAATGGCATTCTTTTGACAACTCAGTTTTACAGTGACAAAAATACTAAATGAAGACAACATGCAAGTACTTACTTTGGAGAAGAAAGACTTGGGGAAAAAAAAGACATTTTAATAATTATTTTTACTTATTTCACAGAGCTGATACCTTTACTCCCATGGGTCTGAAAGCATGTGTGAGTGTACAGGGACATGCTATCACAAGTGTTACTAATTTGTCTGGATTTGAACTCTGAAGAACAGTTTGTGTCATCATGGAGCAACAGCTCTGGTAAAACATTTGTCTAGATAAAAGACTTCAAGCAGTTAACCTGCTCAGCAGAGGCAACACAAGCAGGCATCAGGATAACGACCTCTACCCAAATGGCGAAGGTACGTCAATGCAACACTATGACAGCACGACAAAAGATGATGGTAGCTCAGCAGGAAAACATTAGCAACAATATGACTCTTGTTAGTGTATGTGAAGAAATGCCTTAAGAAGGACAATGCCAACCTGATTTTACCTAATAATGATTTCAAGTTTTAGCATTAAAGAAATTAATAATCACACCCAACTTTGTTCTTCACTTGTATTTTAAACTCTTGCTTCCATTCTATTTTATTTTTTCCTAAATAAAAATCCTGATGAAATAAATACACCACATGGGCATAAATTACAATTCAGATGAAAAAAAACTTTTCTCATTTGATACATAAATTATTGGTAGATGTTTTTCTGACTTCAGGTAGTTATGACACTACCATTAAACATGAACCAGAAGAACCTGATGAGCCTTGTTTAGCAAGTCGAACCTGTTCTAACAGACAGATTAACACATTTCTTATGCAGATTATTTACATTTAGGATTCACTTTCATTGTTTATACTGAAGTTTTCTTCTGTCTGTTTTTAAAAAGAGATACTGTGTCACATATCCATTATTTTTACCAGGAAGAATGCCTTGAATATTTAGCTACCACTCTTTTAGCACCACAAAAAGTTCTGGGTTTCAACTATTTATTTTTAAAGTAATAGCATGATCAGACCTGCATGCTTATCTAAGGATCTTTGCTTTATGAGGGGGATTTTAGTCTGTGAGGTTTCCTCTACACATGGTAGGCAGCTGTCAGCAGCAGTGAGCAGGGCGAGGGGTCACTGCAGCTGCTCTGTGAAATCACAGGTTTCCATCAACATCGCAAAAATCCTGCAGAGTGGGAGCTGGGAGACTACGGATTAGAGTACATTGGAGTGTGTATATAAGGTCACGTCATGTCTATCAAAGTGATATCAAACTGGTATGCTGTACAATACATTTTACTGTGTTCTGTGTTCAAAGAAAGTAAAAGGAGAATGGACATGTGTGTAGCAGACCACAGTTTAACACAGAATTTCACACTGTTCTTTCAAATAGATGGATTTACTAAGTTCACAAAGACAAGTCGGATATGTGTACATAGGGGAGAGGGTAGACACAAATCATGCCCAAATCTGCCTATTTCAGAGAACAGCTACAGGATATCTGTCATGTTGTATCCAACGCCTGGAATCCAGACATTTATAATTCTCATTGTTAGGGTGCTTCAACCAGGTGAACAAAATTATGCTTCACAACAACAACAACAAAAGTTACAGAGCTGATATCTTGCATGAGGAAAGGAAATGGGTAGGGCAGCAGAGAATTTATTTTGGCTGAAATAGCAACAAATGAGATGACTAGACACTAAACAATGTCTATTTCTGGCAGTCTTGTGCAAACTGAAAGCTTGTAGAGGTATTCAGGCAACCAGGTTTTATCAAACCACATCTGTCTCTAAAAGTTAAAAAGTTGATGACAATATAGCAATTTAAAGCTGTTTCAAAATTTCCACAGTTTTATGATTACGTATTGGTAATCCTGTTTAGCATTAGAAAATATGAAATGTAGGTGCAAAGAATAAAAAAGATAGAAAGCAGGCTAATTACAAACTCTATGGTTATGAGTTGCTGAAACATTCCCAATGGCATGATTTAGACTGAGGCATCACAAATATCTGAATTAACAGGACTCTGTGACCTTCAGACTTCTTCTGAAAAGTCCTGAGGTTTTACTGTTTAATCTGGTTCTGTGAAGCATCTACTATGGGCATGTGGATCACTTTTAAAACTGCTGACCCTAGCAAAGATTGCAAAGCTGTCAAAAAAAAGTTACTACCTTAAGCAGAAGTAAATTACAAACCTCCCTTTCTCTTCACCATAAATACCAACAGCCACTTGCACAGTAAGCCCTTTAATCTCTTAGTCACAAAACCCTTCATGCCTGGCACTTGCTTACACATGCATTTGCAGTTATTTTTCACAGCTGATTACCATCATGTCCTTGTCCAGTCATTACCCAATCTTCCTGGACACACACATTCACTTGAAGGCATCCTCCTCCACTCCACTGCTTCCCACACTGAAGCTCTGTCTTCTTATCCACTGGCGCAGAGACACCTGAGGTGTGGAGAAGTTTCTGAGCTACTGGAACTCAGCATGAAGGGATTTTGCATCTTTGGGTTTGTCCAGTTTTGTTTTATTTTAAGCAGGAAATCTTTGATGCGGGACTGTTTCTTCCTGCTTTCCCAGGAAAAGCCTACCCTTACATTGGACAGGCACGTGTTTCTAAGACTGAACTGAAGAATAGACCCGTGGCAGTGCCAAGGTCTTCACCGCTACTGACCTGGGTCTAGTCCCCTGCCTCTGGCCCCCTGTTTCTGCAGCTTTTTACAGTAATCATTACTGCCCAAGCACCAATGCTCCCCTAGCACAAGTGAGAACACCAATGCACCTGCTGCCTTAAGTAATGTACTTATGATCAGAAAGGATCACACAAGTGCTCCCTATCTTAGTCTACCTGTCAAATAAAACTTTATGTGCTTTACAATTGGTTTCTCTATCTTAAGTGAATTATCTTTGTACATGTCTGAATAAATGAAAAGGATTAAGAACAGTTGGTGGCAGAAATACAAAAAAGTGGAAAGTTTCTCATGGCTTTCAGCCCTGTGATTGCTCTTCTAAGCCACAGTCTTGGGGAAAAAACTAATCTTCAAATGCTATCTTATTTTCTTGTAAGAATAGGAATTCAGCTTTTTCTTTTTTGAAAGAATTTGATCCTGAGGACTAGGGACAGAAGAGTTCCCGACAAATGGAAGGGGCAAAGACTAATAAGACAAACATATCTGAAAAAAGTTTTTACCAGAAATTATAAGAAATTCTGTCACTCATTTAACTTTTAAATCCTATTTCCCACGTCCTCTATTGCAAAACCATAATACAGTACATATTTTCTCCAATCAGTTCCTTCTTCTTGCATTATTCTCAGGTTAGAGATCAGTTTCCTACAGCTTATAGAGCACAGCAGGATCTGGTAAGTGACACACAGACAGATCCAAGCCTGCATATCTGAATTCGCAGTTCCAATTCCTTCTGCAATGTTACTGGGCATGTGGTGGGTGACTATTTCCCCTATTTTCTGTGGGGCATAGCAATTTTTCCACCGGGTAAGTCAGCCAACTAGATAATCAATACATGCAGACCAGTGAGCCCCAAGAGTCATTCCATAAGCATGATAATGACATCTGAAACACTGTAATTAACAACATGCACCACTACATGCTCCACTTAACAAGTGACCAGAGTGGTGAATCAGAGCGCATCCCTGTACAAAGTTCCCATTTTAGGCTACAGAACTGGAAAATTGAGACCGCTTCAATAATTCTATGTTAAAAACATCCTAGTTATAATTATTATGTTATTCTAGTAATATAATTTCATATATAATTATTGACCCATATTAGAGAAGTAGTGCAACCAGTAGCTAGCTTAAAGTAGTTAGCTTGCAATTAGCTCATAATGATTTCATTACTCGACACATTGTTTTCTTACACAAAGCTCACATGATTTCTTTTCTAAAATTACAGAGAGAATTGCTGATTAGGAATCTCTATGTGAGCCTGGAATGTATGCACTTGTTTAATTTTAAAATAAATAAAACAAAATTGTGTACTTATGCACATATAGGCCAGGCCCACTGAGATCTTTAGGACAAATATATTCAGGGTTTCAAAACACAGATTAACAAAATAATCTCCATCTGCATAACAGTCTTTCCTTCCCTTTACAATATTTGCAATAATCTAGGCATGTAGCAGAATATTTTCAGAGCAATCTTAATCTTTGTAATACATTTGCGAAGTTCTGCGTGCTCCTTACATGTCCTTAACAAAATGAATAGATGTGGATTTGGCAAAAATTCTGTGTATGAAGGAGAAGAGCTAAGCCTTTGATTTTATATTAGTCAACCCTCTTTCACTTCGTGCCCCCTAGATGGCGGCTTAGCATCTTCAGGGCATGACTTTTCAGCAATTAAGGAGGCCCCTTTTTGCATCTGTGCATGTGCGACCTGGCAGCATGAATATTCAATTAGGCAGTCATAAATATGCAAATCAACCTGCACAGCTGCGGTGGTGGTTCCCCTTCCCCCTCGGCACAGCAGTGGCTCTTTTGCTTCCCACCCACCCCCTGCCGGCACGGCCGCTGTGGCAACCGATACACAGCAACGCAGCGCTGAAACAGCGCCGGGGGCCGTGTGAGGGTGTGGGGCAAATTTGCATATTAATGAGCTGCCATTCTACATGGACGGAGGGCTTCACGGGAGATGAACAAGACCACAGTACCATGGTATAGGACACCTGACTGTATTCCTAAATATGTTGATAATATTTGCGAACACATACAATTTTTTTAGAAAAATCCTTAAACATTCCTAAACAGTAAGAAAACCCCACAGTCTTCAGGTTTCCCTTCCGTTTTTGTTACCCTTTGCATTCTCATCTTCTGCTTCCCCCTGGTCTCCCTATC
Source organism: Pitta sordida (assembly GCA_013390025.1). Classification (NCBI taxonomy): domain Eukaryota; kingdom Metazoa; phylum Chordata; class Aves; order Passeriformes; family Pittidae; genus Pitta; species Pitta sordida. The sequence continues at coordinate 78,139 of WEKX01016424.1, read as the reverse complement.
TGCTTTGGTAGAAAACCTGCTTCATGTCTGGGAAGGTCAGTAAGGAAGAGAAAACCTTGCAGTGGCAGAGCTGCTTTGCAGGCTGACAGCTTGAGACACAAGGCTTCTATATAATTCCGCCTGGGACCAGATATGGCAAATGTGTCTATACAGAATTACCTCAGAGTTGAGGTCAAACACTTCATGCTGTCAAGAACAAGCAATTAGGAAGTGGAATTTCTGCACTTGGAAATGGACTCATCATTTGCTTTCAACTGTATGGGTAGGAAATATTAGTACATATGGAACTCAAGTCACCACCCTTAAAAAACACAAACCACACTCAACTGTTGCTGCATTAGATTATTTGGGAGTTCTTTAATTTACTTCTGTATTTGAGTTGATGTCTCCTGGTAAGTATAGTGTTAGGTTGAGAGCTAGAGGTGTTATTGTCATAAACACGGATGGTACTGCAATTCAGAAATGGCATTGCAACAAAAAAGGTAGGCTATGGAAAGACAGCACTGAAATATCACGTGATCAAGTGTTGCATATTCACACTCACACGTATAATTAGCTTTTCTCTTAAATATACAAACAGAAGCGCATTTCCATTCTCACCCATACACTTTAGGGAGACTAAATCATATAAATGCAATAGATTATGTGAAGGTTGAGTGCTTCCTCTCTCTGTGTGCATGCGTCTCTGCACACAAGTTTCACACAAAGGTCAATCCCTGGAGAAAAGCATTTTTTAGCAGAGTTCACTGTTCCTTTCCCACTGTTACAAAACAAATGCTGATAACAGCAATAATACTTCCATAAAAATGGGGACTGTTTAAGTCAAGTCTATAGAATGCAAATTCACACTTACGAATACATCCTAGTCAACATGCAAGTTCTTTTCAGCTAGATAAAGTCTTTTTGTTATTGTCTTAGATCTGCAAGAAATCATACTGGATGTGACTGCGAAGTGTAACTCCGAAAATGCTTGCAACATAACTCTGGCCTATTGCCTTGTTATTATAGTTCTGGTTTCTGCCGTAGCCGTGGACATGAAGCTGTGCAGAAATCACTGAAGAGTGACAACAAAAATATAATTTCCCCCACCATTCCTCAAGCAGCATGCATTAAAATAACTGCTGCTCAGCTGCTGTCTTTTTTGCTTTCTTTATTGTACATGTAGCAGTGGCAGGTTGAAGTCTGTTTTGCCTCTGTTTGGTTTTTCACACCTCTCAGTTGTGGATCACCAGGCAGGATCACAGTGAGAAAGGTTTTGTATGTTTTCCAAACTTTGCTTGTTTCTTTTACCACATGAGAAAGAGTGCTAAGAGGAACTTCTTTTGTCTTGTTTAACACAGATGAAAAGCATCAGAAAGCAGTAATTATACAGATCTTAGAGAAAAGCAGTGAAAGCGTGTCACTATTTCACGTTTTTTCAGGGACATGCGCTATACCTATGGTTGGTGTGAACACTCAGTACTGTTGGTTTATGATATTGTCCCAAGTATTTTTAGGCCAAAAAAATATCCACAATGGTTTTAGTATCAAAACCATGTTTCTTCCCTACAGAATTGGAAGTACATTGTGAAAGAAGAATCCCCTACAGAACTGAAAGCTTACCTCTCACAGCATTATACAAAGAAGAAAAACTGTTCTGATCATCTGGGACAGCTCTAAGTTCATCAGAAAAAAAATAATCTGTCAATAGTAATTAAACATTGTCCACTAGCGTGTAACAAGGGTTAAGATGTCTGGCTCTTACCTTGCATTATCACAGATGAAATACGGGTCTTTCATTACTTTCATTACTTGTCTAACTTGTCTGCCCAGGGAGGTGGTGGAGTCACCATTCCTGGAGGTGTTTAAGAAACGACTGGATGAGGGACTCAGCGACATGGTCTAGACGATGGGAAGCTTGGATGGATGGAGCGTGGTGCCCATGGCTCCAGGGTTGTGGGTTCAATCCCTGGGTGGGTGTTTGCTTGGAAGTTGGACTAGATGGTCCTTGTGGGTCCCTTCCAACTCGGAAAAACCTGTGAACCTGTAACTGGCTGATGCTTTCCGGTGTAGGCAGGTGACTCAGACTGCATCCACAGCACCTCCCCTGGAAGAGAGCCACCATGCAGAGGGGCCTGCCTGGTTAGCCATACTCTCAAGAATGTGAAATACATATTGAAAGCTGAAGACAGAGTCAAGACTTAGAAGTAACATACACATCTTAAGTCAGTTTTTCCACTTACATGGCAAAGCTGGGGAAGAAGATTTTATACATATTTTCTCCCATTGTACCTCCTCTCCCACACCAACAAATACTCTCACTTATGAGGACAGTAGGATGAGAGTGGTTGAGGCAAGTGTTCCTATATATGGAAAAGTCTGCACTAAAGATAGCTTTGGATGACAGATCATGTTAAATTCTCATCTTGCCCATACTCCTCATAGTTACTGTAGTAGAGATTAAGCGATGAAGGAAAAACCCACTGTTTAATTCCAGGGACTTCCCAACAGGAAAAACTACTTGAGAAACTGAAAGAATCTTAAATTCCCATCGATTTCCTCTTGTGATACCATCCATATGGTTAGTCTATATTTTTCAGTGAACTTGACACCTGAACATTCATTTTATGTTTTCAGATAACAGCAATGTAAGGGTGCCAGACAATATTTGTCAAAAAATAGTACTGTTTTTCATTTGAGAGAACTCTCTCCATAAGCAAATGGCTGGAAGATTAGTGTTGCACTGTACCACAATTCAAACCAGAAGCCTATAATACATGGTTTCTACTGCCAATATATAATGTTTGCTGGATATTAAATAAAGTGTTCACAGACTTTAACACTATATACAAGCATTTTCCATAAATGGATAAGGACATTGATAAGCAATGTGATTGCCATTTTTATAAGCAGTCCTGAGGTATGTTTTTAAAAGTTTACAATCTAGTTCTACGCAAACAGGTTTTATCCATGTACTTTGTAATTTTTAAATTAGATGTTTTTGCTACAATAAGTATTTCTATCATGAACTTTTTCCTGGTTTTCAGGTTAAAACTTTATCCTCTCCTGAAAGTGACATTTTATGAAATTTTTCTTTTTTTCTTAAGTGCATGTGCCACATAAAGACTTAATGAACACTTCTTCCCCTGAAATGCTTTTTAAACAGGAAAAATTCTAATATCTAAATGATAAGCCAAATAAAAGATGAATGAGCCTGTATTACTAGAAAACATACAAGTCTGCTCTCGCTTCCTCTGAGAAACGTAGAAACTGGCACAGCTGAGGACCATAATATTCTGGAGACAAGAGTCTCCTCCCGCTTTCCACTTTTTGGGAAATGAAGAATGGGTGGTTGGTCCACATAGGTGCAAACCCATTATTTCTCCTTACCTGCCACTTATCACCCAATCTGCCTCCAAGGCTCTGCAAAAGAGGATCCCATGGAGCACAGCTCCTTGGTATACAGGCAAACAATATTTGGCAGACTCCTCTACCTTGTGGATTTGACTCCTTCTCAGAGTTCAACAGCAGGACAGCTCTCTCTCTGCCACACACTTCCTAGCTGGTGGGTAAAGGCTTTCTCTGGTAAATATATCTGCCTCAGTGCTCTGCTCATGACAATACTGCCATTCAGTCCAATGCTGAATGAAACATGCTCTCATTCAGGTTTTCATCTCAAAGTGTAACAGAAGGATAGATTTTGGCTCCGTCAGGGGCTTCAGGGCAGCTCAAGCCCCCAAGAGCAATGCCCAATGAGGGCTAAATCAACATAGACAGTCCCCATCCCAGCCCTCTCCTTTGCATCTAGCTCCTATTGTGGTCTTCCCATAGGGGCCTGAAATGGGGCTGCAAAAACACAGCATGATAAATTCAGAATAAATATGTAAAGTATGTGTACACAGGCATGCATTCAAGATGTACACTTCACAACTGGATTTCAAAACTGACAAACACAGAATGTAAAAAGGATTGAGGATAGTTTCATACAGACAGTTTAAATCTTGATAAAGAAACATTATTTGAAGAGTGAAACAGCACTCAGGGATTGCTTTTGAAATTCCTGCAGCTTCTATCCAGAGTCTTGGTTTCAGCTGTTCTCTCTGCCTCTCCGTGGTAATTTTAAATATCCCATAAACACACATGGTGGGAATGAAGGGCAGGACTGAGAAAAAAAATGGGACCAACTTCATTCTGATGCCAGACAAATGGGGAACAAGCCAAGCAATCCAAATATCAAAGCAATTACTGTGTAGTTTAGTGGCAGACTGGCAGAGGTTGATAGTTTCTTAAACATTCTGTGAGCAGATAATAATAACTACTATTTAATAGGAAGCTGAGTACTTTGTACCTAGTTTGGTTACAAGCTGTACAGATTGCTACAAGCTGCACAGATCTCTTGGCCTTTTTAGAGTGGATAAAATAAAAAATTACTATGTGCTAGAAGCTTCTTTCTTTGCTGACAGGAACCAACTACACTTTTGCCCCCTCTTAAACAAACCAGTGTACTTTTCACTCCATAAATCTCGTATTACTTCCTTCCTTTTCATTTATTTTGAACCAGAAGGAGGAGTTTTTAACAGAAGTGCTCTATGGCAGCAGGAGGAAAACAGCAAATCAGTGTGGAAGCTGCATAAGGAAAGTAAATCAAAAATAATAAAACCATGGAGATCCAGCAAGGTTTGTTGGGGGAAATGAAGTTGAAGCTGACTGAATCCAGAGCTGGAGAAACATTACACATGAGAAAACACCATTAAAAATAGGCTACACTCTTAACAGATGAGATGGGAAATGAAGTAATAATTTATAACAAAGATAGAAAAAAACCTGCCAGGTTTGCAAATTTCAAATGAGATGCAAGTTTGAATAACAAGTAATAATGAAATGCAAGCACACAATTGTAAGAGCAGAACACCACAGAACAATTTAATTAAAAGGAAAACATTATGCTCTGCAACACAGGATCTGAAATAACATACTGCCTGATGTTTCTGTTTAGATAACTGGATAGTTATTTATCTGACAGGTTAAGCAATATATTCCAGTCCTTGAAAACTTTTGCATAAAGGTTTGAACCTGACCTAAAAAAACTAAACAGTAATGATGTAAAACTTTCCAAGAAGGCATTTTCTAAAAATTATTTCAGTGACTTTAAGTGACAAGAGAATAAAACAAATAGAAGTGTCTGTGGTCATAAGAACCTCTGATACGAATGTATACGTTTTAAAAGTAGCTTTACTTTCAAAAGCAGAATATGGTAAGCATTTACTGTAATACAATATGGCCATTTTTCCCCCAAATCCCTAAGAATGGTTTTTAAAATATTCACACAGTTTTGCAGGCCTTCAAAAAAGAAAAAAAAAATCACACCCTAGAAATATCACATGTGATATTAAGCAGTGCTATAAAAGAGTAGCTTAGTTTGTGTTAAAGGATATTAACTACAGTATGGGATATTGTGGAAGAAAAAGACCTGCAGATTTGCAAATGAATTTCATGCATGATTTATAAATGCAAATGTGAATAGTAGGTGATAATGAAATACAAGCAAGCAAATATACATGATAGATGAGATACCCCAGGGAGGTGGGGGAAGTGTGCTGCACTATACATTAACACACATCAGAATTGGATCCAAATGGCACAAGAAAGCAGCATTTTGATAGAGTGGAATTATAGTGAAACAGCATCTAGGTAACGCCAAATAATATCTGGAAGGTAAAGGTAGAATAAGTGTTAGGAATTGTGTGAGAAATACAGTACATACCAGGGTGTATTAAAAATAAAGGCATTATTATTAAATCTAAAAGAGGAAATACTGGCTACATTGCCCACCAAATTTAGTCAAGTTTACTAAACCTAGAAGTCCACAAAGGAACACAGAATCAGAGGACAGTAATTCCTCCTGCGGAGCCAGGGCAAAGCAAACACCAAGAGGAGCTTTTTCACTCTGGACAAAGAGCCCAGGTGCCTGAAAATTTCCCTCCGTGCAGTAATGACAGACTGAAGGAGCAAACATATTTTCACGGGTTCTGTATGTAGCAGTTCAACTGTTGCTTAGACTGAGGTATTGTGCACCAAGAAATCTTGTGAGTGTCTTTTGATCAATTCTGTGGAATTCTTTTTAGGGGGAAACTGGAGTTGGGGAAAAATGCACTCGACATATACAAGTCTGCCTGACAAGAGACAGGCAGCAGCATACTTTGATAAGGCAGCTGTCTTACAGAGCTTAAAAACCTGAAGAGGACAAAGTCAGAAACAGCTCCATTTTTTTTTAAAAAAAAGGAACTGTTTTACATGAGTCTGGTTATTCTACCTTGGCTTGGCACCACTGTCTGCTGTTTTCCTACTGTATTTTAAAGCTGCAGTGATTTCTGTGTTGGTGTACAGAGGCAGAGTGTGATGGCCTTCCAAAGCTGTATTTACAATTTGAGAATCAGTCACAGAGAGCTTTCATGAAAGACAGAACACTAATAGTGTTAAAACAGAACACTAATAAAACAAGAAAAGATAAAGGGGTTAAGTATATAAGATTATCTGCAATTTGTAACTTGATGCCTCATGTAAAGCCTATATGAGTATATAAAATAAAAGCTTGGAATTCCAGGGCAACTTTGACAGCTGAATTTTTAGAACAGTTTTCCATCAACTAAAATCAGAGATATGCCTTAAACTGAGGCATGTAAGGGCTGGGTGTCTGTCTTACTTTCCTTTCATATATTCCATGATCTCTACTTGAAGCAGCTCCACCAGCTGTAAAGATCTATTATAAACAATTACGCATGAAAAGTAAGAACAAGGAAAAACTCTCCTTAAAATGGATATATGAAATATTCTAAGCATTTATATAATATATAATGGATGGCCAGTAGTGTATGAATACCTTCAGCACCCAAGATATCCCCAGGATGTTACAAGGGAGGCATTCAGAAAAGGGTATGCATCTTTCTAAAGAGCTAGCTGTGCCACAGCCAAACATTCAAAGGGTTAATTGCACAGCTGAGTGTCTGCTCCATGTACTGATAAGCAGAAAATGTTGTAATTTTTATGGATTTATGAATTGCTGGGGTCAGTCAGTATCATGCACACAACAATTTCTGTCTAGCTCTATCTCTTACCTGCTGGGCAGAGACAATCCTTCTCTCGCCTGGAACCCTGGAGCCCTCTGAGCTGCTTCCTCTGTAACCTTGGCAGCTGGGACTAATGCAATTCTTCATTTTGTTTTTGCAACCGGGCCTCTCCAAATAAAAACTACAGAGCCTTGTTAGGCAACAACTGAGCGTGAAATCATGACACTGCAATCCCTTACTCTAAGAGTCAATCAATTTTTTTCATTACAGATTTGTACGGTAGGGTCAACAAGAAGAAAAATGCACATGGAGCAAAACAGACGAAACAGCAGAGAGTGACAAAATCTCTTCCAGGCTTTAAGATTGTTTTCATTATAATGATGTAAAATATATGATCTTGATATAGTTTTTAAATAAAAATGAAGAAAACTTACATTAGACGGGACAAAACAAAGTGATCTGTACAGCCTGCACTGACCCATCTTCGTAGTACAATCTGTTTGATATTCTAAAGGTTTACTGTTCCTTAAAAAAAATTTATACCGTTTGTAAAAGTGTAAGCAGAGAGTAAAAATACATGACAGGTTTAAATTGCTAAATTTTCTGCCTGGTATTTTCATTGCATTAATTAGTAGGAAGGAGGATTAGATAGAGGCACGAGGCTAAGATGGCATATTTCAGCTTTCAGGGCCAATCTGCTCCACAACACAGTTGCTACTCCGACCCATTTTCAACAAGATTTAAGCTCGGTAGTGTACACTGTATTACTCATTTTCCTGAACCACGCTGAAAAGCCTGAAGATAGGTCCAAAAATACCTGAAATTATTGGTAATGCAATGATGGTCACTACACACTTCTACCAATTTTCCTAGGAAAGCTTTACTCTCTAGTTTTCATGGCAGGGTAACAATCCCTAAAATGAAACCTGATGACAAATCAGGATGATTTGATAACAGAAATAAAGACCATACCTACATTTTAAAACCTTATTTTTGCAAAATAAACCATTTGTCTTAAGAAATATTTTTCTCCTGTATTTGAAGAGAAACATCACGGTATACCATCAAATACTCTTACTCCCAGGAAGTGTAGTTGTAATAAGCCAAGTAGTGTTAGATGTGAATTGCTTTCAGAGCAGCTATGTTACAATGTGATTTGAACCTCATATGCCTGTACACCCTTGGTGAAGAATCATTGTCACTTAATAATATGAAACAATGGTCTTGATTTGAGGGACAGTCATCACAGAGGGATGTACAGCAGTGTTGAATATAACCCTACTGACCATTTTACCGTAATCAAGTGGTTTGCTGAAAGCCCTAAGACCAATTTTTCTTCTGACAGGAACACCCTTGAAAAGGGTGACTTTACTATAAGTCTATATTGTTGAAGTATTTCTTACACTGGAAAAGCATCCACACATTTGTCTAAAGAAAGTCACTCATGTCACTGCTGGGTAGGAATCTGCTTCTTCAATCTAACTTCAATTCTCAATCTATGTTTCCTAAATTCTAAACAAACCCTCTGTCCTCCACCATTGTCCTTCTGAGTTCAAAATGCCAAAATACTTCAAGACTGAAAGAAAGGTCACTTTTGAATCTACAGAGGACCGAAGTGTTTATATATTTAAAATGTCTTTTGCATACTGAACTGGTCTTCAGCATATAGAAGTAACTACGGAACAGCAGGAATAGCCAAGGTTGGAAAGTCTTTCTTTGTCTAACAGTGAGAATAGAAAAGCTCTGGAACAGGCTACCAAGAGGAGATGGTAGAATCACTATTATTGGATGTTTTCAAAAACAGGTTAGTCAAACATCTGCCAGAATTACACAGATAGAGCTGATTCTGCCTTGGGGTAGGCAGATGACCTCTCAAGGCTCTTTCTGTCCTATTTTTTATGATTCAGTGATTCAGCACATAGTTTTGAAAGATCCTGGGGCTTGATTCCTTTCTCACCTCATGGTATTCTTAAACTGGTGCAACTTCACTACCTTCAGTAGAGCTTTCCCTCCCTGTCCTGCAGTAAGTGTGAGAAGAATCAGAACTCACATTTCTTACACAAAAGGAGACTGGATGTACCCTTCCACTATGCTGCACAGCTGATTTCCCGAGATGACATTTCTTACCTGTTTTAAAGCAGGCAACATGAGTGCCATAATTCAACCTTTGTATTATTTGAGCAAAGATCTGAGTCCCATTATATGCAGCAGAGGCAGAATAAATGTTGAGCAGAAACATTTTTTTGCAATTTTCAGCAAGTGGCAACTTTTTCTCATGCATTTTGTTTCGTGAACAGAGACAGAATTTGAGACTGAGAAAAAGTCCACCTTCCAAATGAAGCCACAATAGATAGCAAAGAGGAGGAAAGGAAACAGGATAGTCAGTACTAAGTACTTAGAAGTACCTCAGAAACAAGGACACAATACACCACAGCTGGCTGCAACATCTTGTAGACAGGGTATTCTAAAAATGGTAGAGATTGGGGGCAAGTTTAGCATAGGAGCTAATAAGTGTGGGAGCTAATCACATTCCTGTCTATCTCTCTCCAAGGACAAAGAAATAGATAGATATATCAGAAGCCCCGGAAGCTACATAGCATCTAGAATACGACTTATTTGAAAATGTCAAAGCTATCCACATACCACATGCAGTCAGCAGGTTTACACAGAGCTTCAAATAACCAGAAAATCTGCAGTCCGTGTCACAGTAAGGGAGATACTGTTACATTGCATCAGCTTCAAACAGAGGAATCACAGAAAATACAGTCCATACTGCTTAATTTGTTCTTTGTCCCTCATCATCCATAGATATTACCTATCTAGAGACATTACTATCTCTCTTGTTACATTTCCATATACTATATATAAAATATCTCAAAGGTATTTTCTGCTCAATTTTTTTTAGCGGATAATAAATTTTCTCCCTATTTTTTTGAGTGTGAATGACATTCAACACTAAGTAGTAAACTATGCTGTTCATAAATTTAGTCTAATTCAACTAATAATAAAAAGAAGAGGAATGGTTCTTGCAAATTCACATATCTCTATATATGTACTTGCAGGTAGATATTCACATTCAGAAAATTCATAGGAATGAAGATTATAAAAACCGTCAGACTTAATCTGAAGCATGCTGCTCAGGACTCCGACACCTTCTGAGACTTCTGGGAGACCCTTTCTTCCAATTAGTTTTAAAGTGGTCACTCCCTTTCTGTGCTCCCACATCCCAGGAACAGCTTACACAGAACCTCATGAAAAGGATAGTAAAGATACAATTTGAAAAATTCTCATAGGCTGATAATTCCAGTGGTAATTGAACCTGGCATATTTCCTCTATTCTGGTCTAACTGGGATTTGAATATTTGTTTCCCTCAAGTAAAGGTTGTGAAATCCCCTGAAACACAAAACTATGATGAAAAGGTCCCTAGCGTGCAAAAGAGATTTCATTTACTTGTGCAGTGCTTTGAGATTTGATTCTTCATTTAAGAGTACTAGATTTCCTTAGGATGATGAAAGATTGTATAAAACCCCATGGAACATGGAAAGTTTTAACTCCCACTTCTGGTTTCCTTTCATTAAGAAAATGATATCTGCAGATTTGGTGGAGGGTGGTGAGGGAGGTGTCAGTTCTTGGCTTGTGGAGCACTGAAAAATTAGTGAAAGGTTTCAAGATCTGTTCAAGAACATAGTTTGCCTATAGTCAAGAGAAACAATATTTTGAAGGTCTTTAATGCCAAGTGACTCAGAAGAATCTCATAAAGTTTCAGGTGACAGCAAACTATGTAGCCTTGTCTTTTAAGTCCTTTGTCAAGCACCCTCCATGGTATGTTGCGTACAAGCCTTCTCTGCTTCAGAATTTGAGAGACTGGTTTGCCCTGCTCCTTTAGAAAGACCTACTCTGCATCCAAGTTCATCATAGAGTAGTTTTCCTTTCTCTGCTTTTTTCCCTGTCATTATAGTTTCTTATCTCTTAGATTCTGACCCTTTGGGATGGTGATCACAATCAGAGATAGTTACATGGTGTCATGTCAGTTACCACATGCCAGCTCATTTTGAACTACCTAGCTTTTTCATAAATTAACACTATTCACTTGAATAGGTTCTTTCTTTAACTTGTTTGTTTGTTTGGTTGCTTTCTTTGTGGTTTTGTTGCTGTTGTTGTTTTTGGTTTGGTTTGGTTTCCTCTTCCAGCAATGCTCTGTGCAAAACAGGCAAGGCTACTCCTCAGTCTGAGTACCAAACATTGTGGATATTTTCTGGGAGAAACGCCCCTCACTTATCTGAAGCACCCTGAATTTAAAATCTTTTTAGGATTATCTTACTGGTCAGCTGCTGATCAGATACACTCATAGGTAAAGACTGGAATTATCTGCAATAATAAAGACTAGAGGCAATTGGAGTGGATATCTTTGTAACTATGAACTGTCATGAATTAACCAGAAGTATGCATGCATATTCTGTTTTCACTCAAGCTTTATGCATATCCTCCCTTTGGTACTGGCATATGGTCCTTGGACCTTTCTAAAATGGCATCACTCACTGTTCACTGGTTCAGAGGATCAAGTCCAATGTAGTTAAAATAGTGAATATTGCCTGCTTAACATTGTAGTTAAAACTGTGCTGGCTACTTTGTCTTCTATAGGACATTTCTGACAGCATTCTCAAAAAAATGGACTGAATTCCTCCTGTCTGCTACCTCTCTTGCTTGTTCAGCGGTTCTTTGCATCAGTGTAGAGGCTTGGATCTTGACTCCCTTCTCTGAAGAAGAGAGGAATGAGTAAAGTCTTTAGATTGGGAACCTAGAAGCAGCCCAAAACATTTGGTTACGTTTTTGTCACACATCTCTTGTAATTAGAGTTAAGAAAGTTCAATAAATGTAAGTTATTTACTTGTATCCCAGTTTTTAGTTATTATTAATAATATGAATTCCATTAATAATATGCATTCATGGGGTTTCTGAAATTGTGCATTAACATTTCTCCTAAAGCAATATCCTATTTATCTGCATGCTATTTTCCTATCTGTCTGCATAAGGCCCCTAGAATTCCTTATAAGATATAGCAGTTTAATAATTACTCAAGCCTCCCATCTACAAACTAATGACGAAATTACTTAAGTATCATTGAACAGGCAGGAATTAATCCCAAATGGAAAGATAAGCCTGATTTGGAGACTTAGAAAATCAGAGATTTTAATGAGATAGGTAGAAAATTTGGATTTAGAAAATTAATAGGTTTTAAGGGCTTTTGTTAGGCCAGAGAGAGAAGCTGAAACTTAAAGCTGGATATTCTTGGACAATTTTCTCGGTTCTCAGCACAGAACTATAAACAGAACAGGATTTTAGTCAAAACAGAGGGTGAAAGAATGAAGATAGCAAGAATTCTGTTAGGGTAGGAATGCAAAAATCAGTATGGAACCAGATCTGATTGGTCAGAGGCTTAAAGCAAAGTATAATTCTGTGATGTAATGGTGATTGAATGAATATTCACTAGGTGTTTATGCATATGTATTAAGGAGTTGCACTTAAGCAGGTGACAGAACCGGGGCTGGGCCTTTTGACACTTGGGAGGCACGGGGAACTCTTTGCTAGTCCATGGGTGTTTTTCCCTTGTTGCTGAGTGCAAAAGTAAATTTTTCTGTAGCTTGCAAGCATCCTTGATTTTCCTCAAATCAAGCCAGTTACCTCAGTAAAAGCACATTGTATGCAGAGCAGGGTAGCAGCCGGCAAACCTGGACATGTGGCCTGAGATCTCTGCATGAAGAAGTATTATTTAATGCTATTTAATATATTATTGCATGATACTTAGCATAACTGAACTTAGCCTTGCTAGGGGAGCCACATCTAAAGATAAATGTAAAATAATGATGTATTTCTTCCATCATACATTCATAGAAAAGACCAAAATTTCTAGAGGCAAAAATGCAGCAAACTTTTAAACATTGCAGTGTCAAAACCTTATTCTCTGCTTCAGGAAACTGACCAGCCACATTCTGCAGATAATGAAGAACTTCCTAAGAAGAATAAATAACAAAATTGACCGCAAATACAAGGACTGATCATGATGACATGGCAACTATAATGAAAAGAAAACATAAGATTGAATTGGATCAAGTAGTACAGTCGGCCCTCTTCCACTTTGCGCCCCCCATATTGCAGCTTCGCATCTTAATGGCTTAATTTTCCAGCATTTAAGGAGGCCTCTTTTCACACCTGCACATGCGTGACCTGACACACGTGAATATTCAAGTAGGCAGTCATGAATATGCAAATCAACCCACACAGCCATGGCGGCAGCCCCCCCCCCCGCTCCTGGCACAGCAGGCACAGCAGCAGTCCCTCTGCTCCCAGCACAGCAGGCGCGGTGGCAGTGGCCTCCCCTGCTCCCGGCGGAGTGGGCTGCCTGCACAGCCATGGTGGCACCACCTCCACTCTGGGCACAGCCAGGGGCCCGACCCACTCCAAGAGAGGAGGATTTGTCAGTTATGGAAGATTTACACACTCTCAGGTTAGACGTGGTGTTGGAGACTTTCTCAAATGACTGTCCGAGTATGGAGAGACCACATTTACCCACTCGGAGAGGCACAGGGACAGTGGCGTGGGCAGCTCCCCCACACCATTGTCCCCGGCTTAGTGGAAAAGGGAAACACCAACACAAACACCGACATGCAGCAGGGCAGTGCCAAAACAGCGCCAGAGCGCCAGGGGGTGCTGTGAGGGTGCAGGGCAAATTTGCATATTAATGAGCTGCCAATCAATGTGGAAGGCGGGCTTTGCGGGAGATTAGTAAGACTGTGGTTCCATAGTATAGGAGACCAGGTAAGGGTTGTGGCTGGAAGCAAGTTAACAATAGCCTTGGCATGTGTAAATCGTTAGGATTTCTTCGTGGTAGCCCTGTCAATTATACATGGGCCTGCTTTTAGGGAAATCACCTTTTTATACTCCTATGACTTTTATGCAAAAAAAAAAAAAGGCAGGAAACTAGCAGAATTATTCTTGCTTATGTAGTGATTTTGAGAAACATGAAGGAGTCATCATATGGACAAAAAAACCCATTAATTACAGGTTATGTCAAAATGAATTAATGCAGTCAAAATTTGTGATAGTCATGTCCTGCTGTACCTTAGAAGGCACATTTTACCGAATGGCTACTTTTGTTGTTCGCCTAGAATTATCCAAGTGCTTAAGTATCTCACTAAATTAAGACATCTGTAGGCATGATATGCAAAGCTCTCACAGTGCAGTACAACCCATATTCAAAAATGCTAACGGGTATTAACCCACATGAATTAATAAATAATTAACATGCAACAATCTCTTCACATTTAAAGAAGACATCTTTCAATCCACTCAGAATAGATTATGATCTCTTGAGCAAGCAGGTTTTTTCAGCAACTCCAGCTAGAAACCCTATCTTATTTCCATCACATCCAGTTTTTCCTATCTGATTCAAGATTATTATCACAATTTAAAAATAAATTACCCAGCAAAAATATTTTAATGTAACCAAGTATTAGAAGATTTTTTTTTTCAGTTAAGAGTTCAGGAAACTGATCTACAGAAGTATGTGTGACAAGGCTGCAAATCTAGCTTTAAAGCTCCTATGACTGAGTGAAAATCATGCTGACCTAGTACAATCTAACTCTATTGTTTCAAATCTGCTAAAAAACCCCTCTAACAAACCTGATAGGTTAACCTTGAAGGTGCAGTCTTTCTGGTGGTTTCCCAGTAACAAGCATGGAGCCACTTTACTTTCCACATATGCGATCAGGTGTCCATACTTGATCCAGATCAAATTTGTGCTGCTGGGAAAGCAGGAGTGCACAGACTCCATCTTTGTGACTGTGGAATTGTAGCCTTGTTGCAGTAAATGCTGGAAAATCTCTTTGTGCAATAAATATACCTCTAACATTAATGAAAAATACATTAAGGCCTTTACAATAATTCAGAAATCTATTTCCTAGAATAGCAGATTTCCCATCATTAAGAGACAAAATGTAGCACAAAGGAAATCAGATAAATTAACAGTTCTTCCATGTCTATTTCTTCATGAAAAATAAAAATAAATTTCACAAAATAGGAAAGGTGTATTTGGAAAAAAAACCAACAGCAAAACAAACCCAAAATCTTAAAGATTTCTGGTCTCAGAGTTTACCTAATTTAACATATTTTGGAGGGATTTCTAGTGCCTATGATATTCTGTCAGCAGGGAAGTAGAATACAACTTCCCTTACTAGAGCGGAACTGACCAACTCCAGGCAAGGTTAACACAAAATATTCCCCCTCTTCCTCATGGAGGTATATTCCCATACCTCAAGAAACAGAATAGAACAAATCTTGACTTCGTTGTAAAGCCTAAATAAATGGCTGCACCTACAAAACCTTAAGAGAGGTCAGCTGGGACACGAATGCTACTCCTTCATGACAAAGAGAATAAGCAATATTTCTGTAGATCTGACTACTCCAGCTCCAGCTGGCTACTAGCTCCCCAGCAGATGATCCTTTATCTAGTGACTCCAAATACCTCTGGATTCACTTGACATGTTACTATCACTCAAAAAGAAGGAAGAGCTACCAGTTAAGTCCAACTTCATGGTTCAAAAGACTCTCTGGTCAGATGATTTTCTCCTTTGGTATGGGATATGTATAACTCATAGTTTTAGCTTTTTTATTACCTTGTGAAATTCACTGTAAGAGAAACAACCCATAGAATAATAAAAAAAGGAAGCAAACACTTTTTCCTCCCTTAAATGAAAACCACTGTGCCAGCCTGGAATCCTTTCATGACAACGTGAGCTCAAGACCGAACAATGTCATAGTTGCTTGTGATAAATCACAGAAGTTGAAATTAATATTTCATAAATGGGAAAGCAGAAGCCTGTCAGGAAGCCAAGGTTCTGCCAGGATGTAATTCTGAAACACAAACCACTGAGGCAGAGTAACTGTGCAACTCTTTTGATGACCTTTTGGTAATTCATCTAAGCCACCTGCAGAACTGTATGAAAAGAGAGTGGTAAACCTTTTTTTTTTAATGAACACTAATCCATTCTCTACCTGCATTATTGCTGAATGAATGCAAGTGAATATGCCACAGGAGTTTATACCTAAGACCTGAAGCTCAAATCTACAGCTTACAGGCAAATCCAGGACAACACAAACCATACCAGTCTGCATGCATTCGTATTTGGTGACAAATGCTTCTCATTTTTTCTCAGTAGTACCCCATTGCTTTTGCTGAAAATTTCACATGATTTCCAAGGATTTAGTTTTTCCATTGTATCAGCAATGCTGCGGTTTTCTCTTCATAATTGATTAAGCAGCTCTAGTAACATTACAGTGTCACGTATTCCAACATTATGAGCCATCACTACTTCTTCCAAAAATTTTTGCTCAGTGATCATTTAGTCACTATATGAGCATAGCGAGTCACCATACCTGCCCTTCTGTCACTGTCATAAAAAGAAATGACCATTCCTGTGTTCATATTCAGCAGTTGACAAGGACAGCCTTTGCTATACACTTAAATTTTGTGTATTACCCTAAAAGACTGAAATATGGATTTGTTTTGAAACTAATTTTTCACTTACAGTAACAAAAAATATTTATTTTAATTTTTTTTTAAACTGCTACTTCCCTGTTGACAAAAATGGCCTGCTTAGAGCACATTAGAATAGTGAATCAGAAAATGGATGCTCTAATTTTCTAAATAAAGTAAAAAAATAAAAGAAAATGTAATAAAAAGATAAAGCCTTCATAGAGAATTGCAGCAATTATATCTCCACAGCTACAATATAACCCAAAACTTTGTAAAGGCTTTGATTATTGAACCATGGCTGAAGTGAATAATTTGGTTTTCACTAAGAAAACAAGCACATTCATTCTCACCACAATGGAGAGAGGCAGTTTTAATTAAACCTTATCAAAAGATGAATAAAGAATAAACTCAATACCCATTCCACAGGATTCTATTTTCATCTGTTTAGTTTAAGCTTGCCATGTTCATGCAATAATTAACCACTGTCCAAGGAATGCTGGAGTTGTGTTAATGTTGGTAAAGATTTAATTAGTTCAATTATCTGGAGAGTATTGAAGGCTCAGCACAGTACCAATTTCTTCAGGCTTTATACATACCTCAGATCAAAATACGTTAAACTGAAATACATATAAGTGAACAAAGAAAATGTACTACGTGTTTTACTTCAGCTACTGAATGAATGTTTGTTTAAGAATGTTGTTGTGCTCATTTTAAAACAAAGTTTGAGAAATAGAGTATGTTAGCTGGGACTTATCATGTCTTCCAGATCAGCTGGCTTTTTTTTCCTAAGGCCACTTATAAACATATTTTTAAGCAAATTAAGTTTACTTTAGAAAAGAAAGTCCACTACTTCTTTAAGCAGGAAAAAGTATAGCTCTTTTTACATTTTTTCCCCCCACTGCCCACATATTTTACATCTTTCAAGAAAAGTGAGGCATTTAAAAAGCATTGAAAGCAGTGACACAGACAACTGTTTCAATCTGTCAGACAGCATGAACAGACAGTAGGGATCATTTCAGAAAATAGAGCGGCCCCCCAGCGGCCTGACCTTCCTGGTGGGAAAGCGAGCACAGCACGGTGCTTGACAAGCTCGCCAACAAAGGAGTATATTTAGTCCCCCCAAATTCTGACACGCTTCTCACAGGAAAAACGCGAACCAGGACGAGGCATCGTTGACTAGTCCTAATAAAGGATAAGTTCCAATTGGAGACTGCACTGTTACTGTGAAACAAAAAGGAAGAGATGAAAAGTGAAAACATTACTTTGCTAGACACGGACTGTAAGCATCGAAGTGAGCTCGGTTCTTATTTTTAAAACTGTTCAACTCCATATTAGATGCTATTCAAGTTGCAAGCCTTCTGGATCTGTATATGCAGCTCCTGCTGCCTTCAGTGGGAACAGAGCCCAAGAATGGGAGCATTAGGAGATTTCCCTCTTTGTGTTACTAAAATATTATCATTAGCTATTCTTTAGAAGGGATGTTTGAATAAACCACATTCGTTTTCCTGTAAGGTTTAAATGACGTGTTTATTTCTGCCACGGTCTGTCCTTTGTTTTCCCAACGGTGTGTTTTGGAGTATGACTTCTTTATCACCAGTGAAGGCTGCACAAAGATAGCCAGCATGTGAGAAAATCACAGGAATTTATTTCCTTGAGGAGGTAAGAACTGCAGGCGGATGTTATAATTTTCTTATGAAGCAATAAAAACTTATGAGTTCATATAAAAGTAACTGTTTTGAAATTGCATACTACATTATACCCAGGCTGGATTCAAGTTATTTGTCTCTGTAGGCAGTCAAGATCTACTTTACAGATAGCACTACTACCGTTCCCAGCAGTAAATACCATTTGGTAAATAACCCCTGTAAAACACTGTACTTTATTTTCTACTACACACACCAGCTTGAAAAAGGTAAATATTTTAAGGAATAAATTAAGCTAATAAGAGAAGGAGTGCCAACCCTCAGTTCAGCTCCCCTTTTTACCAAAATTTCATCTCCCCTTCCACTCTTCCCTAGGGTGGAAGAGAAGGGAGATGCTGAAATTCATTCAGGCTTTTCTTGAGTCCAGATGGCAGATAATGCTCACCAAGAAACAGGATATAGCATGTTTTCCATCAACTACCTCCCCTTTCTGGTGACTGATTTTAAGCTGCATCAACAGTCTGAGGACAGGTGGTGCCCTATAGCCTATTGCTTGCAGACTTGGTTCTGCTTGGTGTTTCTGCGAGATTTTGTAAGACTAATACATGATTATGTATTTAATGATTCACATTTATCATAGCTGAATAAAAACTCAGCTGAAACATCTATGTCTGTCTCCGAATGAGCATAAAGAAGCATTTGAGGTTAAAAATACCATTCCAAACAAGTCATAGCATGTATAACTGAGAGCCATTTATTGTACTCATTATTATGTACTCATTTATTAACAGGGTTGTATTTTCCCCCTTAATTGTAACTATTAAGCAACTGCAGAGTAAAAGCAAACATATCCATACAGATATAACCAACCTCATATTCTTCAGTATCTTAGAAATTGCTTCATCTTCTTTCCCAGAATTTGACCAGGCCGTAAAAATAGTACCCATTTTTATTAGGGAAAATTCAACACTTGCAAAGCATTACAGGAAAACGTGTTGCTTTACAATGACTATGAGCTACAAAGCTGATGAGAAAATAAGATAGGTATGTACAGACACATTTATAGAAAAAATTATCTATATATGCATATATATACAGTGGACCCCCGTTACTCGTGGGCTGTTGGGTCTAGTCCACCTCCCGCGAGTTATGAAATCCGCTAAGATACCAAACCCACTACATAGTCGAGTACGCTATGCTCGTAGCCACGCCCCCTCCCCATATAAGGTCTGGAGGATGGTCCTGAGAGTGGGACTTGTCTCAGTTGTCTGGCTGTGTTACGCCGAGGTGGGCGAGGCCGGCCCTGAGCCGGGACCTGAGAGCGGCACCGGCCCCGAGCACCGGCAGAGCGGCAAGCAGCCCTTGGCACACAATGGCGCACATACAATGGCAGCCCTGTCACTCCATCTTGTAGCCCAGCAGAGAACAATTCCAGCCGTGCAAAAACACACATTTACACTAAACGCATCCCGGGCGCACTGTGCCGGCTCCTGGCTGGGACCAATTTACATATCCGTGAGCAGACGGGGCCCGCTGTACTCGCCCTGCGAGCGGCGGGGGGGGGCGGGGCCGGCTGTGCTTGCAGCGGGAGTGGTGAGACCGGGAACTGAGCTGACTGGGGTCTCAGTACGTTCTGGGCATGCGTCAAGGTCGCAAAGCTTGTGGGAAAATCACCCGCAAATCCTGAAGCTCGCGAATAGCGGACTGGGAATACGCGGGGGCTCACTGTATATGTACAAACCTATTTCCAGAAGTGATGAAATCTTTATTGTCATCCACATAAATAATTAATTAATTACTATCTATAATTATTAAGACTATGGCAATAACACAAACAATTACAGCAATAAAAGGCAAAAGCCATCTATTTCAGGTGCTGTGATGTTAGATGACGTATTTGGATCCTAAATATTAATCATATCCCAAGATTAGTCCTTTTCTCCCATGTGAAAACCTTGGAGGGTGCTAGGGTACGCTGTAAGTAAATAGTCATTCTAAAGAGAGTAATCTACCTGACATCACGTTCAAATAGCTTGTTTTTTTGAAAAATAAGTCAGTTATTTTATCTGGAAAAGCTCTAAGGAATGGACAGGGTCTGCTACAGATTAAATACACAAGAGGTTTAGTTTGGGACTTCAGCTCGTCTCTTAGGTGAGAAAAAAAGATCAGAAAATACGTAAGAAATCTTAGTAGAGACACAATACTTTACGCCAGCTAAATTTCAAGACACTGTTTTTAGTTGTCATGAAACTATTTGTTTAACAAGGAATTGTTTTGGAGGAGGCAGCAAGAATTTGTCTGCATCAAGCCTGAAGAGTATCTGATTTTTGTGTGCTCTGCATTTTGAGAACATAATTCTCCCATTTTTCTCCTAGTCTGAAAACATTTTGTGATACATGAGTTCAGCTGAGAAGTATCAGGGAACTTTATCCACATGAAAAATAAAAAAGAAAAAAAAAGAACTTTAGGATATTTTGTGAAGATAATGAAAAGAACTTGTTCAAGTTTGCAGTGTAAGTAATTTTTACTACACAAATGCCCTGTTTTTGTGTGAGCAAAGAGAACTACTCTGAGTCTTTCAGTTTAGGAGATCTTCAAACAGACAATAGTGTGCAAACAATCCCAAAGTACATAACTTTACTAGAACAACCTTCAGTCTGCGTGCAAGGGCTTCAGAAAGGCCCCTTCATCAGATTTCCTTCTGCTCTTCACACTGAACAAAGCCTTGGCTGACAATACCGAAATCTCCTCCTTTATTTGGATTAAACCCCCTTTGCAGGAGAAGTATGCAAATGCTGTATGTGTTTCCCTTGCTGAGGCTACTCTAACCCAGCTATCTTTTCACTGTCTATTTTCCTCCAGCAGAGCATCCTATCGGCTGACAGGGAGACCAGCCTTTTAATTCAATCTTTCACAACACTGACAGTTGGATGCTGGGGCCTGCCATGAACTCTAAAAGGAGCTCATTTAGTCATAATTAACTATTCCCTGCATATTTCCTAAGGTATGGTAATTGTGCTAAAAGCCAACAAGTGAAGCATTCATTTTGGTTCTCTTTTAAACTTTTATTTTTCCACAGCAGTCTCTTTCTCCCCTTCTCTCCCCACCTCCTCCCCCTTCCTCCTTTTATTTTAATCTTTTCTTTCTTTCTTTCTTTTCTTCCTCCTTAGAAACATTTAGGGTAAAGAAAAGGAATGACGGTGGAGATAGGGAGCTGCAGAAAACTGTGATGTGGGCAGTTCAAAAGGCAAAGTCTGCCATACGATACAGGACCCCATGGCAGCGCTGAGCTATTCAGCTGCATAAAACATAAATAAAAATGAAATGAGTAGAATAGAGCTATGTCATTAATGCAGAATGATGGACATCCTATTTGGGTAACAGGGAATCATGAATATACATTCCTAATTCCTTAGATATGGTGATAAGTGACGTCTGTTTGCATTAGCACCAGAGTATATATGTATTCGACCAACATAAAATCATCAAGCTATGCAGATGTAAAGCACTTTACACACTACTCCTCCCTCCTCCCCACTCCACAAACATGTCCCACTGCACACAGGAGTAAGATATGATGGATTCAGCCATATACACAGCTCATATTTATCACTATTGAGATGGAAAGCCTTGGGAAGCTGACATGTATTATTTACCTTAAAAGGCAAAATGTGACCTCAAGTCTGCTCTTATCTATTTTCTGGTTTTGTTTAAATGAAGGAAGGGCTAACAGCAGTCTCCCTTTACTTACGGACTTTGCATCTGGTGAAATTCTCCGCCTTTTGGAAAGTTTGGGACTTACTTGACATCTATCTATCATAAATGTGCATAGTGCATATACAAAAGTGAGAGACAGCAAAGCTAAATCTCTACACATTCCAATCTCCTTTCCATTTGGATGTGCACCAGTAGCAAAGAAATCACTGTCTTTTGCAAAGAATCCACTACAGCACCATGTATGTGCATGTGTGTGGTGTGTGTGTGTTAACACTGCAAGTTCAGCAACTGTGCCCAAAGGGCCAAACATAGCACTGAAGTTCCTTATTATTGTACAGCATTTTTCCCGAGCCACAAAATGTGGTAGGACTTTCCATAAACAATGTGAGTAAAATCTGTCAACTACAGAATTTACATTCCAGGTTTCAGGGATAGTGAAAGAAATAAAATCAATAAACAAAGAAAAAGGCAAGGAAGAGTGAAGGTAGAACTTCAGACAACAAGATCATGCAACAACTTATTTTACTTATGTTCGCATATTAATGATTCTGGTTTCACTTTTTGGTAGCATCTACCTACAAATACCCTTACACTACATTTCCTTTGAACTTGTAAATTATTTTAGAATTAAAAGACTGCAAATTTTTTAGTTTAGACACGAGAGTGCAAACAATGTTTTGAAAAAAATAGTCTTAATGTTGAAGAGTAAAATGTTTCTAAAATCCTCTTCCGCTCTCTTTATTCCTAAACTATGACAAATTTGTGGAACAATGTGGTTTGCAACGGCAGGCAAAAAGCACAAAGAGCCTTCATGCTGACAAGCATGTTGCTGGAAATCTTAATGAACTATTTTATCATCATGGTCTGGGATTTTATTTTCTTAGGGGAGGAGGTTTGAGGGTGGGGTTTGTTTGTTTAACTTCTGTGCATTATTGTGATCACAACACACAGTGGATTAATAACAGACATTTACAACAGAGCATCTCTCAGTAGACATGAGCTGAAAATGTTGATGCTTGTTAGCAAGAAACTATGCTTGTTTTCATGCAAATAAAATAGGTGGGAAACATGACACATAAAAACTTTGCAGATTTCACCTGGTGAAGCTCCTGCCTTTTTGCCCGTAGTGTTCCAGCTGCATTCCAACGGCATTGTTTCCCCCAGTCCAGCAACTGGGGACCTTTTTTCTACCTCTAATGGTGGTACAAGGACTCATGTATTCATATGTTGTATTTAGTCTCTTCCTTCTACAGGAACTGACAGAAAGAGATCACATTGCTAAATCAGTCTGCTCCATTGAGTCACATTTCAATCATCTTTCTGAATCCCCAGTTGTGCTACAGTTTCTCTGCCCCGCGTTTAGGAGTCTGGCAGGAGAGATGACCACATCCTTCCTTCTAGTGACATAAGCAGTGTTGTGACATCTTAGCAATCATCCTAGTTTTCATATCACACAAGCTGCAACAGTAGTCTCCCAGAAAATTGTGAACTACGCACAAAGTGCCTGGTCAAAGATTTTGACAGGGATAGGTTAAGACATCTTCAATATGCCTCAATCTATCTAAACATACTTCCTTAAAGATTTAGAAATACATGTAAATAATTTGTGGGATATTTCACGTAGGGGGAGGACTTAGGTGAAAAAAAGACAGTGAGGCAAAGTCTTAAAAAAGGATGTTGAGAGAGAGGTATATTCTTTTACTGCAGCCCACAGTTAACAACACAGATGAAAATGTGAATGATATCAAAGATTACAGACACACATTAAAAAAATGGTATGGACCAATCCTATCTTGAACTTACAGATTGTTTTATACTGGCCTATTTAATTTGAAATATAATACATAAAGCAAAAGTTGAAATGTTACTGATTGAACCACATTTCATCAACAGCTGTTCACATTACAGAGAGTTATTTAGACGACCTCAGGCCTCACTGATTTTTTCTAAAACTCTCTGCATACCCACCTCCTAAAACACACATAGGCAGGTCATACAGAAAGTGTTTTTACACACAAGAAATGATAACAGGAGCCACTGACATAGAATATGGACCATGTATTACAGCTTCTTTCTGTCTGAAAAGTGATTCACAAGATGGGTGGTGTCACAGAACACACACTAGAAACTTCCAGTGGTTTCTCAGACATTTGGGGGAGAAAATACATCAGATGATGCAAAAGTGATTCTCCTGCTCATTGCTTCTGCCTCATCTTCACTAGAGAGTCAAGGAACAAACCAGGATTTATTTGGGAGAGAAATCAAAATCTGAGTGAATGACAAACAACTGCAGGAATACTGTTTTGAGGGACAGTAAAGAATCTAATTCCTTCCTGCTATAATTCTTCATTTGAATTATCAAGTTCCTAGAAGCTAAGAAAACACTTGAGAAGTTGCCTGGTTAGAAAATGAGGAGTAATCATTAAATTCATTCATTTGTTTCAGATTAGACTTTTTTCTTGGCAGAAAAAAATTAGATATGTGGAAAATATTAGTTGTTTAACTTTTTCTTCAAATTCTGAATGATTACTTCTTTGATTATGAACCTAGGATGTGCACAGGTCACTAACCTGTGTCACACACAGTCCTAGAAAAGAGCATATTTGCACCTGCCGAATTTCCTAGCCAAAACATCCTTCTGCTCAGGTCCAAGCAGCTGTTGCCAGATGCAGACAGACACTATAAACACCACAGGTCCCTCAAATACATCTCAGGGTTAATGTCTAACAAGTCTGCCCAGTGCTTACTGATCCTTGTCTTTACTCCATTGAGATAACTTGGCTGCCCATACAGTTTACTCTCTTTTCTCAACAGGAGCTTGCTTTTCAAACTCCATACAAATAATTTAAATGCATATCACTTCCCCAAACAAAGTACCAGAGTACATTCAATAATTAATAACTTCTGAACTTTTGAAATTAATTTCCAATTTTTTACTTCAATAATAGTTGGGCACATGCAGAGCTACCCAAGATGGGAAAGATTCTTCCATGGGATCTGCACAGCAGATATTCTATTCCAACATTTTGCTCTCTTCATTGAACTTTGCAAAGGACTGAGCCTGGCGTTCATTAGTGCAGACTACAGCAGTCAGTGTTCACAGTGCCTATCTGAAAGACCTCCATACTAAAAAGGTATCTGGAAGATAAAGAATGTATTTATGGTGCTTTAGTAACTCTTTTTTCTGGCAAACTAGCAGACTGTTAATGCTGAACTTTTTGCATGAAATACAAACCAGAAAACACTCATCTGTTAGACTCTGTACAAATATTTTGACAAAATCCTTCCTTTTAAAAATCTCATACTGATACGCATTAGGTGGAGGAAAGGAAACCCAACAGCCTGTGGTTGCTCAAGCAAATGCTGGCTACTCCATTACCAACTTTAAAACTTTGATGGAGGGAAGAAAATGAAAGCTGAAAATGTAATCAGGAACCTGAACACTACAAAAACATTCCTCAGCATCCAACCAAGAGACTAAACCAAGAGCTGCAAACTTCAGAGAAAAGTATGAATTTTACATATAAAAGAAAAAAAATCCTCAATAAGAAGAGATACACTTAGCAAAATAGTTCTTCAGGAACCTCTTGCAGCCTTTAAATCTCATTTGCTCAGCCTGAGATAGTATTGTTGTGTCTGTGTTAGTTTTGATAAGGGAGCCAGCCCTACTCCCACTGAAGCCTATAGAAGTCTCCCATAGTCTTCAGGAGGAGCAGAGCAAGACTCAAAGCCGAACAAAGACACCATGATAAAAGACTCTAGAAGATACCATGATCCCATCTTATTTTCTTACCTTTTCTGAAAAAAACTATGGGGGGAAAAAAAATCTATGCAGTCATTTCTACTGAAATGCAATATGCCCTTTATATGAAAATATAGACCAGTGAAGCAAATGAATGGTTAGCAACATTAATAGCCAGGGGCTTGTTAAACTGCCTGGGATAAACAGTTTGCCTGCAATTTTACCACTACAGCATGTCTGTAAACAGACATTGGAGAAGACTAAGCATTTTGTAATGCTGATATTTTATATATGCATTCTTTAAGTCCATGACAGGCAACAGATCCTGTAGTCTTAATTTCAGATTAAATTTTATACAGTAAGCCTGAATGCTTTATTTACTTTTAAATCCATACTTTCTATGGGTATGTAGTTTTTCCTGGAAAAAGGAATGTATCATGCAACTGAAACAGCATTCTGATTTTATGTAGTCTGAATAAGCATAAAAACCCGAGCTCTTTTATAATTAAACTTGTGACAGAAACATGTCTTTTTACAACAGCAGCTTGCAGAAAAACCCCAACTCCATTGCATCCAGAAGACAAACCACTGCCCTGTGTTAATAATGAATGCAGCTCATATCTCCTGCGTTCTGCTAAATTGCTAAAATTGCCCAGATAAACCATTTGAGAGTATGTCAGGTTTAATTAATACACATGACCTGATCACTTCCACAGTTGGGAAGAAAGAAGTTGGCATTCTTTAAATCCAGAGCTCAACCTGGAGATTATGCTAAGTTGCTTCATTCATAGTCCACACTCCTCCACACATGTCAGGAGGACAGCATTTGTCCCCTCTAGTGATAAACAAATTATACATGAAATCAATTCCACTTCACAATAATTTTCCCTATTGGGTATTATCTTTCCTTCTCTGCTGCCTCCAGTTAAGCTTGCATCCTGTAACTTGCTAATGAGCTGGGGGCTTTCTGTTCCAGGTGGCACCCCCTGCCTCGAAGTCATGACATTTCCCATTTTGAATGCTGCTGGCATTTTTCGACAGCTCCTGCTAACCAGCCTTTTTGACCTGCACTAAGAGCAACTCATCTGATCGAATGCTCTAACCTGCCAATCATGCCAGCAAATGATCTTCGCAGTCACTCCCAAGGCAGGAGGGGGAAAAAAAGGGAGAGCAAGAGAGTGGGAGCGAGAGAAGAAGCTAGTGAGAGAGTGATGGAGTAGGCAAGCAGGCAGCCTCTGCAGCTACCTAATGAGAGTACTTTAAGTCTCTGAGGCAGCTGAAACACTGAAAAACTGGGAAAATTAGGACACAACTGAATGCCTGGTGCTGCTGTTACTGATTTCTTTACACCTGGAGATCATTTTGAAAGCAATAGCTCTGACATGTACCATTTTCTAAAGAACAGAAGTTAATTTTGCTGTATAAACAGAAAACAGATATATTCGTCCCTGCCACCATCAATATGCAACCCTCATAATTCTGCTCTGCCAAATGGCGTTCTTTACAGAATTAATTAGGAGCTGTAAGCTTGTTAAATGAGTCTCTTCACCCAGGGATGATTATGAATATTTTTTGTTGTTGATGTAAGCCATAAATAGCACTTTTAACCTAATTTAAATGCTGGCAACATTTACACCTCTGTATTTACAAGTGTCTGCACACAGATACATAAAAGAACAAATACAGTGTCTGCAGAGTCTAGATGTGACTTTGTGGGTTGAAACAAAGCAGAGTCATGATAATGACTCAGTTGTTTTGATTTTGTTCCTTTTGTGATGTGACAGATTACTTAGTGCTGTATCTTTCAAGCACACAAGGACATTTAATTGTGTAGATTTTCTTTCACACTGGAAGCTAACTAAGTTTTAATACACATGCAATGCACACACTGAACAAGAGAAGGACTAAAAGCAATTGTAAAATAAAAATTTCAGGGAGAAAACTTAAATAAAAAGGCTTACACCAGATATTACATGCTGTGATTGTATTGTTACAATATACCAGCCAGAAAACATAATGCACAATTAGTCCTTATATTAACATAAAAAAATGATTGCAGAAGTGGCTGTACAGAATGAATATCCAGGTTACTAATGACAGAGAATGATCATCCAAAATACTAATTCTAAATACATATATGGTCCAAAACAACATTAATAACAACCACAAAATTATGGAAATACTCAATCCTGTTTTCACTTCTTAAAATATCTGAAGATATTGTTGCAGTGCTATTCTTCTATACAAGGTATTTTTCTTGGAGAATTTATTATGTTTTCCTGATTTTTTTGAGTTTTCCTCGTGAGAATTTCACGCCAATTAACACCAGGAGCAGGTGGGAAATCCATCCATCCTCATCCCAGTTTATGGGGCAGAATAAATTAACATAACTTATTAATGGAGTTGTAAACTATTGCTACATTTTAACACAAGAATCTTCCCACAACTAAAAGTTCTTGTGTACATTTACTTTAATAGGTGTTGCCTTCAGTCCCAAAGTGGTTTGCAGTCTGTTTGTTACATAGCGAATCAGGTAATGTAAGCTCCACACTCGAAATAGCAACACAAAGCTTGCTCTCCACAGAAATAACTGTGGCATATGGAATAACTAATATTAATTTTTTTGCTTATGATCTGGCTGAAAATAAAATGTTCTGTTAATTCTGAATGCCGCAAATGATGCCTGAGAAGCAATGCCTCTCATTAGCTTTGCTGTCTCTCTGGGTTACAGGCTGTGTGTCAGCACTGGAAGCCTCTGCTTTGTCTGGAAACCTCAGTTTCTCCCCTTCAGTGGTTCCACTTTCCTCTTAGACAAAGCCTAACTGAGGAGTCACGTGAGGAAATAATCCTAAAGGAGAGGTGACTGTCCATGGGAGAATAGGGAGAGTTGAGACCTACTTTTGCCTCCCTCCCAGTCATTGTCATCTATACATTGTCCTCGCTGCATTCAAATGTCATTCCAGACTATCAGCCCACTGGAACTTAAATGGCCTTTCATGCCTAGACACAAACTATCAGCAGACCACAAAGACCATCTAGTGGGAATTGCTTGGTATCCTAATATTAATAATGCAATATAGTGTAATTATGGCACAGAATTTCACCTTTCATCTCCTAAATTTAAAAGCAAACAAACTGGAAAGACAGATTAACTACACTGCAAATAAGCACATGCATTCATGCAAATATCACTAATATCTTTCCTATAGCATAAATGACTGTTAAATTACAAACCTGTACGCTAAAAATTATTTGAAAATGAATTTTCACAGTGCTGAAGGCAAGTTATCAGGCATTAGAAATGAACTGAAAATAGGCTCCATACTATGCCACAGCAGAAGAAAATATGGTATTGTCTTTCAACAAAAGTTATCCCTGACAGTAGTAACACTTCGCTTTTCTTCAGCTCTGCAGCTTATTTGGCCATGACACATAGCAATATAAAAAAATAATGCAAATAAATATGTAGCCACTAATTTCATGCATAATTACATGGAGTATATAATTGTAGGTAAGAAATCAATTTCTTCTAGCCACATAGGTTTGAAATAGTTGTCCTACCAAGTAGAGTATCACAGAATCACAGAATATTTTGAGTAGGAAGGGACCCACAAGGATTATCGACTCCAACTCTTAAACAGCACCACTGCCTCTCTGGTAGGGAACTGAACCCCAGTCTCCCATGTGAGAAGTGGGGACACTCACCACTATACTAAAGTGGATTTGCATTTATGTAACAATAAATGTGAAGACCACCCCTCTCTATCCTGCTTCCTTTCTTTCCTCCTTCTTTCCTAAAGGAACTCCCAAAGTAACTCCTCTCTGAGAATCTTGTGCATGGTTTTAGAAATCCTGATCACACCTACATATTTCCAGGCATAGATGCTGTCCTGGTCTTTCAGTCTCTGGGTAGGGCAGGCTTACAGCACAACCAGTGTTCTGCTATCTAAGCAAGACCTCAAGGCGTCCTTCACTGTTTCACTCTCCATACCTCTATGCATTGTGTTACCAACTCTTTTCATGAAAGAAGTCAAGAGACTGTGTATTCTACTACCTACGTTGAGTGCAATTAAGTGAATGTATTTCAGTTGACAATAGACAAGGTG
Organism: Pitta sordida; assembly: GCA_013390025.1. Taxonomy (NCBI): domain Eukaryota; kingdom Metazoa; phylum Chordata; class Aves; order Passeriformes; family Pittidae; genus Pitta; species Pitta sordida. The sequence continues at coordinate 48,352 of WEKX01016424.1, read as the reverse complement.
AGCTGTTACAGTACTGACACATATTTTCTATGTCCTGTGAACTCCTTGATTGGGGGGTGGGTTCCTTTTACTGTGGCATACTGGGGGACATGGTAGACAGTTCCTCTATCCTCAGTCTCAGATGTCACTTAGGTAAGATGGGTGGTTTACATGAAGTCAGCCTTGCAATTGGCTTTGCTCAGTCCTCTTGGCCCTCTGTGCAGAGTCCAGTGAATACAGGTGGATTTTCTTTATGGCTGAAGAGAGGGCAAGTTCAGTCTATAACACTCATTTTGGATTAACAGAAATAAGATAATAGATATCATAAGGAGAATATAGTTCACTGGAGTTTTTCCCTTGTGTTTTTAATTTAGGATATACTTTATCAGCATGGTGATGTTGTTCTTTGATATTAAGTAAAGCACGGGTCTCATCAAACCACTATATTTTCAACATATGAAAATAACGTCATTAAAAGTATTAAAGAGCCAAAAAGTTTCTTGGATTCTGCAGTTATCTTTCGGAGTTTAATACTAATTTAACATTTTACAAAATTGTTACAATTTGAACTCTGTTTAGTGCTGTCATTACTGGACTCAAACCCAAATTGTTTTCATCTGCCCAGCACAACTGCATCTTATTAGTCTTTTAATGAATGTCAATTTATGTAAATCCAGTATTAGTTAAATAATTAAACTGACCCTCAACATTCATGTATAGACACTGACACTAAAACATACAGGAGAAATTTAAACCTCCCATCTTCAGTGCTTAGGCCTCCATCTTTTCAACAGCAGCAGCACAATGACTGTTTGTACACATCTATCTGAATCCATCAACTAAAAGAAAAGGTGTATTAAGAAATTAAACTGGCAACTGCTGTGCTTTTATAGCTCTGTTTTTCTCTCCCAATCCAGTTTTACACTGAATTTTGAGATTTTGCACCTATAAAGCTACTGGCTACTTTCAGCTTTTGATTAAATCATCAGTGACAAAATCTGGCTGACATGCAGTCCAGAATTTCTGTTTTATGCAGACCTTTCTCCACAGTAATTGCTACAATTTATCCCCTGAAGCTGCAGAGAAGAAGACTTAGATGCACAGTATATGGTTTTCCACAGTGATTTAGCAATGCTGGGATACCCAGAACCAAGTAAATGCAGCAGAGTAGTGAATGAGAATGACTTTTCAATACTGACTGCTGGAGATATGCACTGCTGGACTGCAGGTTCCCTGCAGTTCGACTAGGGCAAGGCAGACAAAAATTATGTTCCCACACAGCAGAGCTGAAGAGACAGTCTTACACAATTGATAAATGTAAAACTGAAGATGACAAACAAAAATGAAACCATTTGGATGAGGTTGCAGTAACAGTCACCTCTCTAGCTAGCAAAGACAAAAAATAATTATCGTGTACTGCTGAAAATTCCTGGTCAGAAGCAACCAAGTAACTAGCACTTTTTGCCACCATAGTGGTAACTGTCACCTCTTCAGCTTTATTCTCTTTTACACAGCTGAGCTGACCTGAATGACGCCATCGTCCCTTTGATTGGCTGGGCTGGTGTCAGTTGCTGACTTAAATGGACACAGAAGAAAGACTCGGCATCCTGCAATTGAAATTCAGGATTGCTTGGATGCATGTGCGTGTGGTGAAGCAATACAAATAAAGACCACTTTTTGTTTTGCTTCAGTGAATCGTCAAAGAGATTTAGAAAGCCAGGGGATCTCATTATGGTAATACAGGTTAAATACTTTAAAAGCATATGGTGTTACCATCCTGAATGAAGCTGTCCCTGCTGGTTCTAGGAAGCAGACAATAGGCTAGAAACACATCTCATGTCTCTGGTCCACCAATGGCAACTGGGGATTATAAATCACCACAAGAAGACATTGCATGCTATGGTATCAGGTAATGCCTTGTCTTTTCAATTACTATTTGACTCATCCTTCTCCAGAGAGGAACAAGCTTTAGCCATGTGTTCCACTAGACAAATGGAAACAGAGCTCTAGAGTTTTTTCTGGTCCATTCTTGTCAAGATGAAACTATTTTTGTAGAGATGAGTGACTACAGTATGTACAAAATAACTCAACAATACATGTAGAGATGGGGAATGCTTCCACTAAGATGCTTCCTCTCTGTGGGGGGAAAAATATCAGTGAAAACCACCATGTACAAAATAAAAAAATTTTTGCTTTTTCATAAACCTTTAAAGGTGTTTGGATTTGTCAAAAAGATTTCTTTCCTTTCTCCACCAAAAGCTGCATCTAATTCACTGCTGACAGATTCTTCTGTTTGCTGTGGAGATCATTACCACACATTTGCTAATTTTCTCCAGTAGGGAGCAGCCACAGCATTGACCTTGGTAACTTCCACATGTCAGGTTTTTCCCCATGGGCACTGGAATAATGTGTTGTCTCTTCTTGGAGCCCAAGACAATGACACAGTCTGGTCCACAAAAATCCTATTAGTAGTCTGAGCTTGGCAGGCATTATCTACATTTTCAGACACATGTCCTAGGTTACTGCTTTTTTGATGAATTTTTCAGATTTGTGAGCTGCAGATAGGCAGCTGAAGCATTACAGTATTCTAAAGACAGTAGAAATTCTCAGAAATGCACTAATTTCTTCAGCTGCTCCTTGCAGCTACTTCTGAGGGCATCAGACAAGCTCTAAACAATGATGATGGAACCATTTACTAATGTACTTCCCTTAGCTCCTCTCTTTCACTGATACGTCAGAAATTGCTACTGCCAAAGTCAGCAGATGATGTCTTAGCCACTCCTCCACCAACGTCTTTACCTTCCAAACCCTAAAGAAAAGTTGATTTAATTCAGTGAGTGCACTATTACGGTAGTAACATCTGGCAATTATGTGAGAGAACAGCAGGAGAGGATAATTTCTTATCACAGCAAAATTTGGCACAGAATATTTATTAAGGCTCTCAATTTTATTTCCTATTTTACCTTCAGAAAAGAGAAATTAGGAACACTTGGAAGGAAGGAAGGGGAGACCAGGAACAAGACATGAAGACTTGAAATTTTTTCAGCATCATTGAGGTTCTGCAGGTGGTTGAAGATGGTTTCTTGTTTGTGCTTATTTGTGGGGTTTTAAAATAAATTCCTTTAAAACATATAAATGTATAAAAATACATAAAAATTAAAACCTTTCTTTTATACATATGTCAGAGGATTTTGTGAACAGCTATCTACACTTTTTTCTCTTTCACAGTTTCATGAAGGACACTGAAAACTTCAAAGTTCCAGCCATTCTTAACTTCCCTGCCAACTCTACATATGCCTACAGTCAAGCCAAGAAGACAGGTAAAATACATATATGTATACCTACCTTGTTCAGGAGACAAGCTAGAAGTATTTGTTTACTTTTTTTTTTCATGATCTAATCTATCTCCTTTCAGTATTTGTACCTTATAATTTTCCTTTATCCCACTATGTAGCTGTGATCTTATCTGCTCATCCTCACTGACATTTAACAGCTTGTAGTGCTTGCCTCCATCCCTCTAACTCTGTTTGCCTTGTTTACTTCTTAACTTCATGGCCCTGGAGAGCTACTGTCATCTTTCCTTTTGCTATTTATGCATTTTTTTTTTCTCCACTGAGTCCTGTGAATGGAGACTTCAACTCAATATTTGTAATAAATACCCCTTCCTTAGTGCTACTATCCTGCTTACTGCAAGTCTTCTGTTAGAATAACTGAGTCACAACTCACTCATCTTACTGACTGAATGTCCTACTTGTCGGTCACTACTCTACTGTTTAAGCTCACAGCCATCTGCTATTGATCAGAGCTCCTTTTCACATTACCAAAACTGCAGCCTTTTTTCCCAACTCCTTTCACTCTCCACACTGACTCATATCTCCACTTGCATGGTGGTCTCATGCCTTTAAAGGTTTACAACCATTCTAACAATTTCTCACCCAAATCCAGTTTCCATGTCCACATTTTTTCTGCCTCCCCTGCTATTTTAGTTTCACCTCAAGAATCCCCGGCTATTATGTGGCACAAGCCACTCCTGCTTGGTGCTAATACTTTTCCAGCATTATCTGCTGCTTCCTATCTCATATCACAAGTCAAATAATACAACAGTAGTAGTAGAAGCTCATCTCTTAGTGCAATGCAAGCACCTAGCACAACAAAGTCCCAAACCACAATGGAAAACTGTAATCAATAGTGTATAAATGCCAGAGCATTTGTTAAGTGACTTCAGACCTTACGCAATGAAATGTGTTATTCTGTATTAAAACTGTGGTTGAGCAGCCATAACAGTACAGAGATGTATGTCAAAGGTACATGTGGTTCCCTCTCTCTGTTTACATATAACATTTTAAAAAAGTAATCTGTAGTTGCTGAAATAGATATTCAGTAAGAATGATGCAATGTTTGTCTTTGGTGCTATTTTACATGCTCATTTACAAATACAAACTTTCTATTGCACATAGTATAAATGAAAAATTACATTTATTTGGAAGCAACTGAAAGGAGATTTTGTACATGAGAAGTGAGACTCTGTACATAAGCCTGTGCACAAAAGGTCTTTAGCACAGATGGGCACATTCTAAATTTACTTTAGATGGATGATATGTCAAGTTGGAACAGACAAGGTTGAAAAGATGTCTGCAGGGACACAGCCCCAGGAAAAAGTAGGGATTAGCTTGTCAATAAAGATGTAAACAGACTGCTCTGAGGCAGCCTCATTTCTGACATTAGAGAATCTTAAATGGCTTGCTGGCAAAGAGCTTGTGCAAAAATTGGGGCAGTGTCAACACTGAAATCTTTTCATTCCAGTTTTTCAGTAGTTACTGTTTGTCAGGCAAACAGACTCCATAACATTACAGGGTTAAAAACTCAACTGAACATAAATATGCAACAGAAAATCCAAACATAATTCATTAGAGAAAGTTACATCTGAAATACAATATAGAAATATTGTAGAAATCAGACTTATCTAAAGACAGATGTCAACTACATTTATGAGACTTCTTCAAATAGGTACATGAGCAGCATGTGCATTTATCTCAGCTCCTAGAACTTCTGTAACAAGCTGTTATAATGGACGCAATATGCCAAAGCAACTGTGACTTTCAAAAAACACAACAAGGCAGGCCCTGGTTTTTTGAATGAAAACAACTTGCACTTTATAGGTGTTATTTGAAACACTGCAGTATGAAACCATTTAGAGAAGCATAATAAGCAGAGCAGCTATATAAGGGAATACTGTTAATATGGAAGAGTTTGTCAAGCACTAAATCCCACTGAACAAAGACTTGAGTGTTGCATATGGGAAGAAGAGAATTAATGCCATGATATAACATCCACCATTCCTAACTGTAATTTGGTAAGTAGCCTCTCTACTCTCCAGCATTTCTCAGGTTGTGTTCTATTCTTAGAATACCAGAAGTCATACACAATATTTCACTGCTGAATAACTATAGTTGAAAAGATGGGATACTGAATGAAATCAACTGAAGAACAAAAACAGTAGTAGTATATCCAGTGATAGAGATCTTTTTCACTAACATGACAGCACTTTTTTCCCTAACAAGAACATCCTTCTGCTATCAACACTATCAAACCTACTAAATCCTAGAATCACAGAATGATTAGGGGTTGGAAGAGACCTTAAATCATTTAACAGAATTAGAGTTTATTGTCCTTGTCCTAAGGTTTAAGTACAGAACTGGCAAGAGGTATTTTCTCTCTACATGTGTTACCAGGGTTAAAAATATCAGTCCAAATTAAAGGCAACCTACTATTTAATATGCTAGCACCAACTTCTGCAATATTTTCAACCTGTCAGTGACACTGATCATGCCCGTAAGGCCAGGAGTTTACACTCCTCGTATTGACCATAAGACTGCAAAAACAGACTATCAGCCTGCACATGAATGTGTGCAGTTAAAATTTATACAGTATTTTGTTTTCTTTAAGGATAACTAAAGTAAAGAATATTTTCAAAGGTATACCTTCCAATAATCATGTCTTACCTGCATTATAAGTTGTGAACGTAGGTATTCTTCAATGTTTGCTATTTGATACACCTTTGCCATAACTATTGTTTTTTCCAAAGGCCCTCATGCTTTCTCCAGTTTCTGGCTGTAATCTTACATTCGGTACAGTAAAAATAGAAGACACTGCAAAAAAAAAAAGTGTGTCAGTTCAGGAATTTTTACTTTTTTTAATATGCAAAAGCAGTAATTAAAAAAATTAATATATATGGCAAACACAACACACTATATACAGCTTTTACATACACCACCTTTTTATGCAAGCAAGCACTGCACAAATTCTGAATGGAAAGAAGCTGCACGCACTATGATGGAACTTTTGTGATGCAAGCATTCTTGGCTGCATTCCAAAACAACCTGTTTCCAGGTTGTGTATGTTTATTTGCCCTGTACACCATTATATAATTAATATTTTCCACTTTCAAATTTCTGCTGAGGGCATTTACAAATAAGCATGAAAAAATGAAAAGCATGAAAAAATGCAGCAAGGCTTTTCAATAATTTGATAACACGTTACATCTTCAGAATCTTGATGTCAGTAGAACTGAATTATCTTTTTTGACTTACTTTTCTGAATTTTTAGGATGCCTCAAACTGGTGAGGAAAAATCAACTGACTTAATACACCCTGAAAACAAACCTCCATATAACAATATCCTTAAGAGAGCTGTCACTGCATGATTGCATAAGAAACTGTTAAAGAAATAATAGGGCTGTAGCAGTTTTCTTTGGCTTTGCACTAACAACTGGTATAGGTGTAGGTTTTTAGAGCTACGTTTTCATCTGTGTCCTTACAAGACTTGGCTATTGTTTTCTGCACAGACCTTCACACTGTAGTTTGACACCTCAAGTTTAATTTCATATTCTGCTATCCTCAGTAAAAAACATTGTGAGTGACATATATTCTATGCAAACAAATGAATATGAGCTCTCAAATATGAAAGTAGAAATGTGGGAGGACTAAAAAGGCTAATATATAAAGGAGTAATATGTAGATTACTGTTCAGGTCCGAGATGAATGAAGGCTATGTTGTATCATAAATTGCATTGTATTCCCAGACAAAGTGTTTTTAGCATACTTGCACTACTCTTACTTTTTTAATAAACTATTTTTAAAACCTGAAAGTGGCTACCTGTTAGACAGAGTTTATCTGGAAACTGACCTTCCAACCCAATTGAAATGATGTCTTGACTTGAAAGTAAACCAAGTAAAAAATCTAGATTGTGCTTCTCACGTAAACTCATTTTGCACACATTTTTAAAATAAACCATGTTAAAAATTATATTACCTAGAATACAAATACATAGTACTGAAGTCAAAACCAGAAGAGAAGGTGAAACACTCCATTTTTGCTTTTTCAATGGAGGAAGAGTCATCATACTTTAGTGAAATGCTATGAAAGAAGGAAACAATTTTCTGATGGAAATCATTGACTGATTCCTCCCCTCTGCCTTTCTTCTACGTGCAAGTCTTTCCTTGGTTTTTCGTGCTAAGTCCCTAGATTTGCAATTCAGCATTAGGACCAAATTGGACAAAATTTATTCCATGATGAATATTATTCACTAAAGAGATTTGCAAAATCGCAGCAGTGTCTGAATTAGAAAGCAGTAGATTTTGTCTTCTCTTGTGCATAAAGACTCAATATGTTTATACCTATATCTAATGAACTATTTATAGTGTTTCCCAATGCAAAATATTAACACAAAAAACTAGAATCACAAAAACTGGTAATTTCACTACACAGTAAACATTTTCCCAACTCTTCAAAGTATATGACTTCTTTGTTTTGTAAATATGTTTACAAGTATATCCAAGTCATACTAAATAGAAACGATTGTAGTATTTGATACTGGGATTGTCCTTTCTTGCATTTGGATTTATGCTTCATAATGATTATCTACGAGACACAGAAATAGTCTTTCTGTAACTGAAAATTTTACTGGAGGCATTTAGAAAAACCTTGCTATAAAATATAATGATTTTTCATCTTTATTCTCCCCCCTTCAAAAGGTTTCACTGCTCCTGATGTTTAACGTTATGCAAAGACGTGTTTCTGCCAATGAATATCGCCTTATGGTTGTGCTTCTGCAAATAACCTGCTGTGAGCTGATAAAAGGATTAATGCAGCCAAAATTCTTAATCTGTGAAATTACAAATTAAATTCTCATATTAAAAATACCACCCTGAGGTATTTTTTGTGGTTTTAATTCCCCTCTGGTGTTCTGCATACATTGTGCTTGTTAATGACTAGGACAAGACTGTCTCTGTTGGCAGCCTGCTGCAGAGTGATAATGTGTAGGCATTTACTTCACTGATAGAACTGGATTTAACCACTGACTGATAAACTAAGTGGCAAGTGGGTAATAAGTCCATATTAACAGAAAAGTACTACTGCAGAATTCAGAATTCAAAATCCTGGCCAGACTAAATCACACAGTCAGAAGGATTGAGATGTCACCACTGCAGAGTGATTTTTGTTTTCTGTTTAGTGGAAATAGGATAAATGAACTGGCACCTTGATGTTTCATTAGTCCTGAAGAAATGAATCTCTTTGCATCAGTTTCAGCAAAGGCAGACTCAACAGAAGCTTTAATTTACCCTGAATACTTTAAGTTTTCTGCTTATCAAGTACCACAGTCAGTGGTGGTCCTAAGTGGTGGGTCAACATGGTAGAGTGGGAAAGAGGGAATCCTTTCACAGAACAAGGACACAATCTATGGCAGTGATGGACAAAAATTAATGGTGTTATTTTGATTTTAATGTTCATATTCTACAAATGGGAGAGTGCTCTTCAGAGCAGAGATGGGATTGGGTACTTGGACAGCCAGGCCACAGAATTAGCTCAAAAAAAGACTACTACAGCTACTGAACATGGAAATTATTAACTTTTGGAAGGCAAAAGTTTTCATATTGGCACTGACATAAAGAGATTCTGTCGTGGACTAATGTTTGGAAAGGGAGCTCAATTTTTAGAAGCCAGCTTTGAAATCAGCCATAGTTACACACACGTTCCATTGTTGCATCTCCGAACTTTCTGCCTTGAAGTATGGGATTTAGATCTTCTGTTAATGGATGCATGTTTGAAAGCAGAAAAGAACATACCGTGTTCTAATGCAAGCATGCATCTCTTCACCATACTGAGTTAAAGCAAAATGCTGACTGTTATTCCCCTGTGAAACCTATTTGTAATTACAGAACCTTCTCTGAATAAAAAATGTCATAACCTTCTCTGAATAAAAAATATCATGCATGAACATGTATGATATAAATGATTTACAATTACGTAAGAGACAATTGACAGCACACATGATGATAAGAACATTTCTGCCAAGTCAACTGGAATGCATTTTGCTTAATGAAAGAAATAAAATCATGCATGTAAATAGTGAAAACATTCTCAGCTAAGAATATAATCTCTTTGTACACAGTCTAATTCATCGAATTAACTGATTGTCTACTTGTGTTTCTCAGACGTCCAAATGCCAGGTCCTTTCTTAAAGGTTACAGTAATAGCACATAAAGATTCCGTGAATCAAACACAGCTGGATTTTTATCCTGTGTGCTGCAGCTAGTTAAGAAGTACTGTATGCTATAAAGCGAAAAGCACTAAATATGTAAATTATATTTTTCCCTGTGCTTTATTACAATTCAGAGAATTCTATTGGCTGCATACATAATCAAATACAAAGATAGCAGGCTGCAGACTGCAGAGCAGAGATAGCAAAAGAAAAGAATCCATTTTGTCCTGTGTCAAGCCAACTATATAATTTCAATCTACACAATTACTGTCACCTATTTTCTGTGTGGCTCCGTGTGTCCATGAAGCTGTCTGCATGTGAGGGTTAGCATACACACATGCATCTTTATGAATTAGCATCTTTGTTTTTAATCAATTTGGAGGTGGTTATACTCACTATCAGTTAACTCCCATAGCCGTGGGGGCAGATCACTGAAATACTCATGGCTGAGAGCTGCCTGTGCTGACAGTCTGTTCTTTGGAAAACACTGGAGTAGTTTGGAGGCTAGATCTTCTGCGTGGTTCACATAGCTCAGCCTGAAACACAAACAAGAAGGTTTTTCTGAAAAAAATTATTCTGTTTACTAATGCCATCTGCAGTCAGCACAGTTGAAACACCGTCTCAATAGCCAGGAGTATGACCAGGAAAGCTATTTCTCAGGTTAGGGAGTTAATGAATTATTTCTGTATTGACAACTCAAAATTCATAGAAATTTTGCAGCTACAGAGCATATAATACAGTTGGGTCTCCTACACTATGGTACTGCAGGTCTTGTCCGTCTCCCGCAAAGCCCTCTGTCCGTGTAGAATGGCAGCTCATTAATATACAAATTTCCCCTGCACCCTCACACTGCCCCCCGGCACTCCAGCACTGTTTTGGCACTGCATTGCTGTGTATCACTGTTTGTGTCAGTGCTTCCCGGTGCCCGCGGCCACACCACACTGGGAAAAACCCCTTTTCTGCTCGGCCAGGGACAGGGGTGTAGGAAGCTGCCCGCGCCGCTCTCCTGGTCTCTCTCTGGGTGGGTAGACCTGGTCTCTCCACACTTGGGGTATACGTCTACACCGCAAAAGTCTTAGACACCATGTCTAACCTGAAAGTGTGTAGATCTTTCATAACTGCACGAAGCTTCCTCACTTGGAGTGGAGCTGAGGGGAGTGGGGTGGTTGGGGCTTGAGCTGAGCGGAGCAGAGCCAATGCAGGTGGCCAGAGTGGGGGGGAGGTATTTTGCCTACTTTGAACATTCATGCACGTGAGATCGCTGCGAAGATATGAAGCCGCTATCTGGGGGGCACAAAGTGGAAGAGGGCCAACTGTATACCATATGCTCTGTATGCTAAAGCATCATGAAAAACATCATCTTGAAAGGAACTCTTTTGGTTCTTCCATTTGCGTCTTATTGAGCATACTGACAGCCTGAAAATTTACATTTCAGGAAACAAATGCTTATTACTACCTAAGTGCATGAAATTCAAGCTTACAATAACAGCAATGTTCATACAACTTTATGAAGTATCAAACTGTAAAATCCAATGATACTTAACTTGCAACATACGCATCATGTTTCATAAAGACATTTGTCTTTGGGGAAGTACTGACTTCTTACTTGTTCATATATTCATATGGCAGGGAGTTGACTCCTCATTAAAGTCGTAATGCAATGCAGACCTTAAATTGTAAGTGAATTGTCTTTTGTTAGCTTCCTAGAGAAATCTGAGAAAATTTACTGTTTCACTGCGAGTTATATTTTTGGCAATATTATAAGAAAATATAATCTAAAAGTAAAAGACTTGAAAGGAAGAAAGTAAAATGGTGGCCAGTGAGATGTGACCTAGGTCTAGTAACCTACAGCTGCCTCCTAAATTTCCAAAGCCACCAAACTTTTTGTAATATGCAGTCAAAAAGAGATGCTGAATCATGTCACTATTATTAGTAGGTAACTTCATGAATTCAACCATGCTCAGTAAAGACCTCTTGCTGGGTAACCGCCAAATGTATAAAAGGTCCCTATTTTTCAATGCACTAGTTTCCCAAGACAGTACACTTCAGTCCAAAATACAACAGTATTTGAAAAAGGTTATGTTATCCTCTAAAATCAACAATCCTACAATGTCTCATAATTTTTTTCAGTTCATGCTGACGTCCTAGAAAATAAATTCAAGAAGATGGATTAAACATCATTACTCTTTTCTTGGGCTGATATGGCATAATTAATATGGATCAGTGTATGCACAGGTGAAAACTGTCTCTTCAACAAAGAATGGACAACAATGAGAACATTAAAGGAAAAAACAATGCTATTTCAGTGAGAACTTTAAGTTACATATGTCATAGTCACAACTTTTTGTCCGTGTGCATACTATAGTTAGTGTGAAAAATAAAATAGAAATCAAAATCATCTGTACTAAATTATGTGCCAGTATATGTATGATATGCTGATATTTGCAGTCATTCAGCCCAGGAAGTGCTGACCACTTTGGGACATTTTATTTCATCAGTCATAATCTACAGAATTCACAGGACTAGGATTCAGAATTGTTATTTCAGGTTAAACAGCTGAACTCCAGTGTTTCTGATGGGCATAATTATTTCTGTTTTAATTTTCAGTTCATGACAAAACAGAAACATCTTGAATGAAACATTCATTGCCTATAAATTAGATTATAAATTAAACTAATTCCAGAGTATTTAAACTTGTTGAAATTGTTCATTAAACTTTTGTGAAAATCACAGATAATTTCATTACAGAATACTGCAAAATACCATGAGAAAAGGTTATTCTAAACAAAGGAAAGGAAAAAAAGGGGCAAAGATTCAGAGAGAATTGATATTAATTCTTGTACACAGACAAAATTCCCATGGAATGGGAATTATATTGAGTCTGTGAGGCTTATCTTGAGTCCTAATCCTCCTTACACCAATTCAGATGTTCTGGCAATCCATTTCACCAATTTAATTTTTTGCCCACAGAGGTAGCTACATCCTTTTTAGGAACCATAGTGAACTTGCTCTGTCTTGAATGAGAACTACTGTTAATTCAGAAAAATGAGGTCACTTAAGTAGTGAAATGTTACCTACCAATATAAGAATTACACCATTCATTAGCTGACCCACAGGTATAGTGAAGATGCTAATGAACTAAGGCAAAGCAAAAGAAAAGAACATTCAGACATTGACTAATTCTGAATTGCAAGTGAAATTACAGATAATGACATCCTAGTTCCGCAAATGGAGAAATGCTGACATTTTAACTGTATTAATAAACCAGTATACCGGCATACTGCTAAGATTAATTTTTTTTTTCCAGAAAATCAGATTAACTAATATAAATTGAAAGTAGGAACAGTTTAGGAAGTCAAAGTTACCTTCCCAGTTTAGAAACAAAAAAAAGCGAGAAAACAAAGATACAAATCAAATAATCAGCAGATTATATATTAATGCAGAATAAACCCAACAAAAATATCTAGGCCTGCAGCATAATCACAACAACTAGTTAAATAATTATGAAAAAATCAAGACACAATTATAGCTAGATTTATAATTAATAAATAAGAAAAAGACTAAATTCATTGCATATTCTGCAAACATAATTCAATCTGCTATAACTATTAGATCTACCCGCTCTGATCATATACCAAGTAATTCTGAGGTTACGGCGGTGGTGTTAGCTGTTTGTCAGTGCTTTGAAGATTCCAGTTGCTACTATTAGTATTATGTTTCCAAACGTTTATAGATTTTAAACTCAGAAGGGAGCATAATGATCCTGTGTAATACAGGCCAAAGAAGATCATCCAAGCAACCCATGGATCAAATCATCACTTTCACCTAGGCTCAGCTGTATCCTTAAAGTTCTACATCAAACTTCTAATTTATTTATGGAACTCCGCACAGCAGTGAAAAATTCTTCTCCAAAATCTCTACAAAAATCTCTTCTGGAAATTGCAAAAAGAATATGCATGCAGGCTCCTAAGGCCATCAGTATTAAAACTGATGCCTTAGTGGAATGCATGACTAATTTTGCTGCTTTGTTTAAAGACAAGCTATTATTTTACTTATGAAAAATGCACTGTATGATTATATATTTAAATTACATATGCTACATAAGACTTGTTTGGAAAACCCCATTTAGTGCATAACCTCAGTGGTCTGGAATGTCGGGACATTTGCCTTTGTTTCTTTCCTTTTTCTTTTTTGCCACTAGCCTCTTAAAACAGTCCTCCTTAAAACATTAACAATTTGTCTGATTTAAGCTTGAAACATGATTCCTTAATAGAGACAAAGGCTATATTTTCTGATGGGGTTCAGTAGTTAAAAACCTAATGCAGAAAAGTTAACAAAAAGAACCAAAGAAAAAAAAAGATTTGATTTTTAAATACACCTCCTTCAGTTTGAGACAGGATGGAATTTCATACAATATGGCTTTGTGTTTAAACATAATAGCATGTTTTGTCTCACAGCAGTTGGGCCATACAGGAACTTGGCATGCATGATATGGCAAGTCTCAATATTCACGCTTCACTTACTGTCGCACTAATCACTGAGGAACAGTTACTAGCCATGACAGCATACATACTTTCAGAAAATGTAGTGTACAGCAGAATACAGAGAAATCTTTGGCAATGAGCATTAAATAATATGTAGCTATTGTTTTGAGAAATATTAGGAATATTTTTATACACCTGCTCTGATGACATTTGTGAAACACATTGATTTTCAATTTAAATCCAAATGCTATATACTACTGCCTTGTTTCAAGAAAAACAAACACCGTATGAACCTGTCTCACCTGAAACATATATGAGTCTGACTAGACTTGAGCAGTTGTAAATCTCATTGCATTACAAGAATTTGATTTAATTTCAGAAAACAGGCTTAAATGTCTTTCTGCTGAAAAGGAAGGTCAGTATTTGGTCAAGCAGAACATGACTAAGATCACTGAAGTTTGGTTTAAGCTCTTGAGAAAAAAAAAGTTTGGGGCATGTGCAGTGAACTTCTGAACTTTGGGGTGATTTGCTTTTAAATGCAATGAAGAAGGCAGCTCAAATTCACATTAATAATTAAGACAAATAGGCATTGAAACAAATGGAGATAATATGCTGTCTATATGCTCTTGACAGCATGAGGTAAATACTTCCCCACAGCAAAAATAATTTACTGTGCATATCTACCATGTGAAGATAGGATTCTTGTAACATAATGTATCATTAATCCATTTCTCAACTGGCACTTTTAGCATGGCCTAAAGGAGAGAAGCACCTAATTCCATTTGGGAATCTCAGCTCTGCTTCTTTGTTCTAAGCAATCTCTTGCAACCTGAAGTGCTGAAAGACAAAACCATAGTTAACCTGAACAATCACACCACTTAGCAGAGTTTAAAGTTTAATGGCATGAAGAGAACAAACAAATTGGTGTAAACCAGGCAGGCCATACAGCAACCCTTGCAACTTGTTTCACAGATGATGGCGTGGTCCCCTCAACAACAAGTGGTGGTACCTCACTACCAACACACTGACACGGTGGCTGTACTCCCCATTTTCACCCAAGTCTGCTTAAGGACAGCAGTCTTTCCCTCTTGTCCGTGGCTTCAGCCTCTCCCGAGTTCTGACACAAAACTGTACAGCACCATATATTGTAGTTAAAGCTTCCTTTGCAAATTCATTGTCTTCTGATCAGCTGGTACAGACATGCCTTCATGTGCCTTGATAGTTTGTATCTCTGAATATACATGCGATTCGATCAGCAGGAGCTATGCAGCACACAAATCAGAGCAGGGCCTACCTTAAGTAGCACTTCTTTTTTACGAAATACAGCAGCCTTTTCTGTTGTTACAACCATGCCGAGAACACCTACCGTCTTCAAAGACCTGACGTGCCAGCTCCAGTGTGCAGGATCTGCTTCCCTAACACGCCTGGTGTGCCCACATGGAGCTTTTGTAGAGCTTGTTTAGCCATCATGAAACCACCATAACAAGTGAACGCAAGTTTTGATGCAATGCTTTTAGCTTTTGATAGAGATGAAGGCATAAAGCGATACCTCAAGACGAGAGTATAACAGAGTAAAGATGATACCATTTTTTTGGTGTTTTACACAGACGGTATTGAGGGCTAAAACTGATGAACAAAGGGAGACAAAACAGTTGGAAGCCTCACTGAAGCAGTGTTTTACTTGTTTCTGATCAATCACAAAATAGAGAATTTGCTCTACAGCACAGTGTAGAGGTACCTCAAGCCAAACTATACAGCAAATACAGTTATACCCCCTCATTTGCGAGGCACGTGTCATGTCAAGGGCCTTGCAGAACGCCAAATTCGCAGAGACACACAGGTCATTAATATACATGAAGGCCACGCCTGTTGCTCCACCACCCTGGCACTCCGGAGCACTGTGGACACTTTTCTGCTTCTCCCCTCAGGCTCTCTCAGCACAGGGGAGCAAAGGGAACTATTTCCGAGCCCCCTCTGACTCAGGAGACAAACTTCATCCCCCAAGAACCTGTGGGCTTCTCCGGGCTGCTGTGACCGCGCGCTCACAGCCAAAACCCCATGCCGCTGCTTCCTCCCCCCGACCCTGGTGCGCATTCCCATGGTGTCCCGGTGTGGCATCCCGGCTCCGTGGGTGCCCTGCGCTGGCAGCCCGTGCCGGCAGCCCCGGCGGGCTGGGCATTGGGCGCTGGCAGCCCCGGCGTGGTGTCCTGGCCCCCAGCTTGGTATCATCTGCAGACTTGCTGATGATGGACTCAATTCCCTCGTCCATATTGTCAATAAAGATGTTGAACAGTGCCAGGCCTAACACTGACCAGGCCATGCTCTAAGAGTTTCTCGTGAAGCTTAGCATGGGAAACCGTGTCAAAGGCTTTGTTAAGATCCAAGTACACAACATCCATGGCCTTTTTTTTCAT
>WEKX01016424.1:15098-30862 GCA_013390025.1 Pitta sordida | reverse complement strand
GTAGGCCCTTCTGTTCCCCTCAAAAGGGAGTCCCTGACAACCACTACCCTCCTTTTCTTTCTGTTACTAGAGGTTCTGATTGGTTGGATGGAAGAGGTAGATCCTAGTGATTTACTAGGTGGGGTGCCTCCCTCCGTGTCATCCTCCTGATCCCCAAAATCCAGAACCCCAAACCTGTTCTGTAGGGGTAACTGATAGGGTGGCATCTGAAAGGGTGGTGGTGGACAGGAGAGGGATGCCTTACCCCCATGGGAGGAGACCTGTTCCCACTCCCCCTCATCCTTGAGGTTTCTTTCGTCTACCTTGTGTTGGGGAATGTGAGGTACGTGTGGATGCTCTGGCTCCCAAGTGTCTCCAAAGGTTGGGAGCGCACTGTCCCTCAATTCTACTTCCCTTGCATTATCTTGATCATTTCTCAGCCTTTCCACCTCTTCCTTCAGTTCTGTTATCATGAAGAGCAGGTCATTTATCTGCTCACACTGGACACAGGTGTTTTGCAAGCTGTCCTCCTGGTCAACAATCACGCTCAGGCATTCCCTGCAGCCAGGAGTCTGGACAGCCACATCCACTGACACAGGGGTAGTTTGGATCTGAGCCTCCCTTGTGGCCTTGGCCCTGACTTTCATCTGTCTGGTTCTGGCCATGACTGGCAGTGGGAGGAAGGGGAGACAGCACCAGCCAAGACAGCGTCTGCTACCCTGCCTGCTTGCCCTGCCCGCGCAAACCGCCGCACTAACTACCTCTTAATTGCTTATTTACAAGTCCCTCACAGTTGCCCAAGCCCCCCCTGCAGTTGCCCAAGCCGCCCCGCAGTTAACATCCCTGTTTGCTTTGCCCCAGATCGCTGCACTCCCGAGAGAGTTAATGGTTTAAGTACCCAGAGGTGGGAGGTCTTGGCTCCCTGTGTGCCCCTCCCCTGGAGAGTTCAAGGCGAGATTGGCTGCTGGCTTCCCTGTGGTGCCAGCCCCCGCCCTGGGCTGTGCCACCTGGGGTGCTGAGGCCGGGTGTCCAAAGGCGGGGATGCACCTGGGTTTGGAAAGCTGTGGAAGTAAGTTCATTCAGTGCATTCCAGGAAGGTAATAATAACCCTGGCCCATATGAACTAGAAATTCTCACCTGACAGTTGCACAGATTACAGTATTGAAAGCAGCCAAGATAAATAGCATTTGATGAAAAAAGTGAATATAACAAATCAAGGTCCTAACAATAAAGACACAGTTTGGTCACACCTAAGCTAGGCAATGAAGTGATCCAGCCTCTCAAGGAAATTCACATATGACAATGGCTATTAAGCTCAGTTACAATTTGGTCATAAAATCATTTGTATGTGTCATCACTGAGTGCAACTCGAGACAAAAACCTTAGATATGAATTTATTTATCCCCAAATCTTTCTGCACCAGATTTGATGTGTTTTCATGTTGGTTTAGGATGTATTACTGTATTTCTTCAACATATAGAGGAAGTAGAACATAAACATGATTACAGAATACACAACCTCTAAAAATTGAATGTTAAGCTTAAAGAGAATCAGTCAATATACAACAGACTTAACAATATCCTGAGTTTTATTCTTCTATAACCTGATATGTAGCTGGGCTAGCCCTTGCTGTGATGCCTCAGAATAAATATGCTGGGCTATGAAACCTTCCAAAGGAACCCAGTACCAACTATTGAGAGTTTAGGGCAGAAAGATAGCTAATACTGCAGATATTTCCCCTGCTTATTATATAGTATTCTGATACAGAGTAAGGTTTGTATTTGATGCTAAGTATCTTTTTGCCAGGATAACATATTTTGGAGCAGCAAATGAAGCAAAGCATATGGAGTCTGCACCGCAGACATTAAAGTGAAGAAAAGCTTATTAAAACAGAAAATATACAATATATGTCCAGTGATAACATACTCCTAATTATCGAGAATGTGGTTTTCTGTGATATGATCATGTAACTTCCTTAATTCCTGGGAATTCTGAGGTTGTGATATTCCAGGCAACATGACTGCAGTGTTTTGCAACAGTTAAAAACCACAACTATGTCATTAAACTAAAAGAAGCCTACCTTAAGTAATCCACATTACTTTACTTGGTTTTCAGCATTTTCTCTTACATACGAGTATTTTCCAGAAAAAGTATTTCATAAGAAATTTTAATTAGAACATGCCTTATCATTTTGTCCTAGAAAGAAGTTAGCAATTACAGTTATACCCCGTCCTTCGTGAGGAAAGGGACAGGCCAAGGCTGTCGCGAAACACTAAACTCGCAAAGTGCAGGTCGTTAATATGCATGCAGGTCACACCCATTGCTCCACCCCCCGGAACTCCGAAGCGCTGCAGACAATTCTCTGCTCCTTCCCGTAGTCTGTCTCGGCACAGGCGAGCAACGGGAGCCGTTTCTGAGCGGCTGCTGTGACTGTGTGCTTGCAGCCCAAACTCTGTGCCGCTCCCCCCTCCGCCCCCTGGCTTGGCCCAGCCCCGGTGCTTGCACCAGCCCCGGGGGCCCCGTGCCAGCACGCGCGTGCTCACCCTGCCTCCATGGGGAAGGGGTGTCCCTGAGCTCTGGTCGGCATTCTTGGAGCCTGGAAAAACCTTAACTTTGCAGCACTGCAACACCCCGTGCACTTATGGCGCGGGGAAGGCGTTAGTATGGGCGTTTCTTTCCCTTTAACATCCACCAGTCCCAGCAGAGGCAGCACTGCCTGGGCTTTGACTGGGCTTTGAGTAACAAGGAATGGCATGTCTTGTGGTGGTGCTGCGCTGGGTCTCAGCGGAGCACACAGGACTGGGGCAGGGACCGAGGCAGGGACTGGGGCAGAGAGCAGGGCAGGGGGCCACAGGGCTCTAAATGCCACTGCTGTGCTGCGTGCTCCAGGCCCCACCGCGGGGCTGCCGGCGCAGGCACAATCACCAGGGTCGGAGGGAGAAGCAGTGTGGGATTTAGGCTGTGGGAGTGACCACAGCAGACCGGAGAATCCCACAGGGTGGCAGGGGTGGGGAGGTCAGGTTTCTTTCCCTTTAACATCCACCGGTCCTGTGAGAGAGGGGCAGTGCTGCCCGTACGGTCCCAGACAGAAGCCTCCTCCTGGCACAGCTGTCGCTGTGCCCTCCCAGCACACAGCTTGCCTCACTTTCATGGGGCAAGTTTCCCCATTCAGGGACTGGGGGCACGGTGCCGCCATTGCGAGCCCACGCCCTGCAGGGTGGGGTGAGTCCTGCCCCACAGGCACCGTGGCACTGCCCCTCGGCAGAGCAGAGTGACTGTGCATGTCTCAGCCAGCTAAACTCGCGGACGGCTGAATCATAACTGCGAAAAATTTGCTTTGCAAATGGGCAGGGTCGTAATGGAGAGGCCGCAGTGCAGCGGGGATTCACTGTACTTCATTTTGATTTTACATGCCACCACCACTCAGCTGTTTTAATTCTTTCAGCATCCCAATTAGCCCAGTATTAAAGATGCGCATTATGGCGGACATAGTGCAGTAAGTAATACCATGAAAGACCACTACTGAATATGCTAGATTTATAGATTACTGGAAGATCTTTGTTTGCTCTAAGTGCAATTAATGAAGAACAACACAGTCCTGACATCTAATCAGATGCGTTTGATTATTTTGAAATTCTGTAAAGGGCATGGATCTTCTGATCAAGGTGAATGTTTTTTAGAGGACATCCTTGTGCACCCCAGCAAGTTGAATAGAATATCCTTGGGAAATAAACAGAGTTAAACTAATTACCAATACCCCAATCATTTTATGAGCTATTATTTCAGCAGAAAATGGACAAAATATAACTTTAATCCTGAACAAAAACTCTTCAAGGTTTTATGTTCTCTATAAACCTTTCAGTGAGAACTGAAAATATAAGTTAGTAATGCAATAAATGCCCTAACAAATATATCAGATTTTTCACTTAATGCTTTTTACAGGCTTAAACCAAACTGAGTGAAAGAAAATCACCTTTTACAGTCTGACTCTTAAAGGCAGAATGCCTTTCTGTTATGCTTTTTAAAATAAGGCATGGTGAATTTATATCAACTTCACTGAATCTTAGGCCATGATAAAAGGAAGAAAATAAGGCAATGGAGTTAACATTCCATAGCATTTTTTCTTCACACATTCGTTTCCTCACTGGCTGGACATAAGCTAAAAAAAAAAAGCAGGGAATAACGTCCTCACCCTCCAAAATAGAAATAGGTGAAGGAAACCTTTGTCACACAATGCAGTCAAAGCTTTGTGCTTTTCTCCTCCCACCCTCAACAACCTGGATTGCTTCTCTTCCAATAAATACATGCAAAGGATATTCTGAAGTAAAAAAACCCCACCAACTCTGAATTTCAAATTTGTCAAGTGGGTGCACCCATTAGGGGAGTAATGAAAGGGCAGTAAGAAAAAGAAATTTTCTTTATGTTCCCTTACCCAGCTGTCTTTCTAGACTAATTGCCTTTAGAAAACGAGAAAAAAAATAAAAGAACAAAGTGCTAGTAAACAAATATTGGTACTGCTTTATACATCTCTAGTGTCTTGTCTCGTATTTTATCATCTTGGGTTTGAGAAGTTTTAATTTCATTCTAATGTAAATAAGAACTGGTCTGTTTGCTTAGTACTTCAACAAGAATTTTCTGCAAGGTTGCAGCATGCAGGCAGTGCCCCGAGAACGGTGACCTTGCTTTAGTCAGTGAAGCCAAAGATCATTTATCACAGTTAACCTACAAATCTGTCTTGCCGGGGCTTCAGATCCATCAGCCACTTGGAAGTAGCTACTCGTTCTGTCCTCCCACAGCTCTCTAAAACACTGGATGGGCCTGATCTTTTATATTACTGTATACCTCTCAGCTAATAAAATGCATTTTTATGGATATGAACCCAACAGCAGTACTTTGTATTTATTTATACAGCTCATTAAAGGTGGATAGAGATTTGGAGGCACAGAGAATGCCCCAAGCCTAGAAAGCTCAGGAAGACAGACCCCAGGCATATGCATGTATTTAACTTAATGTAGATGATTGCCTGGCTGAACCCAATGAGACTAAGCAATTATGTAAAAGCAGGCACCCTGGTCTTTTTGTAACTATAGTCCTAAGCTAAGACATGACAGAGAAATGATGCAGAGCTAGTAAACATAGAGAGGAGGAGATGGAGATGGTTATAATTAGAGCATATGGGCAATATATTCAAGCTATGCAGTCAAAAATACCTTAAAATGTAGTATTATGCCTCTGTATTTAGATTGACTTTCATC
The DNA here is from genome assembly GCA_013390025.1 of Pitta sordida. Taxonomy (NCBI): domain Eukaryota; kingdom Metazoa; phylum Chordata; class Aves; order Passeriformes; family Pittidae; genus Pitta; species Pitta sordida. The sequence continues at coordinate 25,628 of WEKX01016424.1, read as the reverse complement.
ATTCAGAACTACATGCAGCTCCCTGACCCTCAGGTAGTTGGTTGAGATGATGTTAGAAGAGAATACTGCATTCACATTAGAACAATAGTGCAGAAAGTGTCATTCCTTCTCCACACCTACCCTCCTGCTATAGCATATCACTCTCTTTACACTAATGAAGATAGATATTTTCTAAACCCCCTAAGGTCCTCTTCAAGTAGGAAGAAGCTGGTAGACTAAAAATCCAGTGCCTGATACCAATAGCACTAATAATTGTTAAGCGATAAACATGCTTGTGTTAATCTATTAAAAGACGTATGAATTTGACTTTGAACTTGAACAAGGAAAAAACCCTAGGTTTCCTACGCAGAGACCACCATAGAAGGATAAATCAGTGAAATCTCAAGTATGCAATTTGGAGAAAATGTAATACGATTTTGCACTGATTTTTTTTTTTTTAAAGTGAAGCATTACATATCCACACATACCTGTATTGAAGTGTCTTTTTAGAAAGTGGCTTGAATATAACACAAGAGTTTATAACTNGCCCAGGGAGGTGGTGGAGTCGCCGTCCCTGGAGGTGTTTAAGAGAAGACTGGATGAGGAGCTCAGTGACATGGTCTAGTTGGTGGGGAGTTGGACTGGATGATCCTGAGAGTCCCTTTCAACTCAGAGTAACCTGTGAACCTGTGAACAATAAAGAGCTTGGAGGTCAATTACCAAGCCGCAAATTCCATATATTTTAACTACCAATTACTGAAATATGTGGATTTTAAGTGCCTGTACTCACATACGTGTGAGGATGCAGCGCTATCTGATACTCAGAAAGTGGCATGCAGTAGGGAAGAACTCAACCCCGAACTACTTTTGCAAAATCCTATCCTGTCAAAGTATCATCAAAGAGAGACAGCTAAGCAGGGAGTTACTGCTATTTAGGCATAAATCAGCATAAGTGATTTTAGAACTAAAATTGAAATTATTATCTGTAATAGTAACCGCTAAAGGTCGGATTTCCCAATGAGCCAGGTATCACTAAAAATTGACTGCCAGCAGAGCTCAGGCCACTTCTAATGGCCCAAAATAAGCAAGTGGATTTTCAAAAGATTTTGCACACGTGGAATTACGGAATTCATGGAGCTCTGTGACCAATATGGTCATGTGTGCTACTATTGAATCAGAGGGGCAGGTAAATAAACATTTGGGTCTTGTTTCAGGGTCTTAAATGGACATTAAGCTTCTGTGAAAGCAGATATTTGAGGCTGACAAGTTCTAGGAGCTTCCAAACTGAGAAAAACAAGCCTCGAGAAAAGAACCACAAACTATGGAAAAACAGAGTACCTGGGCACAAGCCCATTTGATTCCCAGGAAGGAAGGCCGCAGTTGTGAGTCTGCCTGAATGATCTAGGGGACAGAAAAGGGCTTAAATATGACAAAGGGAACACTGACATAAGAATAGGGAATAGAAGAAACGAAGAAGAATAGGCTTAAATACATGGGTTTGTGAAGGAATAGAGGAAGCGGTAAAGTTATGGAGGATTTTGAAAAAGATAAGAAGCTCAGAAATGAGGGAGTGAGATGGCCATTTACTGGTTGTCTTTTATATAATCTGAAGAAGGGTGTTGCTCAGGAGAGGACATACGAAGTATATTACGATAAACAAGATCAAAAGTTTTTGTTGAGGAAGACAAAAACGTAGTTTGCAAAAGCTGGAAAGAAAAAGTATTTTAAAATGTATGTAACATTTTGAATGCATGAGACAGGAAAAGAAAGATAACAAATATCCCTAAGGCTTCAGGCCCAAGTGACGAAGAATACTAGCATTACAGTGAGAGTAGGAAACTTCACTGGGAATATGCCCAAGTGTGCACAGGGAATAGTAAGAATCTCTCTGTGAACGTCTATATTGCCAAATTAGTCAGGGCCAGGGAAAGGACCTAACTGCTCACCTACTGAATGTCCATATTGTTTCTGGATTATTTTGGACCATGCCAACTCGTATGCTCCAAATCCACTTCTAGGCACAGTCCAGGGAACATCTCATGCCAGCACCATTCTCAAAAGGCAGCAGGTACTAGGCTGCAAGGCATACAATATATTACACTAGGAAACACAATTCTTACAAGTCTGTAACATGGGCCTTACTTTAGCCTGGAAATTCTGACTTAAAAACCTAATGCTGAACAACCTCAACATAATAACTGCACCTGCAGCTGCATGGGGACCACATAAGGCCCACAGGAGATGAATGACCAAGTGTTACTTAACACAGCTGTAGTCAACATCTGCTGCATGGCCTCGAGGCCAGAAGACAGTCTCTGGCTCTGCTTTAGTTAGCAGTATAGACGTAGGCTGTAGCTGACAGAAAAATGATATTCACCAAACACTATCTGTCAACATCTCAGGAAAATTCGTGCCTTCATGGTTGTCAAATAAAGCTTGACTCAAGGGCACTCTAAGGATCAAATATGAAAGAAATAAAAGGAATATAACAGTATTCTGCAAAAGTCATAATGCTGAAGGAAGGCAAGTAATAGTTGGGAGCATGATTTTTTTATGTCAGGGTGGTGAAAACAGTCTGAAGCACACTAACAATATACAGTAGTAAACAGAGCTTTAAGACTGCTGTCAAATCTGACCAAAGAAGACAATGGAAAATGATAGTCCATTCTTAAAATGCAATTATGTCAGAGAGAAAAGCATAAATTTAACATATTTTAACAAGATTTCTTTGGGTTTTGTAAGTCTGGATCCAAACAACATCAATATATAAAAACTATTCTGTATTCCTAAACAATGGGAACAAAAAAGCAAACAATACATTTATGAGAATGTGACAGAAGTAAAAATGTTACTTTTTTATATTTTAATTCCTTGCAGTAAGATTTTGAGTTTATAAATCCAACATGAAAAATTAGATTTTTTATTCATTTGTATTTTCAGCCTTCTATTGTAGTAGTGATCACAATACAAACACAGCTGCGATCTTTATTATTTTATTCACAGAAGGATTTAGCTGGACAAAGATGGTGGCTGTTTTAATTGAATTTATGATAAAATATGCTCCAGCATAAGGTCAACTCTGTTACATCAATTATTATGAGATGTGAACAATTTAACAGAAAGTTGTCTATTTGTAAATCAGATCTTACAGACAGAAATTCAGCTGAGGTAGCAGCTAGTGGATATACACTGTATTATACATTACAGAATTTAAAAGGCTTTTTTATCACATTTAGTGATATTGTAACTTGTATTTTGCTCTCTAGTGAGCTGCAAACAAGATTTCAAAATTCTATTTTAAATTCTAATTAAATTCATCTTTATCAGAGCATTTAGTGATGTTTTTAAAAATTACAGATGTATTTCCTACAAAGTTTTAAATAGAAACAATAGACAAAGCTACCATCACCACCATATTTTTCAGGGTTTTTTTCCAAAGATTTTCAACAGAATCTGTTGTACAGCCTAATACCAGGAGAGTTATAATAATTTTAACGCAGAATGTGTGCCTTAGGATAAGGGATTGACTCAATGCCTGAAAGATAAAGGTCAGTTCCCTTTGGAACCACTTGCCTCTTTGCCCTCCAGCAATGACAGGTGCACCAGCCCTGTGCTGAGCCTCGTTATTCACAGTGTGTTGCTGAAGATATATAATCTGACTTCTCAATTTTAATGCATCAGCAAGGATTATAGTCTCCTATTTTCCTATTTTGACTCACGTCAAGATGGCACTGAACATATATACATGGTGATGTTAGGAAGCGGTTTTTCACAGAGAGAGTAATTGCATNCTACGCCAGGGGAGGTTTAGACTGAATGTTAGGAAGAGCTTTTTCACAGAGAGCATGATCGCTCATTGGAATGGTCTGCCCAGGGAGGTGGTGGATTCACCATTCCTGGAGGTGTTTAAGAAAAAACTGGATGAGGAGCTCAGTGACATGGCCTAGACAATGGGAGGCTTGGATGGATGGAGCATGGCGCCCATGGCTCCAGGGTTGTGGGTTCCATCCCTGTGTGGGGGCTTACTTGGGAGTTGGACTAGATGATCCTATGGGTCCCTTCCAACTCAGAATAACCTATGAACCTGTAAAGAAATCTCAAAATTCAATATGAAATTGTTTGGCTAGCAAATAACATCAAGTTATCAAAGAAATCACTGTTTTCACTAGTCTCCTACAATGCTAATTTAAAAAATCTAACCATTAATTAAACCTAACAAAACAAACCTGCATCAAAAAAAGCAAAAATTCTTGTTCCTCTGTCCTATATGGCAGGCAAGAAGTTAGAAATCTGAAGGCAGATACGTGAATCAACACAACCGAAAATGCAGAAAGGGTGTGACTAAGATTTTCTCAAATGAATTTTGAGAGACAGTCACAGGAGGTGCTCATGAATGGCAACACTCGAGATCCTGTGAGGGAAAGGTGGTGGTCAAAATTACACTGAAATACCCACATAAAATCATCATAAAGTCAGTAAAATAAGTGTTTGCCTAAGGCAAAGGTACTTTTTGAGGTTTCTATCACTGCAGAAATCTTATCCATGGTCTGTAAGTCTCTGGCTGGCAACTGGGCCAAACAGTATGGGTTTTGAGATCTACAGTGGTGACAAAATCTAGTAGCATTAGTCGTATTATTATACTTATTGCCTGTCTGCACCATCTCTCAAAATTATCTACATTTCTGAGATCCTAAGATGAGAATCAAAACTGAAGAAAAGTTATCTGTAATAGAGCAGAGGATAATATTAAGTTAACAGCAGTTGCTTAGCACTCAGCACACTTGAATGCCAATCCAGTTCAAGGTGCCCATGCTTTTGACTCTTCTTTTGGAGAAATGTGGCCTTTAATGCCTACATACAAATATTGAGAGACTCAGCAGTGAGGTCTACTTCACTAATACTGCTGCCTTCAGAGTATGTCTTCAATTCCTCAGATAAATATTTTAAAAACATATCTCAGAGGTTCATTTTTGTCAGCAATGTCATTATCTGGACAAGACAGATCTCAGCAGAAAAGCCAAAAGTATAGAACTCCAGGAGGAGGGTTGAATTTGGAATATGAGGATCTAATGATGCCTGGTGCCTCTTGATCAGAAAGTATTAGACTTCAAAACAAGAAATGAACACAGACACTATGGCAATGTATGAGTAACAGACTACCCAAAACAGAATTCTGAGAAATTAATAAAACATTGGCATGTAGAAATGCATAAGGAGAAAGAAAAACTGGAAACATCTGAAGAGTTGATTGGAAAGTACTCAGAAACATTAATGAAGAACATACATTGAAAAAAATAATACCTGGAAGCACCAAATAAACGTCTATCTGATATATGTCTCAATATCTTAAGGAATTCTTAAAGAATTAGTGAGGATAGCAAAGAAAGGTAAGACAGCTTTTAGAAGTCTCGCCAGGAAGTCTACACAAGAATAGATTGTTTTCTTTCTTCATTTCTCTTCATAGGCTTATTGCTGTAGATAAGTTACTGTAACATTATCTGATTTTGCTCTGCATTATTCAGTATTGTACTAGACTTAAAAAATATAAATATATGCACATATTTCCTTTCTGGTTTTCAAATAATAGAATCTTGGCAAATATTTGTTGGACATTGACATGCAATATAGAAGCAAAACATAACAGAAGCAAAAGGCAATATGTAAGCAAAATTAGATTTTAGAAAAAATAAGAGAAAAATCACAATCAAAAGAAGTGGTGACTAATTAATAAGATATCAGGTAAGCTATTTTTTAAAATGGACTTAATAATTGCTGGAACAAAGGAACAAGAGATAAAGTTTGAAACAATTTCTATTAAAAAACTTACTCTGTGGCCAAACTCTGAAGAGGTGGGATTTGATACACTGTTTCATAGACTGAAAACTGGCTGACAGACCATAAGCAAAGGGTAATGATGAGTGGCAATGTACTGAGTTGTAAGGGAAGCGTCCAGCTGTGTCCCAGAGGGATTAGCGTTAGTCACAGTTTTATTTAACATCTTTATTAATGACCTAGACTAAGGGATACCCTGCATACTGATTCAACTCTTGGATGACACTAAATGCTGAAAACACCATGAAAGACAAAGAAATTAGTACAAAGAAGTTAACAGAAGTGAGATATGTAGACAGAAATTCTACAAAAAAGATAGAGCATAGAAAAATACAAACATTTATTTCCAGGGAAAAAGAACTCCAAATATGGATAGGTCCAAAGATAATAACACCAACAAACTCTAGTCTAATGCTAGATACTGAAGTAAATGTTGCAGGAGACAACAAAGAACATCCATGTATGTTTGGGCTGTATTTTCACTGCTGTCATGGGTGGAAAGGGTATAGGACAGTAACAATGTAATTTTACTAATGAAGCAGCATAAAGTTTTCAGTGCTCTGAAAAAAAATTACAAAGGCTTTTGCGGTACAGTTTAGGAGTTTTATTAGTATTTTAAAACAGGCCAAGATGATGTAACAATAACTAAAGCTTAGCAATACAAAAAGGGAGGAATAAGGGAAAATAAATTGAATGACAGGATAAACATTCTATCAATGAAATCTGGTAGGAATAATGTATCCCCTAAGTTTTAAAAAGTATAACACTTTAGCAATTTATGGATGCTCCAGTTTGAAAGAAATATTCAAATATAAATCTGAAATATTCGAATAAAAAATCTGAAAGTATTTTTCAGCTTGGCAAGAGGAAAAATAGAGAAACTCTAGAGATCTTTTACAGTCCTTGGCTTCAATCAACAACCTGTAATTCCTTACCACAGAGCTGACAAACCTCGCAGTGTCCATGGGCTCAGCTCCGCCACCTGCAGCTGAGCCCCTCGCGCTGCCATGCACTCAAAAAACAGCACTAAGTGGCCACAAAAAAAGGCACTTAAGTGAAAACAACCAGCTTCCACCGCCCTGAAATTAATTTAATAAACCTCATCAAAGCAGTGAAATAAAGGGAAAACGTGCTGCTAGGGAAATATTCACGCCCAGCCCGAGCAGTGCTGCCCTCTAGCGCGGGCAGAAAGTCTGCCATATGCACAGGAAGAAAGGAGCTTGCTCTCTGCTGCTGGTTAACATAGCTGTCGTGGTGACATGATTCCCAAGGTGCCTCAGGGATATTTATGGGAAATAGGAAAAAACCCTGTGAAATACAAAATGATTTTTTTTTTTCAGTGCAGTAGTTTCACTGCAAAACATCAGGAGACAGACACAGGTTTATACGCCTCTACATCACAAATACTTTTAAATTTTAAATAGTAAAATTTTAAATGTTAATTCTTTAAAAAATTTTTTGTGTGTGTCTGGTTTCCATCCTGATCCCTGATCCCTCCTGGCTGGCAAGTAAGGGCCAGCCCCAGCACCCCCAGAGAACACAGCCAGCCCACCTGTGCTCCATACTGCCTGAAATCCTTATTGCTTGGCTTCATCCATCAGAAAGGTTTCCACAACGACAACACTAAAGCTTTTTATTTTTACCATGCTGGAGAGCTTGAGTATTCCTTCATTGGAATGACAGAATACGTTACAATGAGCAATGCTGGTGAAAGGACAGGAGATGAAGGGATAAAAGTATCAATTAGAAGAGCGTTTTCTGTTTCTTTAGCCAAAATCCCACCAAGGCAAAGATTTTCTTAAAAAAACCCCAAACAGCAGAACCCCAAATTAAAAACTCTTCCCAAGTCTCAGCTCTAAGCAACTCCATATTCTGTGCCATGCTTGAAATGAAATATAGACTCAAAATACATGGACTCGTCTCTATTCATTCACTTTGCTTTCTTCAGAAAGTTTTCACTGAATAATAGTCCCCAAATAGGTCAGTCCATCCTGGAATGGAACTTTTAAACACCCTGGCCTCAGGAGGGAGGTCTCAAGTAGACAGGCCATCTTGTTAAAGGAAGGAATGCCCAGCAGTGGGACTGGCTGCAAGAATAAGGCGTTAATTATATAATAAATACAGCCATGATGGGGAATTATGAAATAGTAGTCCTATTTATGCAGTGCAGAATTTGTTTTCAGCTGCACCTTTTCTTTTCAACCTAATTTCTCACAATACAACCCATTATGACAGGAGGCTCTGAAAAAGCTTTTTATATCCTACCAAATATACACAAGGATAATTAGTTCTCTTTTGTTATACTTCTGTAAGGGTTTATTATTGTGGAGAGGCTTTTGCAAATTGAAAGAGGTTGCATTGCATTCTGAAGGCAGAGCCGTTCTTGAGTTTTATTGTGTAGAGATTATTGAATAAGAAAAGTTCGAGAAAAAAGGTGAAAATATAATTAATTATCAACTCTATAGGAAGATCAGATTACCACATCTTAGATCTTTTTAGACCAGCATTTTATAATTACTTTCCACAGTACGTTAGGTCATGTTGTGTAGGTGAAGCATCTTACCAGACAGATGCAAATGTCAATGCAAGTTTTGGTCCTTAACTTTATAAGCATTTCTACAAAATTTATACAACTCATCTTATCTAGTAAATACTCCCCTTATCATCTTTAGGTAGCTTGACAACGACTGAAGGAATTCAGTGTTAAAGTCTCCAAAGCATTTAATTCACTGTGAGAGTTATATTATTTCCCTCAAACACTTCAAAAAGTAGACTCTAATATTGACCAATTCTACTTTTAAAAGTTTAGGGATCTGACTTACATGAGCCTGCTGGGTTTCACTTTGTCATTGCTGTTAAAATCCACACTTTTAGCTAATTTCCAGTTAGACTGGGAATTGAACAGCTGTTGGCTTGTGTCCAATATTGTTCCATTATCTTGCTCTGTCTTTGAAATTCACATCTTGTGGAAGCTGGTGCAGCTGGTCAGGTGCAATTATTTTGCCTCCAAACTAAGCATCTGTGTCTTTTTAGGAGATTTGAAGCAAGAGTTTTTTCTATTTTCCTTCTGCTTTACAGATGTGAAGGTGGTTTTGTAGATGTTGGAAGAGCACTGCTCTCCCTTCTACTAGCTCCCCTCATATATATTGAATTACAGTGTACATTTTGAGGTAAGTTTTCTTTTTGAAGACTTCTAAACCCATATTTTTCACCCTTCTATGCCAGGATCTCAAAACATATATATATATAAACAAGATAAAGGGTCAACCTGTACCTGGAAGATAAAACAGTAGGTAGCGAAATCTTTATTGTGTTTAGTCTTCCAGTCTGGGAGCATGAAGTTCAATGTCATGCTCTGTAGGGCAGTTTCTGTGTGAAAAAATCTTAAATTTCTTTTTTTCCTCAATTCCTCTCCCATAAAATGCAGTAACAGGACTTCATCTCAAGAGAATTTTAAGCATACACATAAATCCTTCCAAGAAAGGCATGTCTTTCAAAGGTACTAACATGCTGAGAGGAAGTAACTTTGTAACAAAACCAATACACATTTAAAAACAAAAGGCTGTATAGTTTTTTCCACATCTCATGTTTATTGCCAACAACTCTTAAAAACAATTTAAAATGTAATATATTTTGTGTCATCAACAATCAACAAATGAAAAAAGGAAGTGAAAAAGGAGTATTTTTTTAAACTAGAGATTGCTACTTTTTGAAACATGATAAGAAAGAACATTTCTAGAATGAATCAGTCTATCCATGTGTTAAATTTTACAGCTGAATTTTAAACCCTTGGGAATATGATGTCTAAACCAGAAATGTTTATACATCCTTAGCTACAGCTGTGCAAGCACCAGTGCTCTAACAGAGCACACAGATAAAGATTTACACTAGAAAAAGAGAAAATCCTTTACATTTCAAATGTAAATGATACATAATTTTGAGGCACTGAATATTTCCTATTATAGTAGAACTACAAATATGAAGCAGTGAACTCTATTTATTGTCATTGCTTTTGATTTTTCAATCCCGTCATTTATGCTGAAAAATTGCAAATCCTTTATGCATGGAGCATTGAAAATGTATAAATATTTTTAAAGAGATTTTTTAGAATTTAAAAAGCTCTGGTCTTATTTGAGTCTGCCTGTGAAGTGATCATAACGTGTCAATTACGAAATCTCAGAGGCTGAGGTTTTGTTTTAAGCCTTTTTATTTATTTTCTGAAAACTGTATTTTTATGCAATGTTCTTGAAGAAAATATAAGATAGCAACATTCCAAATTCAAACCAATTACTGTATGTATTAATACATAACTGCTGTATTTTAACAGTTTAACTGCTGTTAAAATATGGAAAAGCATCCAGTATAGGTCTGCAGGATGCATTCACATTACTTACACAAATATATGCCCCCAAGCAACACATTCACATCAATATTAGTTTCCTCGTCCTTTCCCAATCCAGGTCTAATTGCCTATGTTGTAATATAATTACTCCTTCCTAGCTTTTAGATTTCATTAACTAGTTTCAAATTAAAAATGAACTTGCAAGTTTGTTGATTGTTAAAGGACAGAATGCAGACAATTACAGTGACTTTCTTTCTAAAAGGAAAGCTGTAACTTTCAGGAAATTCCACCATTCTAAGCACTATGATTGACACAGAGTCAAACATTGTAAGATGCCTGCAAGGATGACAACAGCTAGCAAAAGCCAAATACAGTTA
>WEKX01016424.1:0-14619 GCA_013390025.1 Pitta sordida | reverse complement strand
ACCCAGCATAAAATGTTCCTTTCCAGCCCGTGCTTTACAAGTTTCTCCTGAAGCTTATTGTGGGAAACCGTGTCGAAGGCTTTGCTAAGGTCCAAGTACACAACATCCACAGCCTTTTTGTCATCGACCAGTCGAGTCACTGGATCATAAAAGGAGATCAGGTTAGTCAGGCAGGACCTGCCTTTCCGAAATCCATGCTGACTAGATCTAATGTCATGGTTGTTCTGCAGTTGCTGTGTAATGGCACACAAGACCATCTGTTCCATGACTTTGCATGGGACTGAGGTCAGGCTGACTGGTCTGTAGTTGTTAGGATCATCTTTCCTACCCTTCTTGTGGATGGGTGTCACATTGGCCAATTTCCAGTCTNCATGGTTGCTCTGCTTCGCAGAGGGGCAGCGCCACCAATCCTCATGGAGCAGGACTGCCACACCCTCGCGGGGCAGGCGGGCAGTGCCTCTCGCTCGCTGGGGACAGCCACAGATCACTCCCTGATGAGTGCTGCAGATGTTATGTAGCATTTATAAGTCCCACGGCATGTTTAGATGTCCCATGGTCTCTGCAGAATTCACGCCCACCCCTTGCCACTCTAAGCCTAGCTAAGGCGCGCTGCTCTGTCTTCTCCAGTGTCTGTCCAAGCACTACAGCCCCCCACCCCTGCCGCTGGCAGCGTGACCACAGCAGTTTGATAACATTAAACCANCTTGGGAATATGATGTCTAAACCAGAAATGTTTATACATCCTTAGCTACAGCTGTGCAAGCACCAGTGCTCTAACAGAGCACACAGATAAAGATTTACACTAGAAAAAGAGAAAATCCTTTACATTTCAAATGTAAATGATACATAATTTTGAGGCACTGAATATTTCCTATTATAGTAGAACTACAAATATGAAGCAGTGAACTCTATTTATTGTCATTGCTTTTGATTTTTCAATCCCGTCATTTATGCTGAAAAATTGCAAATCCTTTATGCATGGAGCATTGAAAATGTATAAATATTTTTAAAGAGATTTTTTAGAATTTAAAAAGCTCTGGTCTTATTTGAGTCTGCCTGTGAAGTGATCATAACGTGTCAATTACGAAATCTCAGAGGCTGAGGTTTTGTTTTAAGCCTTTTTATTTATTTTCTGAAAACTGTATTTTTATGCAATGTTCTTGAAGAAAATATAAGATAGCAACATTCCAAATTCAAACCAATTACTGTATGTATTAATACATAACTGCTGTATTTTAACAGTTTAACTGCTGTTAAAATATGGAAAAGCATCCAGTATAGGTCTGCAGGATGGATTCACATTACTTACACAAATATATGCCCCCAAGCAACACATTCACATCAATATTAGTTTCCTCGTCCTTTCCCAATCCAGGTCTAATTGCCTATGTTGTAATATAATTACTCCTTCCTAGCTTTTAGATTTCATTAACTAGTTTCAAATTAAAAATGAACTTGCAAGTTTGTTGATTGTTAAAGGACAGAATGCAGACAATTACAGTGACTTTCTTTCTAAAAGGAAAGCTGTAACTTTCAGGAAATTCCACCATTCTAAGCACTATGATTGACACAGAGTCAAACATTGTAAGATGCCTGCAAGGATGACAACAGCTAGCAAAAGCCAAATACAGTTATACCTCGTGCATAATTATTCATTGCTTCAGCTATTTGTGAAAAATTCCTCCGCAAATCCTAATCAGTTACTCATTAATACGTCTGGTTGACGCATGCATGGTTGCTCTGCTTCGCAGAGGGGCAGCGCCACCAATCCTCATGGAGCAGGACTGCCACACCCTCGCGGGGCAGGCGGGCAGTGCCTCTCGCTCGCTGGGGACAGCCACAGATCACTCCCTGATGAGTGCTGCGGATGTTATGTAGCATTTATAAGTCCCACGGCATGTTTAGATGTCCCATGGTCTCTGCAGAATTCACGCCCACCCCTTGCCACTCTAAGCCTAGCTAAGGCGCGCTGCTCTGTCTTCTCCAGTGTCTGTCCAAGCACTACAGCCCCCCACCCCTGCCGCTGGCAGCGTGACCACAGCAGTTTGATAACATTAAACCATTGAGAAAGTCTGTATAAAAACCTGTTTCCACAGCTGCTTACAGACAGTCTCACACACAGGGACAGGCAGCCAGGATGGACTTGCCAGCGCATACCTGCATACGTGCATATGCACATATGCATAGCCTTAGACAAAGCACTCCTGCCTGTGCTAGCCACTGCAGTTAAAGGGAAGATACTCCTACTCTATCAATTACTTTTTTACTTTATAGCAAGGAAGATGCTTCACCAAAACACTTTTTATCTTCAGTTTCAGTGAACTTGGATATCATTCAGTCTCCTGATGAATTATCTGTTGAACTCCCTGGTAAGCTACCAACAAGGCAGTCAGTCAGTACTAAAAAAATTTCCAAATTAGTATCAGAAAGTAAACAGCAATGCTGTTGTAGCCAAAGCTGAGCCTTGTTGCAAAAAATTTTGGTCAAAAGTGAGTATAGAAAAATTCTAACAGTTTTTCTAGCAAGACATGTTGCTGACATAGCTGCAATCCTGCTCATCCAATTCAAACTCTGTATGCTTTTTTCAAAATATAAAAGATGTTAATTGCTCAAGGCATTGTGGTCCAAATACCTATGCTGATAAATCTTCTAGTAAATGTGACACAGATGATTGGTTAGGCATCTCTGGCTTATCTGGATTTTGAGCATAAAACCTTTATATCAATGTCCATTTGATATAAACGTGACAAAACCCAGGAAACATTGAAAGGAAAAAAAAAGCATGATGGATTCACATTGACCTTTTTCATTCATGATAATTAAGATATACCATAATATGGCCATCAGATCACAGCAATGATCAGATGGATGTGGAAACACAGCATGATTGTGCGGTAACAGCACTCAGATGTTCATCAGAAACAGATAATTCAGAAGTTTCTTAATTGTAACAGATGAAAAACAAGATTCAAAACTGACACCCCAAAGCAGTAACTTTGGCTTATTTGAAAAGAATAGAGCCACGTGAAGTTAGCTATGATAACTTCAGCTTGGCATAAATTGTATCTTTGAAGAGTCGAAAGTGCAATTAAAAAAGATACTTACTTATTCCATGCTTGTCTAAGGTTTTTAGGGCCGTACTGTGTAAACCGTTCTGTAAGAAAAAGAGGAGGTACACTCCATTACTTACACCAAAACCAGGATTTTTTAAAAAATATTTATTTATTGTCAATTTTTGTCATTTAGTCATTTTTATATATTGACTGCAGATCAAGTCCTCAGATAAGGGAAGAAAACTAACCTATACAACTGCCATACAAACAGAAAGAAAAAGCCACCAAAACTCCCAAAAGAACCTAACTTGTTAAACCAAATCAAACCAAACCAAATCAGCATCATCTAAAGCTCATTTGCCATGGCATCACCAGAAATGGAATTTTTTACAATTATTTCTGAAGTAGTTTTTGACTGCTCAGGGAAAAAAAAGAAACCTGAAATCTAGTACTTTTTTTTTTCTTCATGACAAATACAACTCTCTATGATCTCGCTGTCATGTTTTTATGTTTCTCAGGAGGTAAAAGAGCAAGTGTGGGTCTGAGTGACATGCAGAACATGATGGCCACATAAGGGTCCATTTTGTAAAGAATACAAAATGTATTTCATTGAGAATAACAGGTGTACATGTAACTTGAAAGGGGTTGTGTTCAAATTCCTGTATTTCTATACTTTTCTTATGTCAGTTCTGAAGTTGTCATGTCCAATTCATATGCAGCTAGTACTAAAGATGCCAAAACCAAGGCACACACAGAATCAATGTGGATTCTTTGATTTTTTTCCCCTATACCTACTATTTTCTTTTTTTCCCCTTTAACTAAAAAGACAAGTGTAGAAGCTTCAACTCTCATTGACATCACCACTGAAAGTTTCTGGTAAGCAGTGGATCTGTAAACTGTGTCTGAGGGTCACTTCACATTTACAAATTTTGTTGCTTTAACCATAATGATGCACTTAAAGAAATTAAATCACTGCCTTTGAGATAGATATGTGTGATAAGTGTACTGGAAACTCAAAGTTACATGACTACAAACAGTTTCAGCACCAATATAAATTATACATATCACCTATGGAATGTTGTATCTAAATTTACTCAAATAACTTTCTTAGCCAAAAACACCAACTGCTAACTACAAAGTCATACTGTTAAAGGCTTTTAGACATATATGGGTGTATAAAACAAAGATTTTTTTTTGGTGGGGTTTTTGTTTTGCTTTGCTTTTATTGTAGATGAACCTTAAAGTAGCACCTAGCTGACTTCTGTCAGAATGAAGATAAGAGACGACTCTCAGCAGCTGTTAGATGTGCTGTCATTACACAGTTCTCAACAAACTAGAATTATTAGGTTGAATCTTTACTAATTATGTTTTACAGTGTAATAAACTTTAGTTTGTTGTTAGGATTAGGATATTGGGAGAAATAAATTGTAGGTCATTATTGCATTTTACTAACAGAAAATATATTGCTCTGTAAATATATATCCCCAAGTAAAATACTTTTAATTTTGTGCATGTGTCTTTATTCTTATTTGAACTCATTTGAACTCTGATACATCTTGTTGCTGAAAATGCTACAATATTACTTATTGTAAACTTGACAAGCATTCAGGTTGAATACTGACATTACCCTAAATTTTGTAAATTCAAACTGTACAATACCTAATAATTACTGACAAAGTCAATCTCAGGCACTTAGCAGCTTGGGTACTGTAAAAAGGAAAAGTAATTTAAACTACTGTGGTAGGGGTTTTTTTCTGGGTTTTTTTTTTCCTCTTAAGTCTTGATGCTACTATGAGTGCAGAGCATAAGTGTTAAAGAGAGAAAAACACAAAGTTGCTGCATATGTTCTTATGGAGTGAAACAAGTGAAGAGATTTCCTTACAATTTTCTGTGTGTGCCCATTACAACAAAATAACTTACACATCCAAGGCATCCAGATTAAACCTATAGGAAGTATCAAGTTATTTTTATTTCTATTATACTGTACATGGTATGCAGTGCATCTGCTACAGAGGAGCCAATGCCCCGAGGCAGGTCTTTAAATCCAATGGGCAAAGTAGTCAGGATCATTATTAAATGTAGCCATGGCTACATGTCACTGGAGTCACTGCCTCTGACTGCATTTTAATACCCAACAGTACAAATAAAAGCTGAGTACTGAGGCACATATTGTGTTACAAGTTGTTCAGGCATTGTACTGGCATTGAGAGTATGACCCAAATTTATAAGGGAGAAGAACAATTCAAATTGTACCTGTTTACTAATTCTGCTCTCTAAAGGAAAGGCTTGAATGCTGGTAAGATTAAGAGCCAAGTTGCATAGGTCTCAGCAGGAGCTGAGCCCACCCTTGAATTTTAGTTTGCAAACAGGAATTAAAGACATATATGCAAACACATACCCATAAAAACTGGAAAAAAAATACTTTCAGTACTGCATAAGTAAATTGTCCAGTTGTAACACTGTCCATTTATGACAAAGGACTGAAAAATAAGATGCAGCTAGACAGTGCACTGTAACAACAAGTCTGAAATACACATGGGAGTTCAGCTAATAAATTGCAAATCTGCACATTAATCTATATTGGTGCAAAAAAAAAATGCTGTGGGGAAAGAGAACTGAACCAACACATTTTGACTTTAACTGTCATTCTGCAATATCTTTTGGTCAGATACTCAGATGGTTCAAATTGCCCAAGCAACACTCACTTCAATAGAGCTATATCCACTTAAAATATTTGAGAAATATCATATGCAACATATTTTCTTATCCAGACTACCAGAGATTTACTTTAATCAATTTAAGCTATTTTTACTATTGGAGGAAAACCTCAGAGTAACCCAGTTGGCCAAATTGCCTTAAAGCCTTCATGTCCAAAGATCCGTTTCAGTTCTGCATGAAACCTGAAAAACAATTTCTATGCCATATGAATTTTTACTGAAAAAGTGATATACTGGAACCAGTTATGTAAATGTTGCTATAAGGAACACACATGAGCAAAATGAACAAATTTCTCAAAGGAATCTGCCTTCTTTAGTCTATGGTTCTAGTTACAGAATCACAGAACTAACTAGGTTGGAAAAGAATTTTGAGATCATCAAGTCCAATCTATTACCTGATACCATCAACTAAACCATGGCACAAAGTACCACATCCTGTCATTTTTTAAATACTTCCAGGGACGGTGACTCCACTTAAACATCTTTTTATGTAAGTACTGTATACATGCTAATTATCAGGTGGAGAGAGTGAATACTAAGCGGAAGACATGCAGAGGGCAAAAATCCTGTCTATAGAGAGGCACATGTTAGTCCATAGTTCTTAATTTCACAGTATCACAGTATTACAGTATTGATAAGGTTGGAAAAGATCATCTAGTCCAACCTATAATCCAACTAAACCTAACATCTAACGCTTATCATATCTAACATATCATTCAGTACCTGATCCAACCTACCCTTGAACACCTCCAGGGACAGCGACTCAACCACCTCTGTGTGCAACCCATTCCAAAACTGGATCACTCTTTCACTGAAAAACCTTTTCCTAATATCAAGTCTAAACCTCTCCTGCTGAAGCTTAAGACTATGACCTCTCATCCCATCTCCAGTGGCCAGGGAGAAAAGACTGACCCCTGCCTGACTACAACCTCCTTTTAGATAGTTATAGACAGCAATAAGGTCACCCCTGAGCCTTCTCTTTTCTAGGCTAAACAGGCCCAGCTCCATCAGCCTCTCCTCAGGCTTATCTTCCAGCCCCTTTACCATCCTAGTTGCCCTTCTCTGGACTCGTTCCAGCACCTCAACATCTTTCTTGAACTGAGGGGCCCAGAATTGAATACAATAATCAAGGTGCAGTCTAACCAGCGACGAGTACAGTGGAAGGATAACCTCTCTTGACCTACTGGCCACACCATTTTTGATGCAGGCCAGGATGCCGTTGGCCCTCTTGGCTGCTTGGGCACACTGCTGGTTCAAGTTAAGTTGCTGTCCACTAATACCCTCAAGTCTCTTTCCGCCTGACCACTCTCTAAGCACTCCATCCCCAACCTACAGCTCTGCTTGGGGTTGTTATAACCAAAATGCAGAACCCAACATTTAGACTTGTTAAAGCTCATCCTATTGGAGTCCGCCCATCTCTCCAGGCTGTCCAGGTCCCTCTGCTGGGCCCAAAGTCTATATTCAAAGTCTGTTGAATATACTGCTTGAAGGCAGACCGTGCTTCTCCCAAATATTAGTATCAGCCCTTTCCTCTCTACTCTGAGCAGATTAAAGGTACCTTACTTTAAGTATGTTATATGGAAAGAAACCACATGTTGATAAAACACAACTCACATTTTTCTACATAATTTTGTGGTCATGGCTCCAATCAGAGTCCCTTAACTTTCATGGGCAGTATAATTAGATGGGACTGCTGTGTTAACTAAGCCCAGACTTGTGAACATGACGGCTTTTAATGTTTTCCTGAGTTCACTATTTTGAGAATAAAAAACCAGATTAAACCCATCCGATTTTGATTTCAGAGTTGACGGAACAGAGAAGCTACAATAATCTTATCCTTGAACTGTTCCACCATGGACCATTTTTTTAAGTCCACTGTGAAACCACCTAAAAATCTTGCAGTTTCAACATAGGCAAAAAAAGAAGCAACTTAAGCACCCAACTTTTATCTGAACATCTCCTGCTTGTGTCCAGTTAATGACAGAACTGAAATTCAGTATCAAATTACATCCCCTAGTTTGCTTCTGAGTTACTTTTCAGCGTGAACAACTCCCACACACCTGGACGAATGCTTCTGTCCTTTACTGCTCACTGGATTTAATAAAACCACATCTAAAACTATAAATATTTGATGGTGACCAACTGGATGAAATTATATTTTATTATACTTTCAAGCATATAGCATATGGTGTTTGTTTTTCAGATGCTGTCATTGATTTGATCATAAAGAACAGTAATATCAGTCAGTAGATCTTGACTGCATGCAAGATCCTGGAAATACCATGCATGTTCCCTGCCCCCACCCAAGAAATCTCTTCCTGACATTCGTTACGAGTGACAGTACACTATCAGCACTGGCAGAACAAATGTTGGTCCAACCCTGTGGAAGAAAACTTGTGTAGCAGAAAATTTAATACCCCTCCCTCAGAACTGAAGAGCAAGAAGGCAGATGTGAGAACTGCACGCAGACTCATCAACACCCACCCACACAGCCATCTTCCAGTGCACGCAAGCCACTGTCAGGAATGGAAGGCACATCATCTTGCTGAGGCAGCTGCTCATTCTCATGAGGCTGATATTTAAAAACCTGAAAAACTTTATGTTTACAGATCAGGATTTGATCTCAGCTGTATTTTGAAGTTTTATATTTCCAAATTGTGTGTATATATACTAGACTTCAAATATTTTCAGACTATTATTTAATGTGTGTATTATGAATAAAAACACTGGAAGACCAACACAGCAAGCTCATCTGAAATTTAAAATAAAAAGTATGATTTTAATTTCACTTATGTAAACACTTAAATATATCAAAATCTTCTGGGAACAAATTTGAGAAACAAAATCTGATCCTCTGCATTTTTATCTCAAATACACAGTTATCACCCTCACCAGCAACCATATCTTGTTGTTGCAGAACTGGCTTTTCACATGGGTGCTTATGTGAAACAAAAGAAAGAAGAGATTTTTAGTTTTGTTTAAACCCCACAGCACCTAAAATTGTTCACAATTTGCTCCTAAGAAGCCCAAGTTAGGCAAATCTTGAATAAGTGGCATGTTTTTGATCAAATGCTGTATAAAGAGAAATCCCTAGATAGAACTGCATATATGAGACCAAACATACAATATTCAGATTCTCTAATGGAAAGATGTAGCAACATCTTCCTGTAGCATAATTATTACTCTTAGGATGTCAAAAGAGTATTCAAAAGGACTAGTCTAATATATTACATCTCCCCGAAATTATGTTCTTAAAACAACTGCTCCAAAATTCTAGCCAGTTTGAAGGCCTAGGGGAAAACAACGCCTGGACAGAAAGCCCATCCAGTACAGTAATCTGTACTAAGTGGTCTTAGAAACAACATTATTTCTTTCTATTTCTTATTTCCTTTAGAAAACCATTCTACAGCAACACTGTTATATATGCATACTCACTTGTGTACCCACACATATACCTACATGTTCTCCACTGCAAACATCATTATCTGCCTGATAAACACGCTCCATCTGACAGCCCCGCATCAAGGGCAGGTTCAAACAGAAGCGAGTCTCAGCAGAACTCACTAGTGAGCTTATTAGCAGACCACTGCAGGAATACTGGTCTGCTGTGAGAATTGAAAAAATAGCACTTGCATTTTAAGTAACATAAAACAAGATGAGGATTTTTTTTCTTTTATCAGTCAGAAAAACACATGAACTATTGTACCTTTGCCATGTTTGCCTTGAAAGGACCTAGGATAGGCAAGAAAAGCTACATAAGGAATAAGAGGCAGAAAACATTTTGATTTTCAGAGCTTTTTTTAGTGCTATTGATAATCAGCTTCTAGTCTAAACCAAAGAACTTAAAATGCAGTTTGACTTCAAGGCATTTTTTATGTTGCTAATGAAAACATGATGGTTAATATGCATTCCTTGATTAATGTTCTTCTCTATTTAAAACCAAATGTGATTAGCTTAAATGCAAATATTTAAACATTGCCATAATTAATATTTTGAAAAGTCTAATTCATAATTTCTTTAAAAGGGTTTTTTTAAATTCAAGTCTAACGTGACTAACACTATATTGTGATATGTAAGACTCATGCTATTTTTGTTAAAAGATTAACTGCATAAAATATTTAAATTACATTAGTAAAAACATAAAGACAAGCATCCATGTTGACAAGCACATTTCCAAGCACTATAATATTTGCAGCACTGATATGCAATTATAGTTTTCTCTGAAGTTCATTCACAACTGGAGTTTTATCATATACATGAACTAAACTTTGGGGTTTTGTATGCCAAATGTCTTGAGAAAAATTACTGCAACTCCTTCCTCTCCATCCCATCCTCTCCTCTCTCCTTCCTTCCAAAAGCACCTTTTTTAGAAGAGCATATGCTTTGTAAAGAGGTAGGATAGAAGCTGTTTTCAAAACTCCCTACTGAGCATGAGTAGAAAATAGAATTTTAATAGCTAGCATTGTCGGAAGCACTGGACTTCTACATTAAATGGTTCTGCCTTTCAGCAGTGCTCACCCTGGCTCCCCTGCATATATAAAACTTTACTTTAACTTTTCAGCTTAATGTGATTTTGTTGAAAGAATGGTGAAAACACCGACAGCTCCGCTTTCCTTGGATTGTGGATACCACAGACTTGAGAAAACACCAAATACAGTCGGCCCTCTTGCACTTCGCGCCCCCATATTCCGGCTTCAGATCTTAGCAGCATGATTTTTTAGCAATGTAGGAGACCCGTTTCACAACTGAACATGCGCGACTTGCTGCCGTGGTGGCAGTATCAGTGGTGGCGGCCACAGCCCAGGCAGCAGACCAGGTGGCGGTGGAGGCGCGGGCAGCAGAGGTGCGGGTGATGGCAGTGGTGGCGGCGGCAGCAGCTGTGGGGGTAGCAGCAGCAGCAGCGGTGGCACGGCTGCCATTCAACACAGAAGTCGGTCTACGCAGGTCCCAAATAAGACGGCAGGTGCGCAATATAGGAGACCCGACTGTAATACAATTTAGTTTTGGCAAAAGGTCAGGTTAGGTAACAGGTTTGACTAGATTAGATTAGGTAACAGGTGATAGGTTGGACTTGATGATCTCTATGGTCTTTTCCAACCTTACTGATTCTGTGATTCTGTGATTCTGTCTTGGGTTGATGGTGTAGGAGCCTGAACCTCCAAATATTCAAGAGGTTATCAGATAGAATAGAGAATAATATACCTGAAGGGTGCCTTTGTGATACAATGGAAGCAACTGCTGGGTACTGATTATTAAAAGAGAATCCCTAAAGTGAGAATTAAAAGGGGTAAGAGAAAAAGTCTCTCCTTAAGAAGAAAGCAGAATACAAAAAGTGAAACCCCAGCATTCCTAGGAAATACTGCATAAGACTGAACTTGCTAGAGACTGACAGGTACTTCCTGGATTTATTAAAAAATCACAAGCCTATGATTGACAAAACCATGACAGAGCTGGTGCTCTGACTCAGGAATTCTGCTTTGCTTCCCAGCTGATCAATAAATATAGATTTGGTTCAGAAATATGATCTGCCTTCTTACATCTTAACAGTTAATTGATAGACAAGTTGTTTTCAAAGGATTGAGTCTTCACTTAGAGTAGGGTTGGACTGAGAAACTAAACTCCTTCGGCACAAACACATGACCATACTGTATATGAGAACATACGGCTTTTCAAACTATCATAGCAGGTTTTCCTATAGAGTTTCAAGGCTTATTAACAATTTGTTACATGCTGAATCAGTATCTTCCTTGTTTACATCTACATTGATGCCAGTGAATGTTCTCAGGCAACGTGGGAGTCTCTGCTGTTAAACTGTTAGAGTAGCCTTTGGCATGCCTTTAGCTAATGACAGCTAGCACTTACCAATAATTAATTCCTGGGCATGGTTAGGGAGTTAGTGTTGGCCAGGGGCTGTTCCCCATAAGAAGATGTTCCCATCTCCTGTATTGGAGGATGGAAGTGGAAGAGTGCTGTAGTACAGGACAGTGATGGTGTCTCAGCCAGACAACAGACTTGGGCACATTTCATCATTCCCTCAAACCGTCTTCCCATTTGAGGGCAGATAATTTACTTTCACAGTGATCCAGAATGGCTGGGTATCTTTGGTGATATCTGAGTACCTAAAGACCCTCTCAAGATTATAGCATTCTTAACAGCATCAAAGTGAATCACAGAGGTAACACAAAGTTACTGAAACACTTTCCAAGTATTATCCTTCAGTAATTTACTAAGCAGGATGTGTGTGCATGTGTGCCTGTGTCCATAGGTGCAAACATAAACTGAGAGGACCAAGGCTGAGGGCCAGGGAAACCTTAAAGACCCAGCCAATTTTTTAGCTTTAAATACCTTTCATATTACTTGGAGTATTTGTTAGATAGAAAGTAATTAGAGATCTCAAAGCAAGCAGATAAAATACAAGTTGTTTTCTGACTTTTTAAATGGCAAACAAAATTCTGACCATTTTATTTTCACTATTATAATCTGTTAAAATCACCAAGGTTAGGGATCTAGATGACATTGAACCACTCACAGCTAGCCTGAAAACATATTTCTTATTCAGGCTCAGAAATGTTCCCACATATTAAGATGTCAGAGTTCAGCATTGTTTTTGCATTGGTTTCTTTCCATAATAATCAGTCCCTTGTCCACTGTAGGAGAGAAGAGACTAATGCCATGTTTTCCAGATATGTTTCCGCTAGTAAACCATGATTAGCTCTGTGCAGCACAAGACCATTCCCTATCAAATCACAGCATGAAAATGAGTTATTGAAGTCTGTATGCAAGCAAGAAATACAACGAAATTTTGTTTCTACTCTCAATAGTATTGCCAACTCCATAGACAGTTAATGTGCCCAGCATTTTTTAAACTATAGTAACTATATGTCACTGATACTTTCTGTTCAAATCTTTTTGTTTTATGCTTATACAACTCAGTTTTTAGGACCAAAGCCTGATCTGAGTGGATGTTGATATCCTCATCAGTGCTCTCTGCACCTCTCAATTTAGCATATTTACTGTTAGCAGCTATCAGTCTTAAAACTCAAAAACACATGCAAAGCCCAGAAGTTACTTAACCCTAAATAACTTATATTTAAACAAAATAATTTCACAATCCTAAAGAATAATGGTATTGGTTCAGATATATCTGCATTTTGTCCAGAGCTTACCTTAGATTCTGGTACACTGGTATGATCCCAGAAGTGATGTGTTTTGCTGCTCTAACCATTCCACACCTTACCAGCATAAAATTATCCAACTATTCAGTTCTGGGGTATGTAAACCAGTTTTGATTGACAAGTTACATGATACTTTCTATTGCTGTAATTTCTAAAATCAGTAAATGAGCAATAAACCAAACAAAAAATCGTTTTAACAAGGTCATCAAGGATATGGAGTGGTATAAGGAGAGTGCAGAGCACAGTATGTGTGCAGAGGAGAGATTTTATTTTTTGAGTGCTCTCAGACCTCTATAGTGCAAGGGAATTAAGGAGCTCAATGCTTTGCCTTAACAGGCTCTAGAAAGATTAAATAATTGCCAGTGAGAATAGTAATTACTCTGACTTGCAATGTACATACTTCATAGATGTGGAAAGAATCCAAGAAAATAAAGACCAGACCATGCAGAAATGGTGAATGTACTGAGTGATCATTTTCTGTCTTGAAGGCATCTTTCTTCCTGTCCCACACTGCATTTATATAAATATACAGTAATACCTCACTGCATTGCGACTTCTCCATTGTGACCTCACTGATTTGCAAGAAATTTTTCTCTCAGACCTGCCTCAGTGATTCACAGAGCATCCCGGCTGACACACGCGCAGTGCCTCTGCTTCACCAAGGGGCGGTGCCGGTGCTCCCTGTGGGGCGGGACAGGCCTGGCCCTGCAGGGAGGACGTGTGGTGCCTCTCGCTCCCATGGTGCTGGGACCCGGTCCCTGCCCCAATCCTGTGTGTCTCCATGCGTGGTCCCTACAGTGGAAGGCTCATGCCACAGGATGCACCGGGCGGCTGCTGGGACCCAGGGCAGCACTGCCACAAGCCACACCGTCCCCTGTTGCTCCAAGGCCAGCTGGGGACTGACTCCCGCCGGGCGCATTACTGTTTCCACGGCTACAGGCAGGGAGGCGATGCAGTTTGTGCCTGGGGACTGCGCGCCCGGCACACCTGGTGATGACGTAGCCCCAGGGAAAGCACCCCATGAAAGTGGGGGTAAGCTCACCGCGGTGGCGGTGGGGCCAGCGCTGTGTGCTGGGACGGGGCTGCGACAGGACGTGCTCACGCTGCTGCCACAGCTGCTGCACCAGAAGGAGACTTCTGTTCCCCCGTGCCCTCCTCCTGCTGCAGCAGGGGGAAGCGGTGCCCTGATGGCTCCATACAGCCAGTGCACCCACTCCTGGGACCGGCGGATGTTAAAGGAAAAGAAACTCCGACATCGACGACACCCCCCACCGTAAGGGACCCTGGGTGTCACACTGTTGCAAAGTTAAGGTTTCCCAGGCTTCATGAGCACTGCAGCCCCGCAGCTTCCCCCCCCGTGGAGGCAGTGCAAAGATGAGCGGTGGCAGCAGCCCGGCAGCAGCTGCAGAAGTGGCAGCATGGATGAAGAGAAGCCCAGGGATTCTCCAGGGGTCTCCCCAGGCAGAGAGGGCTCAGAAATGGTTCCCTTTGCTCCCCTGTGCTGGGAGAGCCCGTGGGGAGGAGCGGAAAATGCTCCCCAGTGCTCCTGATAGGCTGGAGGTGGAGCAATGGGCGTGGCCTGTATGCATATTAATGACCTGCATGTGTTTGCGAATTAGATGTTCCACAAGACCCTGAAAAGACCTGTTCCTCGTGAAGGGTGAGGAATTACTG
>WEKX01016422.1:25599-36570 GCA_013390025.1 Pitta sordida | reverse complement strand
GCAAAAATCCCCCCTTTATTCCATGGATTTCCCAAAGAATTTTTTTTTTTTTAAAGGCATAAATCTGCATGAGAAGAAGTACTGTGCTTTATGTATTAGTGAGAGCAAAGAAGATGTGTCAAAACTGGCTAATCTTTGGTGAAGTCAAATGTGGAAAAGACAGCACAAAACACATTTTAAATTTTAATAGAAGTGTCTAATGCAGGTTTTGGTTTTGATGAATATAACCATTGGTACTCCTTGCAATTTCTGAATGAAGTCCAATGTTGAAATAAATTTGTTAAAAAAATAAAAAGGAAGGAAGAAAGAAAGAGGAGAANAAGAAAGAAAAAGTGAGAGAGAACAACTCAGGCTGTTGGTGGAAACAGTAACAAGACCCTACCTGAGCGCAGTTGCTTGATGCGGCCATTGTTGTTGCTTGTGTCAACAGGTAAGAAATCTTTGAACCAAGTAATTTCAGGATCAGGATTGCCACTGGCTGCACATAACATGGTAGCTGTACGAGTTCGTTCAACCACCTTCAGCTGAGGGCCCATATCAATGGTGGGAAAACCTCTAGGAATTTGATCCTCTGAAAAAGAAACATGCACATTGAGGGATTTCACATTAGTTATGTAATACTGCAGGAAAGCTGAAATACCGTCCTTCTTAACATTTAGGAACTGAACACAAGGACTGAAAATATCCAGTTAGCATTTTTTTTTAACTTACATTGATAAAAATGCTGATACCAAATATTCATATAAAAAGGCAAAAAACTTTATATTTTCTTATAAAATGCATTTAATCAGAAGATATACTACAAAAGCATAAGAATTAGACCTTTCCAACACTAATGATTCTCTGCTTGCTAGAGTCCTTACAATTTTATGAGATACTATATTGAATTCCCATGTCTATCAAAAATAGGACAACTCCCTTTTCTTTACATCATACAAGTACATATGAAAACACAATCACGGAATATAGGATCTGGCCAGTGACTTAGAACATACAAGTTACATTTCTTGCTTCGTCTTAACATTTATTGTCCTTGTGCTTCAGTTGTCCGTCTGTAGGATGGATAAGACACTGTTTTACTGCTAAAGAGAAGTGATGTGAGGATGAAGGCATACATGATGTGTGAGAAATTCTAAACACTGGAGTTATGCAAATAGCTAAAGTGACAGGATGCTCATAATGATCTTGAACAGACAGAAAAGCATCTATAAAAACACTCAATATGGTCAAAATTTTCATCTTAGTGTGGTCAATACTGAATTAATATGAAGTATTGAACAAGAGCAATTGGTCTTCCTAATATAATGCCTGCTAGCAAGTAACATTGGAAGCAGTGTGGCATCAGGCAATTTCTCAGAAACCAAGTTAGCATAGCTAAAATAATCTATGTGAAATACATAATCTTGCTACTCATTTCCTTACAACAGCAAAAATAGTTTTATTGCAAAATTATACTATGTATTTCCATTCAAAAATTACAAGCAAAAATAATCAAAGAAAGAGGACCAACATTAACTATAGAACACGTTATTAAATGTTTTGACTGGTCATTACTGGTCAATTGAGATACAATTGATTAGGTGATAAAACTAACAGAAGATATTGTTCAACATCAACTCTCCTTCATGAAGAAGTGTCATATTTTCAAACCGTACAGTTAAGTCGTCAGACTTTCCCGAAAAATGTATAGCAAGCAAGTACAGCCTATAAATCTTTGTGGATTCTGGAGTGTTATGTTTCCCACAAGCTACTTAATTACTTGCAACCCCTCTACCACGGGCAGGGATCCCTTCCACTACACCAGGTTACCCAGAGCCACAATCGGGGCAGCCCCTGGGCTGTTTCAGTGTCTCACCACCCACACAGTAAAGCTTTTCTTCCTAAAATCGAATCTAAACCTAAAGTTTAAGGCAAATCCCCCTGTTACTATCCCTAGAGGCCCTTGCAAAAAGTCACATTCTGGCATTCTTGTAGGACTCCTTTAGGTATTGAAAAGCTTAGTAAGGTCTCCACAGAGCCTTTTCTTCTTCAGGCTGAATAGTCCCAATTCTCTCAGCTTTTCTTCACAGAAGAGGTGTTTCTGACCTCTATGAACTTGCAGATCTCCAGTGGACTCATTCAAACATGTCCACCTTTTTTGTGTTGCGGGTACTAGACTATCATAGACATTGGGTATTGGTGAATCAAGAAGGCTCACCATATCAAATAAGTTTTAGAAGGTTCTTGTTTTATTCAGGGTGTCTTGCATCTCTGGTAAGCCTGTTGCTGAAAGCTGTGTCTCTCCAGTGAGGCATTTCCCTTTTTATCATATATTTCATGAGAACACAGCTGCATAAACATCTCTCTCATGTTTTCACTAACCAGTGATGTGTCTCCAAACTAACAAAGTTCTCAAAATGTCTTTCTGGTCTCATAATCCTGTCCTTTGTCTAAATTCTTTCACACCGTCTTGAAGGCACTGTGTGCCTCAATTTTTATACATCCATCAAAACATTAACACAAGAAGCCAGGAGTATGGGCTTACTTATCTTAAACCTCAATTTTCTCAATATGTTGATGCAGCTGGCCCGAAGAGTTCCCACACTAGACTTTGATGCAATATTACAGGTGGGATTTCACAGGAACAGTATAGAGGGGGATAAGCAGCTCCCTCAACCTCCTGGTCATGTCTCTTTTTTTGCAAGTCAAGATGTGACTGGCTTTTGGGGCTACAAGTGCCAGGACATATTGAGCTTTTCATCCACAACCTCATCTTTGTCCTCAGAGCTAGTCCCAGCTCATTCTCCACCCAGTCTGTATTTGTGCTTGGAATGGCCCCAGCCCAGGTGCAGTACATTACACCTTGTGCCCTTCCTGAGGTTCCCATAAACGACCTCTAAAAGTTTGTCCACGTCTCTCTGGATGGCATCCTTGCCCTCCAGTGTGTTGACTGCACCACCGAGCTTAGTGTCATTTGCAAACTTGCTGAGGGTACACTGAGTCTGACTGTCCACTCCACTGACAAAGATGCGAAAAAGTTCTTGTGCCAGTACAATCCCTGAGAAACTTCAATTGTCATTGCTTTTCAACTGGACATTGAGATGTTGCCTGCAACTCTTAGAGTGCAATCACTTAGACATCTTTTTATGCACCTGTCAAACTCATGTCTCTGTAGTTTATGTCACGCAGGACAGTGTTAAATGCTTTGCATAAACCCAGGCAGGATTTTTTTATTCCCTTCCCTTGTGCACAGCTGCAGTAACGGCATTGTAGAAGGCCATCAAATTTGTCATGTATGATTTGCCTTTACAGGTTCACAGGCTATTCTGAGTTGGAAAGGACCCACAGGATCATCTAGACCAACTCCCAAGCAAACATCCACCCAGGGATCAGGCCCACAAGCGTGGAACCATGGGCACCACGCTCCATCCATCCAAGCCTCCCACCATCTAGACCATATCGCTAAGCTCCTCATCCTCACTCTCTACAACTACCTGAAAGGGAGGTGTAGCCAGCTGGGTGTCGGTCTTTTCACTCTGGCTACAAGTGATAGAACAAGAGGACACAGTCTTAAACTGCGTCAGGGGAGATTTAGACTTGACATTAGAAGGAACTTTTTCACAGAGACGGTGATCTCTCAGTGGAATGGGCTGCCCAAGGAGGTGGTGGAGTCACCGTCCCTAGAGATGTTTAAGAAAAGGTTAGATGAAGTAATTGGTGGCATGACCTAGATATTAGGGTAGTGTATTATAGGACGGTGTGTTGGTAACAGGATGGCAACAGGTTAGGTAACAGGTTTNTTCCTGATACAGGCCAGGATGCCATTGGCCTTCTTAGCCACCTGGGCACCCTGTTGGCTCATATTAAGTTTCCTGTCAATCATTACTTCTAAATCCCTCTCCATTTCACCACTTGCCAGCCACTCATCCCCCAATTGATAGCGATGCATGTGGTTGTTATGTCCAAAGTGAAGAACTCAGCAGCTGGACTGGTTAAATCTCATATTACAGTGATCCTCCATTACTCGCGGGCTGTTGAGTCTGGTCCGACTCACGCGAGTCATGAAATCCGCAAAGATAGTGAACCCACTACATAGTCGAGTACGCCACGTCTGCAGCCACGCCCCATCCCCTAATAAGGTCTGGAGGAGGGTCCTGAGAGCGGGGCTTGTTTCAAATGTCTGACTCTGCTCCGCCAGGGCGGGGGGCAAGCGCCGGGGCAGAGGGCGAGCGGTGAGCGGTGGGTACTGGTGCTGCGCGTCACGCGACTGGGGAGTCCCAGTGCCACGGCAGCGGAGAGTGAATACTGGTGCTGCGGCAGCAGCGGGGGAGTTCCGGGTCCTGTGAGCGGGACGAGAGGGAGCAGGGACGGGGCTGGCTATGTGAGTCGTGTGAACAGTGGGGCTGGGGGCCAATCAGACTGGGGTCAATCGAGTGAGTCCNGGACTCCATTCCCTCGTCTGTATCATAAATAAAGATATTAAACAGTCCCGGGCCTAACACTGATCCCTGTGGGACTCCACTAATGACCGGCCGCCAGTTGGATGTGGCACCACTCACCAACACTCTCTGAGCTCGTCCATCCAAACAATTCCTAACCCAACATAAAATGCTTCTATCCAGTCCATGGTCTAAGAGTTTCTCCCGAAGCTTACAGGTTCACAGGTTATTCTGAGATGGAAGGGACCCACAGGATCATCTAGTCCAACTCCCAAGCGAACGCCCACCCAGGGATAAGACTTTCCATGGGAAACCATGTCAATGGCTTTGCTAAGATCCAAGTACACAGCATCCACAATGTCATGTTGGCTGTTAAAAATTATTTTGGCTATCTCATTATTTGCTGCATGTCTAAGCATAGTTTCCAGGGGGATCTGCTCTATCATCTTGCCAGGCACTGAAGTGAGACTGGACTGTAGTCCCCTGGGTCTCACTCATTTCCTTTTTTAAATTAGGGGTCATGTTTCCCCTTTTCCTGTCAGAGGGAATTTTACCAAACTGCCATGACTTCTCATATAAGAGGGATAGTGGACATATCCTTCCATTCCAACACTTTAGTCATAGGACACATCCCACTATAATTATGTGGTACCAATAGGGTCATAGCCCTGCAGGCATTCAGAGATTTCTAGTTCCTCCTGTTTATTTCCCACATTATATATGTCAGCATAGAGGCACTCAAGTTGCATGTTGACTTTTTGTCTGGAGTGGCTGGAGTTTCTTGCTGCTTGTCCAGGTGTTTTTGCCCAGGCTTGCCTAGGTGTTCTGCCACTGACCTGCATACCCTCTCCAGGGTCTGAGCATGTCCTGCTGGCTCAGGCAGTGAACTGGTATGAGTTGGATGGCATGTTGTCCCTACTAAACCTGATGACATCCCCTCCTTCCCCCCCGTCATAAGCTCTCCCTTTATTTAATTCTGTAAATCTAGTTTAAAGCTCTATCAATAAGCCCCACTAGCCCTTGATCAAGATCCAATTCTTCCCTTGAAAGAGGTGAATCTTATCTGCATTTAACAAGCCTGCTGCCATATAAGCCATCCCATTATCAAAGAAACCTAAATTCTGATGGTGACACCAGTCATGAAGCCATGTGGTTCCATCTTCTTTCAATGTCACTGCCTCTAACTGGAAGAATAGAGGAAAAAATAACCAACATCCTTGAATCACCAATCATCCCAAGGCCTTGGTAGAGTAAATGCAACTCTGGCAAGCTTCCATAATTCTTCAGAACTAGTATTTCTACCAATCGGTGTTTAAATTTCAAATCATTCATCGGCCATAGGCTCTTCTCAAAGAAAGGTATGTTTCATGTCTGCTTATAAACATTAAGTCTTCACTTTGGTAGTAGCTAAGAAGATTTGACTTGTGACACAGAACAGTATTTTTATGACCTGACCTTTCCTTTCCTGCTTAGATCATACAGAAAACCCTGGAGTCTCTTTTGCTAAAACAGATGGTCCTCTTGCACTTCGTACCCCCCATATTGCAACTTCACGTCTTAGCGGCATGATTTTTCAGCAATTATGGATACTCCTTTTCGCAACTGTGCATGTGCAACCTGGCCTGCAGGAATATTCAGTTAGGTAGTCGTGAAAATGCAAACCAATCCACACAGCCATGGTGGCGGCCCCGCCACTTTGCCCCGGCCCCGGGACAGCAGCGGCAGTGGCCCCACTGCTTCCACCCGAACCGGGGACGGCAGTGGCAGTGGCCCCACAGCTTCACACTGCCTCCGGGATGGCAGCAGCCCCACTGCTTCCCCTCCCCAGCACAGCCACCATAGCAACTGATACACAGCAACACAGTGCTGAAACAGTGTCGGGCAGCTGCGTGAGGGTGCAGGGCAAATTTGCATATTAATGAGCTGCCATTCAAGTAGGGCTTCATGGGACCTGAATAAGACCGCTGTACTGTGGTATAGGAGACCCGACTGTACCTAAGTGCACAACAAAGATAATCTATCTTGAATCCTAATATTTTGGAATAGTAAAGTTTCCCTTTCTTAATTTTAATAAGGAGAACTAAATTCCATCCATCTGCCTTATACACAGATTCTCTTTGAATGAATGCTCTTCATGAAATTTTCATGAGAAACATCACAATGTAACAGATTCAATACCCAGAACTGTTGTGACAGTTGTGGCTTGTATCCAATCTGGCTTTCAGGTATTTGGCAATAAACCCCGGTATTCAACATCAAATGGGCCAGGGAAATAATCAAATTTCTAATTGGAGGGCTAATCACAGTGGATTTAGCTTGTAAAATGTAAATTTTTTTTCCCTCTAAGTTTATTTGTGATTTGTACAAAACTCTCTCTACACTTTTATAATACCAAGTTTGACAAATAATCAAATACACAGTGAATGAAAGCTGTGGATCAAATCATTAAACAATTGCCTCTGAGCCACACTACAAGAAAAGTAAGTACAATGAATCCCCGCTGCACTGTGACCTCTCCACTACAACCCCACCCATTTGCAAAGCAAATTTCTTGCAATTTTTACTCAGCGGTCTGCGAGGTACCTGGCCCGACGCATGCACTGCTGAAGGGAAGTGCTGCAATGCCTGTGTGCTGGGAGGGGAGGAATGGCGAGCCTGCGTGGTGGCAGCAGACAGGTTTCTGAGCCCTGTCTGACTCAGGAGACACAACCCTCGTGCACCCACAGCTCAAACCCCGCGCCACTGCTCTCTCCCCCTCGGCCTATGTCCGGGCCTCCTGGCGCGACACGGCCACTGGGCCAGTATGCCTCACCGCGGATGCCGGTGCAGGGCCGCATCGCGGGGCCAGTACGCCTCGCCATGGCTGCCGGCGTGGGCTGCCAGCGCGGGGCCGCTCCATGGGGCTGGGGCACCCAGACGCAAGTGCCGGGGTCGGGGAGAGGATGAAGCTGCACGGCGTTTGGGCTCTGGGCGCACGGTCGCAGCAGCCTGGAGAGGTGGGTGGATTCTCGGGGGCGGGGGGTCTCCCGAGTCAGAGGGGGCTCAGAAACGGTTCCCTTTTCTCCTCCGTGTTCAGAGAGTCCGAGGGGAGAAGCAAGAAAGTGCTCACAGCCCTCCAGAGTCCCGAAGGGTGGGGCAATGGGTGTGGCCTGCATGCATATTAACTACTTGCACTTCTTTGCGAGTTTAGTTTTTTGCGAGGCCCCTGGTCTGTCCCGTTCCTCATGAAGGACAGGGTATAACTGCATTACCAAATTTTGATACATTGGTGTTTCAAAAGTTTTACATGAGGTGAACAAAATAGTATTTTTTACTTATCATTATTATGTTCATTAGGCTCTAAGCAGTATTATACACTGCTTTTCCAAGTAACATTGAATTCTAGTGAATTAGTTTCCAATTCATCAACAATTCAAATCATACTGGACCTACACAAAGTGATTTGGTACTCTCATTTTGACAGGACATTAAAACTGAGATTTCTATGTCCTTCTGGCTTAGTGACTCATATTTATAATACATATTTTGTTTAGAATGACAGATTCAAGGGATTTAGAAAAAGGGCACATTCTTTGAATAAGTACCTCAACAGTGCTTTTTCCTTTACTGGCACTAAAGTAATGCATTTAATACTGTCCTAGTATCATTTCCAATGATACTGCAAGAGCTCTACAAAAGTTATTTTCCTCTCAGCGTATGAAAATGTAAAAGGCAGTAACCAAGAGCAGTTAGCAGATAAGCCCTCAAGAGACAATGACACAAAACGGCTTGGCCTTGCTTTGTATCATGGTTCTTAGCATATCTGAACTCTCTGTGTATTCAATCTTCTTGAAATTGCTAATTGAATGCATGCAGCGTGGGCAACAAACAGGAGTGGGAAATCACTGTGCTGCTAGAAAGTTGCCATCTTTCCTTTACTGAAACTTGATAGAACACAACTGGAGAGAGACTATCAACAGCTATAGGCTCTTCAGAAGAGACAGGAGAGGAAGGAGAAGCTCTGAAGAAAGGCTATGAGAAGGTCAAAAGCTTGTGGGTAAGAATCAGAGATCAGGGCAACAAAGGGAACCTTGGGGCTGGTTCTTATTACAAGCCTCTGACCAAGGGTTACCTATTGACAAAGCCTTCTCGTTCCAGCTACAGACTCTTGTCCTGCTGTGGCACTTAAGCTCCCCCAATATCTGCTGGGAAAGTAGCACAGTGAGCTGTGGGCAATTCAGGAGACTCCTGGAACTCATGGAGGATAACTTCTTGAGACAGGTAATGGACAGCAGCCCTACAGCAGGGGATGCAATAGTGGATCTAATGGGCACCAAATAAATGAGTCAATTTGGAACATCAAGATTAGAGGCAGTTTGGGCTGTAGCAATTGCACATTGGTAAAGTTTGCAGTCCTGAGGGATATAGGTCAGGTAAGGAGTAAAGTTAGGCCCGTGAACTTTAGGAAAGAAAATTTCCAGCTCTTCAAGGAGATAGTCAATAGGATTCCCTGGGAAACTGCCCTCAGAGACCAGGGAGTCTTCAATAGAGTGCAAGAGCTAGCAATACTCATAGGCAAGAAATCAGTCAAGGAAAGCAGGAGACCAGCATGGCTAAGTCGATAACTGCTGGTCAAACTAAAGGGAAAGAAGAAAATAAACAGGCAGTTGCAGCTAGGGCAGGTGGTGACCTGAGAAGGGTAATAGAGATGAAGTTTGATTGTGCAGTGATGGGGTGAGGTAGGCCAAGGTGAAGCTGAAATTGAAGATGGTAAGGAAGGTGAAGAATAATAGGAAGGGTTTCTACAGATATTTTAATCAGAAAAGGAAGGTCAGAGAAAGTTTACCCGCCTGATAAACAAGGCTTGAAAACTGGCAACGGTGGACGACAAGAAGGCTGAGGTACTCAAGAACATTTGAGTACTGTGTGCAGTTCTGGGCTCCCCAGTTCAAGAGGGATGTTGAGCTGCTTGAGAGGGTCCAGAGAAGGGCAACGAGGATGGTGAAGGGACTGGAGGGCAGGCCCTATGAGGAGCGACTACAGGAACTGGGACTGTTCAGTCTGGAGAAGAGGAGGCTCAGAGGTGACCTCATTGCTGTTTACAACTACCTGCGGGGAGGTTGCAGCCAGATGGGTGTAGACCTCTTCTTCCAGGCTGACGACACCAGAACGAGAGGGCACGGCCTCAAGCTACGCCAGGGGAGGTTCAATCTTAATGTTAGGAAGCGGTTTTTCACGGAGAGAGTAATTGCATATTGGAATGGGCTGCCCAGGGAGGTGGTGGAGTCGCCATCCCTGGAGGTGTTTAAGAGAAGACTGGACGAGGAGCTTAGTGACATGGTCTAGCAGGGAGGTGTAGGGCTGGATGACGTTGGGCCCCTTCCGGCTCGGAGTGGCCTGCTAGACTGTGAGGGATCTAGGTGGTGTTACGCTCTGGGATGTGCTCTCGGACTCTGTACGGGTGTTAGGTGGTGAGTTGGACTAGATGATCCTTGTGGGTCCCTTCCAACTCATAATATTCTGTGATTCTGTGATTCTGTGATTTTTGCCTCCATCTTTGATGGCAAACTCTTTTCCTACAGTTCTTAAGTGGATGGACAACAGGATGGAGACTGGAGGAGGAAAGTCCCTCCCACTGTAAAGACTTTGACATAGTCTCCCACAACATCCTACCCTCTAAACTGTAGAAAGAGAAACAGATGACCTTGCACGTCATTTCCCACTCAGGCCATTTTAAGATTCTAGGATTCTATCTTCTGTAAACAATTTTCTTGCTGCCACATAAGCAGCAATTGCTCCCCTTCGAGGGAACTTGTTTGGAAAAAACACTTTAGCCTTTACGTTCAGTAAAAGTATACTAAATATAATGTAAAATACATAATTTCACACATTGCTGCATGTATTCTAGATGTGAGCCTGCCTTCATAAATGCAAGAGCATTTTGGGTAGAGACTAAAACTCAGTGTTTTTTTGTGAATAGTAACTTTGATAGAGTGGTATCTTGAAAATATTCACAAGTTAAATTATGTGCTACCAAAAAAGAAACCATACTTACATTTGAGTAGTATCGACAGATAAAAAACATCTGTGCCAAAATTACGTACTATAAGCATTGCTCTGCTCATCATTTAACTGTGTTTTCCCTCATCTTAAAAATGTGCTGTTTCAATCACACACAGAATCACACACACAGAATATTATGAGTTGGAAGGGACCCACAAGGATCATCTAGTCCAACTCACCACCTAACACCCGTACAGAGTCCGAGAGCACATCCCAGAGCGTAACACCACCTAGATCCCTCACAGTCTAGCAGGCCACTCTGAGCCGGAAGGGGTCCAGGGCCATCCAGCCCTACACCCCCCAGCTAGACCATGTCACTAAGCTCCTCGTCCAGTCTTCTCTTAAACACCTCCAGGGATGGCGACTCCACCACCTCCCTGGGCAGCCCATTCCAATATGCAATTACTCTCTCCGTGAAAAACCGCTTCCTAATGTTAAGATTGAACCTCCCCTGGCGTAGCTTGAGGCCGTGCCCTCTCGTTCTGGTGTCGTCAGCCTGGAAGAAGAGGTC
>WEKX01016422.1:9186-25323 GCA_013390025.1 Pitta sordida | reverse complement strand
AAGTCTCTCCCCCCTCCCCTAGTCTCGAGCCACTCCTCCCCCAGCCGATAGCGGTGCATGAGGTTCACTTTTCTTTAAATGATGTAATTATTTTATAAGATTTCAGGAATTTCCTAAGCTATGCCAAGATATATATACATATATTACATCTATATTATATCTATACAAAAGCTGGATCCAAAGAAAGAAGAGTATTTAATTGAAAACCATTACAATGGCTTTGACTCTTCATGGTAAATCTACATGCTTTATATACAATACAGCTTAACAAAAAGAAATTTATATAGAATACAGCTTAACGAAGTGGTAAGCATCCAGCATGCATGCCACACCTTCTTAGCATTTTGAGTACTTTTTCCTGTAAAAGTGTTACTTTCAGATCATGTTGAGGCCCTGCTGGTAGCAAGAAGACTTTCAGCTTTTATAAAGAGATTAGGTCTTCAAGCCATAAATTTTGCAAGCTACCTTACCGAATCACTTTGTCCATCAGCATTAGATTTAACAAGAAAGACAGAATAGTGTAAATTGTCTTCTCAGTTACAGTACCTTATGATAATATTACTATAATATGGATATGAAGCGCAAATATGAAGTACCCAAGGCAAATTATGATGACTTTGGTTTTGAGTTATGGAGCACAAAGGCAAGGTAATAATATTCCGTGAAACCATTTCCTCCCTCTGTGAAACCAGGGTTCAAGAACAGATAGTTGTCAAGAAAACTGGCTAATATGTCTGTTAACTATTTCATTCCACATTAATTATTTGAACCACTGAAACACACACGTTCCACAATATTAATAGTAACCTGTAGTTGAAACTGTGTAGTCTGCTCAATGAAAATACATACTCATAGTATAAAATAAAAAATATTGCCTTTGTGAACTGATTACAGTCAGGTCTTCTATATCGTGGACCCATGGTCTTAATCAGGTTCCGTGAAGCCCTACTTCCGTGTTGACTGTCAGCTCATTAATACGTAAATTTACCCGGCACCCTCAGGTGGCTCCATGTTGCTGCTTCAGCGCTGTGTTGACGTGTATTGGTTGCTGCAGCAGCCATGCTGGGGGGGGTGGGAAAGCAGCGTAAGGGGGCAGGATGGGGCAAGTCACCGCGGTGGGGCCAGTGCGGGGGAGGCGGGATGGGTTCATCCACAGCGGTGGGGCCACCAGCGCGGCTGAGACAGCACAAGCGGAGCAGCCGAGCCACCGTGGCGNTTTTCAGAAGAACTGTCGTCCTCAGGTCGAGATCTCACTTGGGAGGGGTCATGAAAGACCTTTCCCTCTTGTGAGAGAGAGAGAACTTTATGGAAGGGCAGAGAGATGGTTCCTACCCTGGATCTGGTCAGAAATACCAACTTGCCTGGTTTACCCCTGCCCTATGTTCCCTCTTTTCCTCCTGGTGGAAAAGGGAATATTACATCTATTGTAAGAGAAGGAGGGGTGGGGGGAGAAAGGTTGCCTTCTAAATGATGCTTCCCTTGCAGTTCTGAGCTTGTTAGTTAGAAAATAAACCCTTTATGTTCTTTACTTATAGTTTTGCCTTGTTTTTGCCTGTAACCAGGTTTATTCTCCAGTTTCTCTCCTTCAGGAGAAGTTGGGGTGGGTTTTGCCTTGTTTTTGCCTGTAACCAGGTTTATTCTCCAGTTTCTCTCCTTCAGGAGAAGTTGGGATGGGTCTCTGGCATCCAGCCAGGGTCAAACCACGACACCAGGTCATGCATGTGCAGTTGCAAAAAGGGGCCTCCTTCATCACTAAAAAATCATGCCGCTAAGATGTGAAGCCACAATACGGGGGGCATGAAGTAGAAGAGAGCCGACTGTATTCTCATTCTGCAAAAGGAAGGTGGTTCTCCATTCTATTTAGGAATAAAAACCAATCTATTTCAAGATTCACTGATAGCTTTGCCACAGGCATTTTAGTCATTCTGTAGCTCATAGAATAAAAAGGCACACATGGAGCATTCCCAGAATACATTACAGATACTGAAGATAAACTGCCACAATAAAGTTTATTATTTCAAAGAACAGTGTAAATAAAGCTTTTATTTTCACTATTCCAGATGGCAGCAGCATGTAATTTGCACTCTTTTGACATCACGACCATATTATTCAAAATCATTCTTCCTCCTACTGAACCGAATGTAGGATTGAGAACAGTAAAATACAAGATACTAGGGGAGGAACCAAAATCACCATTCTGCAGCCAAGTTGGTATTCTGTACTTTTATTGTATAACTAAACATAAAAGTAAAATGAAAAATTGAAACAAAGCCATTCCTAAATATATATAAAATATAGATTTTATTTAAAAGATGTAAAGCACCTGAAAAGGGTGCTTTTACATTTAAAAGATGTAAAGCACCTGAAAAGGGCTAGTTAATAAAAATTATTCATACTGAAATACAAGGTAAAGTTTGATATATCAAAGTAGTGATGGTGACCCAATAAATTATTTCACAGGATCCTTCACTCAAAGTTGCTAACATAGAGATGGATACTTTTATAATGGTGTTTTAGAGCAGAAAAACAGGGTAATAGCTGCACTGTAAGAATAGATCTAGGTATTTGTAGTAAGTTCTCTTAAATTTCACACAATTTTATCACACCAGGAAAGTTAATTAAAAATTGGTAAGATGATCAGAAGTAGTAAAAATTCAAGAGCCATCCATGCCATCCCACCAAAATCCATGTATTTATAAATATTTCTCATATATTGAAGAAATGTGCAAAGAACTTCTGATGCTAAAGAAAACAAATTTGTTCAGTAGCTCTGTATGCAATCACCCTTCAAATTGCAAAGTAACATCTATATAACGGAACACAGAGGCACTTACGCTGAATTATCACCTGTATGAATGTTGAAGCAGCAATTTCACATTGCATTAAGTTAGTTAACATTAATTGTTATTAGCATTTAGCTCTAAATAAGTTCTCTGTTTTAACAAATCAGTGCACTGAGCCTTGGAAATCAGATAACTTTATGAGGACATGGAAATGGAAAAAGGAATTTGCACCTTTCGACATTTCCCCAAATCAGCTAAATTAGATGGCTCATTGCAAGCTTTTCCCAAAGTGACCTGTCTATTTACATAAACAATAAAATATCTCTCACACTTCTTTAACAATGACATTTCAAACAACAAGAATTAACATTTGGAGAGTCATCACACATATTGAGAACACAAGTCTCAAAGTAAACATTCATTGTCATATCTGTAACTCTGCACTGCTATAGCTTAGAGCAAAGCATATTATCTGAAAATACTCAAATTTGGTTAAAATTGAACTTTTAGATGTCTGTCTGTCTGTTCTGTTCACTGGGAATGTAAAGGGAAATTAAAAAGCTGTGTTCTAAGGAGAGAAAAAGGAGGGGGTGTAGGGGAAAGGTAGGAAATCCAAGCATCCCTGCCAGATATCTCTCCTCTAACATAAGGAAAGGACTCAGACAGTCTGAGGTAATCAAAAAAAGGCTGACAATGCGAAGTGGTATTTTAAGAGCAGGATATTATTTATTTGGGAAAAGAAATGCTAAACTTCTGAAGGAAAGAGGATGCAGAATCCCACATATTTCCATAGGCAAATATTCGCAAGGAAAAACTACATATCTTGCACTGGTGAATAAAAGACTAGAGAACTTCAAAGGGTGGCAATATGAATCTCCATGATTACAATTTCTAATTTGAGTCTTAGTTTCCAAACAGTATTAGGATTTGTATTACACTAAATTGGGGTTAAACTGGGGCTTGCCAAGAATCAAGATTAGGAAAAAGCATGATTACTCTATCTAGTCAATATTTCTAACATACTAATATCTGTGCTTTTATATCCTCCTTAATTTCATTTGAAAAAGGAGAAAGCACAACAACAGTGCAGTGCTGGCAGTCTTTTCTTTGAGATTTAATTTTTCACGTTTTTCACAGTTTTAAGGAGCAGTAAATAATGAGATGAGCAGCAGGATCATATGTACACCAGAGTACACTTCTAAAGTTAGTAGCCTGAATTTACTCATTGGTTCAGATCATAAAAAAGTATTCTTTGCTTTTTCTTTCTCCCCTTTCTATTCATTAAAACTCTGTGTTGAAATACTGATACTAGCAAGTACACATTATTTCTATGTAGTTACCTCATCTTCATTCTTAAATATAAAGCAATAAACCATCACAATCAAGTTCTAACATATTAATTTGAGAAGGGGGCAGAAGCAAGAGAGAAAAGGGGAAATAGAGAGCAGTCAAACGAGTTTTCAGACCATACAGTCTCCTTCTCCCTCCCTCCTCCCAAGTTTTACTACCTATCTAAACCTGTGCTTAAATCCAAAGGACTGGCAATACTACCTAAGAGAGTCAAATAAATTCAGCTTGTGATCATTGCGACTTGTCTTACTGATGTTACACAACTCTTAATGAGTTGTTTCCTCAATGCCATAACCTTAGTGAATATATTTTAATGCAGCTCAAATTGTCAACTATAAACTGTACTAACTGCATTAATGTCACAGGTACAAAATTAAAGAACTTGACATAGGAACTTTAGTGGCAAAATCACTGACTTCGTTTAAGTATTGTTTTTAAAGGAGAACAAGACTATTTTCTGCATTTCCAGCTCTAGAAATTTCTGCATTTCTAGCATTATTAAAATGCATCAAACTTGTGCATTTTAAAAAGAGAAATTATAGAAGGGCACTCCCAGAAGACCCACTGCTTGGTTCCTT
Source organism: Pitta sordida (assembly GCA_013390025.1). Classification (NCBI taxonomy): domain Eukaryota; kingdom Metazoa; phylum Chordata; class Aves; order Passeriformes; family Pittidae; genus Pitta; species Pitta sordida. The sequence continues at coordinate 20,612 of WEKX01016422.1, read as the reverse complement.
AGATGAAGAAAATAAGGAACAAGGGTTATGAAATTGTATCCCTTGAGAGTTAAAAAAAAATGATGAATTTAGAATGTTAAAAGCACTTTTGGCACAGTGAATTAAACATTAAGTTATTCAAGGTAGTGTCTATGCATTGTAACTGCTTTTCTGGTGCTTGGCATGATAATCGACCCATACAGTTGTAACAACTTGGATGTTACTGCATTATTTCAATAAATAGTAAACATACTTTTGAATAAATGAACAATAGAAGTGCTATTATTGCTGAAGAGATTGATTAAAAAAAAAAGAAATATGTTCTCATAGAAAATGAACTCTGGAAAAATGCAGTTGAAGACGATATCCCTTGAAATTCAGTATTATACTAATACAATGATCCTCCGCGTAGTCATGATCTGTTATTTACGAGACCCAATAGTTGTGGGAGATTTTTCAGCGAGATGTGCGACCTTGGCGCGTGCACAGAACGTACCGCGAACCCATCAGCTCATGAATATATAATGAGGTTAGGAATATATCATTGGTCCCCCCCGCCGGCACTGCCCACCAGACTTGCTTCATACTCACAATCTGGGAGAAATGAGAGCCGGTCCCATCTCTTTGAAGCCGGGACCGCTGCCGCAGCACAAAGGGACTGGTGCCATGCTGGCAGTTCCTGGCACAGCGGCGTGGCACAGCTGCTAACTGGGGGATGGTGGGAGACGGTTGCTGCTGCCAAAGCTGACTTCGGGGTGGCGGTGGATGGGAGATTTAAACCCAGGTGGACAGGAGCAGAGCCACTGACTCGGCACCATGTTTCAGCTCTGCCGGCACTGGTAGAACACAGAGAGCATAGTCCAGCATATCCCAATGCCAGCGATGCAGACTTCTGACATCAGAGTGGTGGCAACGGAACTCCCCTCACTGCCCAAAATAAAAACTTCCCCTGTAGGATGTGTGAGGCGGAGGGAGGGTAGGAGAGGGAAGGGGAGAGCTGCAGGCTGGGCAGCAGGCGCAGGGACAAGTGGGGCTGTGGGCACTCCCAGCATGGGACGCATCTGTGCTCTGGTGCTGCGCCAGCTCCCGAGTCCATCCCTGCCCTGCACATCTTAGGAGCTGCTGCAAGAGCAGATCACAGAGCCACTGCAAGAGCAGATCACAGAGCCACTGCACACCTGGTCGCCTGCACTCCTACAGACAGCCCCAGCTGGAGACAGACCCCGACTGCCGCCCACACCATCCCGGGGCAGCCGGAGCAACGCTGCCTGCTTGCACCCACTCTTGCCAGAAAAACTTCGGTTGGGGCTGTTACATTCCAGGAAAAAGAAACCCCTTTGAACAGCAGAGACTGTCCCAGCTTGTTCAGCTGCCATTCCCGTCACAAAGTGCCATGGTACCCACTGGCCCTGCCCCAGCTAGCACTGAACTCATTTCCCAAGCCTCCCCCAGACTCCTGCTCCGGAGAGGCGTGCCGCCTCCACCATGTTTGAACACAAGAAACACACACCAGAAACCAGAAACACCAATAAAAACATCAAGCAGAGACACGGCAGGGAAAGGACAGTGGCAGAAGGCTAGGCTCACGCTCGGTTATTCAAGGAGAGGGCAGTGCCGGCTTCCCAGCTACCAGCTGTGCCAATTTCTGTGCTTGGAAAAGCTCTCTTCCTGGAGCTGGGAGGTGGCAAAAGGCATTTCCTCTGCTTTAGTGAGGCATTACAGAGGGAGCCATGCCCTCAAGGCCGTCCTCCAGGCCTTATTAGGGGAGGGGACATGGCTACGGGCGTGGCGTCCTTGACTACTGAGTGGGTTCGCTATCTTCACGGATTCCACAACTCGCATGAAGAGGACAAGACCCAACAGCCCACGAGTAACGGGGCATCACTGTATTACTTGTGCAAAACATGCACTGTTTTTCTACATCTAATGCAGCATTTAACTTCATTGACCTGACCACAATCACACAATTTTAGATAGGTGACTGTAAAAAGGCAATAGATACAGTAGCTTCCCATTTCTATATTTTCTTTACTTATTTTTTAAAATCTTTCCAGCACTAATAACACAAGTCTATTAATTAAGAAAATGCTGGATGAGACACAGAAGATGCATGATACAAAGCAATGCCTTGTATCAGATACTACAAATATTTACAAGCCAAAGACACAATCCAAAGTGTTGGCAAATGTTGAAACACGTGGCATCTTTGAACCTGTATGAACCCTTAACAGAAGCAAGAAAATAGTATATCCTTTATGAGTGGATGGTGGAGTTCTTCTGTGGTTGTTTGGCTGTGCTCTAGACCTTACTCTTCATATGCCTGAACAAGAGGAAGGTATCCTTTTCACCTCTTGTGCCCACCTTTGGCAACATTCCCTCTCTCACACAGATACTAAGATGGTGCCTAGAGATGTCTTAGAAGGGAAGAAAAGGTGTAGAAAAAAGAAGAGAGCAGACATGAACTGCTTTTAGCTTGGGGTGAGTTTCACCATTTAAGCTAAAGTAAATTCTTGGTCCCGACAAGGAAGCTACAGGGAGGAAACACACCATTCACCTCTGCTCTCGAGGGATATACAAAACAGCTTTTTCCATAGCAGAGAATAGATATAGCTTAAAATTCAGCTTTCCATAGTCCTCTGGCAAGTTCAATAGCCACTTCTGATAACTAACCTTTAAAAAGCATAGAGTCACTCAGCAGAAGCTTCTATGAACACTTAGTAGTATACATGTGGATAAAGGCAGTCAATGTTTCAAGGTGTTTATCTTAAAAATACTCACAGGTTCATGATGTCACAAACACAGTTTTTCTACAAATTTATTTTGTCCGCCAAACTCAACGGTAGATCTACCTGTACCCTGTGATTTCGACTTCTAAAGGAAATGTTGCTGCTGCCCCAAGCTGAAGGGCGGAATGGGACTAAATGGGACTAAATGGGACTAAGTCTGGAATTTAATATGCTGCTTCTTATAATAGGGAGTGCTGCAACTATAGATGATAAGTAATGTCTGTACTTTGACTTGTGTGGAAGAAAATGCTCAACATCCCACCATGCTCTAAAGCACAGCAGAGGCCCTGCCTTGAGCTGGCATAGAGGGACTGGTGATGTAAAGCAGTCCTCAATCTAACCTGAGAGCTTGCTCCTGCCCTGTGTTCCTCCAACACATTTTTCACAATAATATTCACTGTAAGCTGAATGAAGCAAACTCAAGAAGGCTTCCAGTAAGACTGAAGGAGAGACATTACTTTATACATGATACTTTCACATTTGTCTTGCAACAGCAGCTAATATTTCTCATGGAACTGTAAATGACGAGTGATGAGGGAATTCATTCATAAGACATTGAACATAGAACAAAACCAGATCTACTCAGCTTTGTTATAACTCTTGCTGCAACTTACTTGTCTAATTCCACCATAAATTGCACTGTTAGTAATTTGAAATAGGCTCTTGGCTGGGCATAGCATAGGATACTAAAAACTGGTTTTTTTAAAGAAAACTCTTATATGTTGAGATCAAAGTTCACAGCTGTAAAAACGCAATAACTGCTTTAGCTACCTTTTAATTATTTCAAATACATAATTATGAATTTCAGTGCTACCTCTAAATAATTTTAAAAAATCAAAATCCACAATGGGCAGTGTAAAATGAAATTCATTACAGTCTACAAGTCTGAGTGAATATATCTAAATTATAAATAAAAATGTGGTCTACAGTATTTCTGAGCATTTTCTTACTATATATTACACTGATATGTATAGTTTTCACCATTTCTGTTTAAGACATTTTTCTTATCAACTTTCATCCACCTGATCAAAGACTATTGATCATCCCTCATATTTTTAAATTAAAAGCCTTGATTGTTTCTTTTTGCTTTTGCTTTAGTGTGGTTTATATTTTTTGGTAAATGAAAGTTCTGCAAATGAAAATGATAATTTGTTAACATAATACAGTGATGTTTCAGTTCCAGTGGAATACTGCAGTAGCATGGACACAAGAAAGCAGATCTTCGATGTAGCTGGAAGTCATGGGCCTAAACAAGAGTTGGATAATGTTTGAACAGTCCACTGCGATTGTCAGAAGGGCTGAGAATCACCATTTCAGGTAGGACAGGTGTGGGTGGGAGCAGTGAAATGGAGAAGGAATAGAAAAGCATGTTATGTCAGCATATTTGCAAATTCATTACAAACTGTTCTGTGAAGTATAGTTAAAGAAGTCAAATAGCCAGGGAAACTAGTTCCTGCCTTTGAGAGGACATGCTGTGACAGAATAAGCTTTTTCTCTCTCACACACACACACCCACACACCCACAAAATCTAAAAAAAAAAATACTGACTACCACAGATAGCATCTTAAGCTATTTTGTGCATAAATTTGGGTATGAAGTACTTTGTTACAAAAAATTAGACAAAACTTCTATATAAATACCTTATTCTATATGAAAATCAAAAATGAAACCAGCTATCATTTATAAGTTATTGCTTCCTATTTCAAACTTAATGTAGGACATCAGATACTACCAAGGGTTTACATGTCAGGATATATCAGCTGCGATTTTGGGGATTATTTTTCTAAGGATTATGAGACAGAAAGAAGTGTATATGCATTATGGAACGGGAAAATGTGCAGTAATACAAAATAGATGGATGCAGAGCATATATAAGGCCAATCAGTAATTTAGTGTAGATTACGTGATTTTTTCTAAGTATGCAGGATGAGCTATGAAGCTTCCAGAGATGTCATTCTTTCTTATCCTTCTAAATCCTGGGTGAAAGTTCTTTCAGTGAATGAAAAAAAAAAAATTAAACAGCTATTATTTATGTAACAAAACTTTGCAAAACATTTCAAAAAGCAGATATGTCTAGTACAGTGAAAAATGCTACATTTATGTCTTGATAAATCTATATAACTAGATTTTTAAAATTTCATAATTGGTTTTTTATTTTTTAAGATTTAGCAGTACTTCACATGGAATTTTGCCATACAAAAGACAGTGAAAAGATCCACAGCATTTCTGAATCTAAAAAGCACCTGCTCCACAACAGTTTTAATGACAAAAGCACTGTACATTAAAAAGAAGATAATATGAAATCCATTTTCAACACTGTAACATTGCATAGCAGAAAAAATTATCGAAAAAACCCATTATTACTCCACATTTCTTAAGTCTAGGCATTCAGTTCCAAATAATCATATGCAGTAAATTATTTCTCAATTGGCTGCCAATGACTTCAATAGTTTCGTTACATAACTTGTCTAACTTAAAGATAATGAGTGGTCTTACTGAGGAAAGTGATCGTAATGGAACTCTTTCCATACTTAAATATGTCGCTATACAACTGTCACATTTTCTAAATCCACAGCCACCTTATTTCCTAGGTTATTCCATCTTAAGCTTTCTTCCTACTCCAAAAGCATAACAGATCATTTACAAATTTTCCTACACATGTGAAAAATATGTGTAGGAAACATTCACTTTGCCTAAAAGTGAAGTCAACTTGTATGTATATCACTTATCTGTCTGAGATTCATAAAATGCTGTTCAGATTTTATGGCGAGTTCCACAAAAATATAGATCTGCATCATCAAGAACACTTCATGTCACCCTGGTATTTAGGATAGCTCACACTGCAAAGAAATAGATTACTACCCTGTAATATCATGGAAAGAACAAGGAAGCCACCAACAGTTGTTCTTAACACTAGCCATCAAGCTTCCTAGGGCCTGAACACGTAGTCTTTTCATGCAAGCAACATAGAAAACAAACAAAAAAAAGAGCAAAAATTTGCAATTTCCGAATTGATATTTTGGCAATGCAGGTGAACTAACACGCACACATGCAATAATTGATTAAAAGTGGTGCTGGATTTTATCACTATTCATGGTTAATAACTACATTTTAGATCGCAATAGTATGCCTAGACAAAACAGTATTGAGCTTTTAGCAGTGTACCAAAGTACCTACAGAGCATTAGCTAAATGGTAAAATTAGCACTTCCTGCCACCACTTGTTTTATCTCCTACATGTTAATTGGACACTCTTTGTTATTTAGAGGTTATAAGATTGAAAGTTCACAGCTGGAGGTTGTACGGAAGTAAAGAAGTATATTCAGTCAGTATGAGATGTTTAATAATTATTAAAATAAAACACATTTTCCACTCTGTAGATGTATATATAATAGCAATTAAGTTTAATAGGAGAAATGCATCAAAAGAAAGGTTGCTATAAAATCTAGAATTCATGTTCAGCACAAGTGTTGCAGGCAAACTAGGACAGTATGAAACCATGACACAGAATGATATACAGATTGAACAGCAACTGTAGCCACTTGATGTCTTTTTGGGTTTCAGTAAAGCTTTTGATACAATCTCTCATAGGATACTGCTGGACAAAATGTCCAGCACACAGTTGGATAAATACAACGTGGTAAGTGAGAAATTGGCTTGCAGGTCAAGTACAAAGGGTAATAGTGATTAGACCGGTGACCTGTCACTAGTGGGGTTCCACAGGGCTCCATCTATAGCCCTGTGGTCTTCAACATCTTCATAAATGATTTGGAAGGGATACTGAGCAAGTTTGCAGAAACCACAGAACTACTGATTCCCTCAAAGGTGAAGATGCACTGCAGAGAGACCTCAACAAATTAAGAGGCCTGGGCAATCACCAAACATGTGAAGTTCAACAAGGGAAAGTGCTGGATTCTGCACCTGGAATGGGGAAGCCCTGGATGTTCGTACAGACTGGGGAATGAGACGCTGAAAAGCAGTGCTGGAAAGGGATCTGTGTGTCCTGATCAACAGCAAATTGAATATGAGTAAGCAGTGCCCTGGCAGCCAGAAGGGCCAACCACGTCCTGGGGGGCCTCAGGCATCACCAGCTGGTCAAGGGAGGGGATTGTACTGCTCTGCTCTGAACTGGTGCAGCTTCACCTTGAATATTGCAGCAGTGGTAGGATCTGAACTTTGTACTTTGGGATGGGCTCATAATGAACCAGCAAAGTGCCACTTAAAACACTGCATCCTGTGCTGTGATTCTGGGATAACAGAGAATGGAAGAACTGCCTCCCTGGGTCTAGATCTCACTTGGGAGAGGGTCATGAAAGACTTTTGCTCTTGTGAGAGAGAGACAGAGAACTTTATGGAAAGGCAGAGAGATGGCTCCTACCCTGGATCTGGACAGAAATACCAACAAGCCTGGTTTATCCCCTACCCTGTTCCCCCTTTGTCTCCTGGTCGAAAAAGGGAATATGAGATCTGTCGTAAGAGAAGGAGGGGTGGGAAGAAAAGGTTGCCTTTAAAATGACACTTTTCACATTAAGCACTGATCTTGTTAGTTAATAAATAAATCCTTTATATTCCTCACTTGTAGTTTGCTATGCTTTGCCTGTGATAAGGGTTTTTTTCCAGTTTTTTTTCCTCCAGGAGAGGGTGTGGATGAATCTCTGGCATCCAGCCAAGGTCAAACCACGACAGAGGGAATGGCCTGAAGTTGTGTTGGGGAAGGTTTAGGTGGGATATTTGAAAGAAGTTCTTCACTCAAAGAGTGGTTGGTCCCTGGAACAATCTCCCCAGGGAAATTTCACTATGCCCTTAATGTTTAGTTTCTGTTGTACCATCTGTGCATAAATTTATGCTGCTATAGTAAGGTTCTAGTTTACCTTTCCATATATTTCTCTACCAATAGTGTAACAAGCTATTTTATTTCTTTAAGACTATAGAGATGAATGTTCAGAAGGATCTTACTGAGTTTTAAGCTTTGGTCTTTTTATTTTTACTCTAGATAAAAGTACCTTTTTCACATGTTTTTTTCCTTTTTCCTTCCTTCCCAATTTTCTTTCAGCAGAGAAATCTTTCAATCTGTTCAAAACTGCCTCCCTAAAGAGTTGTAACTACTTGTCAATCTCCCAAAAGCAAAGATAATAACTCTAAAAATGTACGTTGTTTTAGCTGTGAAGTTAAATTCTTGTTGTCTTCCTGTTCACTTTAAATTGCCAGTATTCTAAAGTTTGGGAAGTTGCCTAGAGCCATGGTGATGGTAACGCAGAGTGCATGTCCTTGTGACAGTGCACTAGATCTTGTGTTCAATACATAGTGCTGGTGTACACTTTCTGCCAGTGTTTTCTGGTGAAGGGTTTCAAGTTAGTTTGTGCACTGCCTGTGGCTAACACCAGCAGAAATTATAATTAAGGAAGATTTTATGGCAGGTTATGAAGCTCTGGTGAGGATAGATAGTTAAGATGACAGCTAATATGACTGGCAGAGAAAAATTAGAGAGGCAAAAGGCCAGATGGAACTCAAACTAGCTGTTTCATTAAAGGACAACATGAAATGTTTTTATAAATACATCAACAGTAAAAAGAGAGGCTACAACAACCTTCACTCCTGATTAGATACAGAGGGGGATATAGTAAGTAGAGATGAGGAAAAGGCAGAGATACTTAATGTCTTCTTTGCCTCTGTTTTTAAAAGTAAGACAGGTTGCTTACAGGACTACTGGACTACTGAAGTGGAGGAAGGGGTAGGGGTGCAGTATAACCCCCTTAAAATCCAGGAGGAGGTAGTTAGGGACTTGCTGAGTGGCCTGGGGATCCTCACAAGTCCATGGGACCTGATGGAATCCATCTCAGGGTGATGAAAGAGCTGGCAAATAAACTCGCTAAGCCACTCTCCATAATTTACCAACACTCCTGGCTTCCTGGTGCTGTACTGGAAGACTAGAAATTGACTAATGTGACACCCATCCACAAGAAGGGCCGCAAAGATGATCTGGGTAATTATAGACCTGTCAGCCTGACCTTGGTGCCAGGTAAAGTCATGGAACAAATAATCCTGTGTGCTATTACACATCTAAGAGGGCCAATGGCATCCTGGCCTGTATGAGGATCAGTAGGACTAGGGAAGTTATTCTTCCCCTCTACTCGGCGATGGTTAGACCACATCTTGAGCACTGTGTCCAGTTCTGGGCTCCCCAGTTTAAGAAGGATGTTGAACTACTTGAGAGGGCCCAGGGAACGGTGACAAGGATGGTGAAAGGACTGGAGAACAAGCCCTTTGGGGAGCAACTGCAGGAGCTCAGGTTGTTCAGCCTGGAGAATAGAAAGCTCAGAAGTGACCTCAGTGCTGTCTAGAACTACCTGAAGGGAGGTTGTAGTCAGGTGGGTGTAAACCCCTTCTCTCAGGCTGCCAGCACCAGAACAAGAGGACATGGCCTCAAGCTACGCCAAGGGAGGTTTAGACTGGATGTTAGGAAGAGGTTTTTCACAGAGAGAGTGATCTCTCATTGGAATGGTTTGCCCATGGAGGTGGTGAAGTCACCACCCCTGGAGGTGTTTAAGAAAAGACTGGATGAGGAACTCAGTGACATGATCTAGATGATGGGAGGCTCAGACAGACGGAGGGTGGTGCCCACGGCTCCGAGCTTGTGGGTTCGATCCCTGTATGGGCATTAGCTTGGAATTGGACTAGATGATCCTTGTGGGTCCCTTCCAACTCAGAATAACCTGTGAACCTGCTCTTGCAGTTTTGGTATTGCTTTATCATGTCAGATAAACTCTACATGTTGCACTAAACACCTCAAGTCCAGTGAATGAGATCTGGTGGTAAGAATACGACTTCTGAGTGTGACAATTTAGTTTTCCAATTCCTAGCTTACCATTTATGTTGAAGCTCCCACCTCTGAAGTTGTTCAAGAGATGTTTGGATGTGTACTGCCTTGTAAAATGTAGGTATAGAAAACAACTACTATGACTCACAAGCTTTCTGCCTTTTCTAAGAAAATCTTCACATTGAAAGAGACAGCTAAATTCAATCAAAATTTGATGCAGGGATGCCAAACTACTACTACATACAGGGAAAAAGTCTGGGCAAAAGTTCCAGAAGAATTTTAAGTATGCAATTCTGTAAGAACTGATAGAGATGCAACATCTGCAATATGACTATGCATATGAGACGCTTGCACTCAAACTCAAAACAGCATAATGATCACATCTGCATGCAAATTCCAAAATTTAAATCTGATGAAGACATATGTGGTACTTAAAAACAGAAAAACAAGCTTCAGTTTCTTTCGGAACCGTGAATGCAGTAACAGCATAATCACTCTACAGATCTTAAGTCCTTTCATGCTTTCCAAATTGAGTAATTGAGACCCCTCCATTGCAACAACGATGATTTCGAGGAAAATTCGTCACTTCAGCGATTTACGATATTCCCTGTTCGGTGCATGCGCAGCGCCTCTGCTTCACTGAGGGGCGGTGCCAGCGCTCCCTGTGAGGGGGCACTGGCCCGGCTCCGCAGGGAGGGCATTCGGTGCTTTCCCCTCCCCTGTGAGTCTCTGTGCCTGGTCCCTAAAGTGAAGGTTCACACCACAGGATGACCCAGGCGGCCGCTGCAAGTCAGTGAAGCACGGTCACAAGTCATGCTGTCCCCTGTTACTCTAAGCCCAGCGGAGTGACTGACCCCTCCACAGGTGCGTATTACTGTTTCTGTGGCTACAGGCAAGGAAGGGAAGGGCCTCAGGAAACTGGGGCTGGGCTGGTGGCAGCAGCGGTGGGGCAATTGCTGTGTGCTGGGTTGGGGCAGCAGCAGGATGTTCCTGCACTGCTGCTTCTGTGCCAGGAGGAGGCTTATGTTCCTTCGCCCCTCCCCTGCTGCAGCAGGGGGAAACGGTGCTCTGCTGGGACCGTACAGGCAGTGCTGCCCCTCCTGGGACCGGTGGATGTTAAAGGGAAAGAAACTCTGATCCTGATGAAACACCCCACCATAAGGGGCACCGGGTGTCGCAGTGCTGCAAAGTTAAAGTTTCCCAGGCTCCAAGAATGCCGACCAGGGCCTGGGGACACCCTTCCCTGCTGCATCCCCGGAGTTTTCCCGCCATTGTGAGCATGCACAGTGGTGGCATCCCAGTGGAAGTAGCTGGGATGGTGAAGTGGTGGGATATGCCCACCCCATGGCCACACAGCAATGACAGCCCTGATGGGCCAGGATGACGTGGGGCTGGGATGACATGGCAGAGGGGTCAACGAGGGCTGGACATATTTTAAGAATGAGCTCAGGAAGGCACAGGAGCAGGCGGTCCAAATGTGCCGAAAAAGGAGTCGGAGGGGCAGAAGACCAGCCTGGATGAGCAAAGAGCTCCTGAAAGAACTAGGGGAGGAAAAGAGGATATACAGCCTTTGGAAAAAGGGGGAGGTGAGTCAGGGTGTGTTCACGGAAGTTGCAAACTTGTGCAGGAGAAAAACTAGAGAGGCAAAAGCTCAGATGGAACTCAAACTAGTTGTTTTCTTCAAGGACAATAAGAAATGTTTCTGTAAGTACATCAACACTAAAAAGAAAGGCTGCAACAACCTTCACTCCTTATTGGATGCAGAGGGAAATAGAGTAACACAAGATGAGGAAAAGGCAGAAATACTTAATACATACTTTGCCTCTGTTTTTGACAGTAAAACA
>WEKX01016420.1:6830-25883 GCA_013390025.1 Pitta sordida | reverse complement strand
CCAGAAGAGCCAATGCCAGCTGGCTCCGGGGTGGACCCACCACTGACCAAGGCCAGGTCAATCCGGAAGGATTACAATGCTTCTGTGATAAAGTGTTTAAGAAGTCACAAAAAGTTATTGTGTAGATGAAAATTACATCCAAAGTGATAAGCACTGTTGCCAAGCTGTCAAGCAAACTCCATGTCCCGCACAAGAGCTTACTACTCAGAAGGGTGTCTACTCTTTCTATAGCATGCACTATATATATATTTAATAGCCTTTATCGAGCCCCATGTTGCAGGTGCCAAAATGACTGTAACAGGTTTACCCTGGCTGAGTGCCAAAGGCCTAAATGGTCACTCAGTCCTGTATAATAAAATGATGTAAAATGTGTGGGTTGGGATAAAGTAGTTTAATACAAGCAAAATAAAGCACAGTGAAGCAAAGCGCAGACGCAAACCAAAATGACTAATCTCTACTTCCCATCAGCAGCAGTTGTCCATTCACATTTGGGAAGCATTGCTCCTACACATGTAACCTGCCTTTAGAATGGAAGCATTGTCAACAACTTCTTTCCTGCTCTCTTGCTCAGCTTTTATATCTGAGATGAGATTATATGGTATGGAATATCCCTTTCGTCAATTTGGGTCAGCTGACCTGCTCGTGTCCTCTCCCAGAATCTTGCTCTGGGTTTGAGATAGAACCCTGTAGTTCCAATGTGTGCCCAGCTGGAGTTAAAACATTCATGTATTATCAAAACCCTTCTAAAGCACAGTATTGTGAAGGCTGCTATGGGCTCAGACAGACTCAATACAGAAGTGCGGAGTGGGAACATGTAAACAACAATGTAGACATCAAGGCCAATGGAGAAAGAGGGGGAGAAGGTGTTCCAGATGCCAGAGCTGAGGTTCTGCTTCAGTCCATGGTGAAGGCCATGGTGGAACAGCTGTGCCCTGCAACCCATGGAGGACCACAGGGGAGCAGAGACTCACCTGCAGCCCCTGGAGGAGCCCACACTAAAACAGGTCAATGCTGGAAGGAGGCTGTGACCCCTTGGGAGGCCCATGTTGGAGCAGGGTCCTGGCAGGGACCTGCTAACTCATGGGGGACAGGAGCCCATGGTGGAACAGGATTTTCCTGGTAGGACTTGTGGCCTGTGGTAGACCCACACTGGAGCAGCCTGTGCCTGAAGGACTGCATCCCATGGAAACGACCCACATTGCAGAAGTTCATGAAGAACTGTTGCCCGTAGGATGAACTCACACTGGAGAAGTTCATGAAGGACTGTCCCCTGTGGGAGGGGCCCCACAGGAAGCAGGGGAAGAACTCCTTTCCATGAACAGTGGCAGAAACAACTGACCATAAACCCCACGCTTGTCTCCCTCTGCTGCTGGAGGGGAAGAGGTAGAACTTGGAATAAGGGAAGAGTGAAAGGAAAGTGGTTTTAATATTTATATTTGTTCTCATTCTCCTGCTCTGATTCTGTTAGTAACAAATTTAATTAATATTTCCACTTGGAGTCTGTTTTGCCCATGATGGTGATTGGTGAGGGATCTCTTCTGGTCCTTATCTCAACTCATGAACTCTTTGCTGTATTTCCTCTCCTCTGTGCAGTTGCAGAGGGGAGCAAAACAGTAGTTTTAGTGAATACTTGGTGTTCAGCCAGGGTTAATCTACTACAAATGTGAAAAAACATTTAATAAAACTCATAAGAAAAACAGTGTTTCCCTTTCTAGAATTTCCTTTGTTTAACTTGCTTTGAGCTCTCTGTATGTTTGCCTTAATAGGAGAGGCCAACTCACCTGAGAACAATAAGCAATTTGATTCATATTTTCTTGAGTTTTGATTTTATAGTTTTCTTGATGAAGTATATCTAAAGCAATTCCCATATTCAATGTCAAGGTTTTTCTCTCATTGTTTTAGCTGTCCTGATATAAATGGACCTTTTTTTTTCTTTTTGTTCTTTCCCCCCTCCTCCCCAAAGGGATTTGGAACAGAATTGTCTCTTTCAAACTAAAGAAAGAAAAATATATATTCCTTTCTTTGAATTCATGTCCTATTATTTTTTTCATAAAAGCCTTGAATATACAGTTGTGATGTATTTTACCAACTAGGTAATACTGCAATAGTGTACTGCACAATAGAGAATACTTGAAACAAAAGCCAGAAAACTAATTCATCCACTCAGTTTCTCCTTTTCTCTCAAATAATCTCCAATTACAAAGAGAAAAGAATTTCCAGAATTTCAGTACTACACTAGGACAATTCCACTGTGTGGACAAGAACTTTGAATATTTTGCAAGTATCCTTTTAGATTTTATTTATAATTCATTAAATTTTCTATTTCAAAAGGTCCAGTTCTCAAAATATGACAAAAAATAAAGCACAATATATCTCAGAAACTGTTAAAATCTCATTTTTATATTAGAGATGTTGTTATTATAGAGAAATTAGAACTGTTCGACCTCTGCTGATAGCAGAGTTAGCTTACCAGAAAGTGAAATTAATTTCAGGTGAGTTAGTAATTCTTACTCCTTCAGAAACTGCAGTTGCTTTCACAAGTCTTCGAGCAAACTTTTGGTTTGCATTGTTAGTTCGAAAGGGTATCATGTTCAAGGTGATGATTAATAGTCTGGATATTTATTTCAAAATAAATTAGCAATAAGTGTTATGAAGTCACAGGATCACAGGATATTCAGAGTTGGAAGGGACTCACAAGGATCACCTAGTCCAACTCCCAAGCGAATGCCCACATAAGGACTGAAGCCGCAACCATGGAGCCATGGACATAACCTAATTCCCTGTTCCATCATCCCATTATCTAGACCATGGATCATCTAGTCCAACTCCCAAGTGAATGCCCACTCAGGGATCAAACCCACAACCCATGAGCCATGGGCACAACACTCTGTCCATTTGAGCCTCTCATTATCTAGACCATGTCACTGAGTTCCTCATCGAGTCTTTTCTTAAACACCTCCATGGATGATGACTCCACCACCTCCCTGGGCAGACCATTCCAATGAGAGATCACTCTCTCTGTGAAAAACCTCTTCCTAAATCCAGACTAAACCTCCCCTGGTGTAGCTTGAGGTCATGTCCTCTTGTTCTGGTGCTGGCAGCCTGAGAGAAGAGATTTACATCAACCCAACTGCAACCTCCCCGCAGGCAGTCGTAAAGAGCAACGAAGTCACCTCTGAGCCTCCTCTTCTCCAAGCTGAACAATTCCAGCTCCTGCAGTAGCTCCCTATAGGGCTTGTTCTCCAGTCCTTTCACCATCCTTGTCGCCGTTCTCTGGACCCTCTCAAATTGTTCAACATCTTTCTTAAACTGGGTAGACCAGAACTGGACACAGTACTCAAGATGTGGTCTGACCAGTGTCGAGTATAGGGGAAGAATAACTTCCCTAGTCCTACTGGCCACACTGTTCCTCATACAGGCCAAGATGCCGTTGGCCCTCTTAGCCACCTGGCCATACTGTTGGGTCATATTAAGTTTTCTGTCGAGCATTACTCCCAAATCCCTCTCCATTTCACCACTCTCTAGCCACTCATCCCACAGCTGATTGAAGTAGGAAGCAATAGTGTTTCTGGAATTACTGTTCACCAAAGTAAAAACAAGGAAAGAGCGTAAAAATTCAGGAATGTAAGGAACTCTTTATCCACTCAGAATATGTTTTACTTGTTTGAACAGATAGATGTCATTTAAAAATAAAGATTTCTTTTAGCATTGGGAACAGGGAATGTGATTCTACATTTGTTTAGTTTTCTTTATTTTCATATCTTACTACCAGTAGTCCTCTCTAACAGCAGAAATTGTTTTGCATTAATATGCTTAAAAAGATTCCAATAAACAAAAGAAAACAAAATGAGAAAAAAACACAACCTTGAATATATTCTGTTTAATCATTATATATACAGAACAAAATTCAACCTACCCTTCACAAATTCCATAACAGAAGGATATTAATCTTAATTTAGACTTCATTTAAACATTAATTGTGACTTATTACAAGCCATAATTTCCTTTCCTAAATATTTAGCTCTGACTTTATCTTGAGTGTTCCTTAATATTATCACTATATAAATTCTATAAAATCTTTACAGAAGTCAGAGGGAAAGTTAGAATAAAATTTCAGAAAATTCTTCTACATACCCAAGCTGAGCCAAAAACTGTTCTCTTGTTCTTTTATGTAGCTAGCTACAGTTCAAATCTTGGTATGCAGTTCACAATATAATTTCTATAGGTTATCAACCTTTTTGTAATGTCTGAAAAAGAAGTCAGAGTGACCAAACTTCCTTTACTGAGTCTAACTGGGATAAATTTAATTTTCTTTAGAGGAGGTTGTGCATGACACTATTTTTTGTTTTGTGTTGAAAACAATATTGATATTACAGGAATGTTTTCATGCTGCAATGGAGTGATAGAGGACAGTAGCTAAACATACAATCTCCTCAAATATTATACAGCAGGAGGTATTTTCCTTAGCTTCCTAAGCTCTCTACATATAGAGCTTATGTATAATTTGCATATTCTTTCTTCCACCAGGATGTGGATGTGTGGAGATCTCTTCTCTCCAGTATCTTCCTCTGTCCCATATTATACATGTCTTAAAATTATGAAATATGGAGTACAGAGATTGGCTAGACTTATCCTTAACATATTGCCACTTAAGAGTTCATGAAAATAGACAGAAAATTTAAGTTTCATTGGGAAATATGATGCCTTTATTTCCTACATATGCAGGAGACCAGGGTTTGATTCCCACCAGGGAGGCAGTGGCTGGACTTGATGATCCTTGTGGGTCCCTTCCAACTCAGAATATTCTGTGAATATTCTCTGATTCTGTTTTGACAGCACATTATGTATGACAGCTATAGATCTCACAGAATCACAGAATCAGTAAGGTTGGAAAAGACCACAGAGATCATCAAGTCCAACCCATCACCTATTACTTAACCTAGCCAAACCTGTTACCTAACCTGTTGCCATCCTGCCACCAACACACCATCTTATCTATAACACACTACTATCTCAGTCCTTTTTTAATTAACAACCCTATGAGTGAGTACTGGTCCTTTATTGTCTACTGAATTGTTTGAAATTTGTTCTATCTTTAGCAGGAGTGACTTTTGAATTCACAAGTGTATTGGTAAAGGTGTTTTGAATTAAGCTGTTCTAAGATCAAGGAAGGTGATACAGTTGGCCCTCTTGAACTTTGCGCCCCCCCCGTATTGTGGTTTCAGATCTTAGTGGCATGATTTTTTAGCAATGAAGGAGACCCCTTTTTGCAACTGCGCATGCGTGACCTGCTGCAGCAGCGGCGGTGGGGGCGGTGGCAACATGGGCGGCCGTGCCAATCCGCCAGTAGCCACCTCGCTTTGCCGCCGCCCCCTGGGCTCCACTGCCTCCCTACCCCCCTCGGCCACAGCTGGGGCTCCACTGCTTTGCCAACCCCCGGCATGGCCACCACGACAACCGATACACAGCAACACAGTGCTGAAACAGCACTGGGGATCGTCTGAGGGTGCGGGGCAAAGTTGCATATTAATGAGCTGCCATTCAATGCGAAAGTAGGACTTCACGAAGCCCAGATTAAGTCCACGGGTTCATGATATAGGGGACCTGACTGTAGTAATAGCAGAACAAAACACAAGAAAAAACAATTTACAAACTTTACAATAATTCAGATTTGTAAATCATCATTTATCTTATGAGTCTTTTCACTCAGCTCCTTAAAGTACTTTTTCCTTCCCTTCTCAAGTTTTCTTTGAATTTTTGTTTTCTATTGCATAAATCGTAAAAAAGAAATACATTTAATTTCAATGATTTTACAGATTTAGAGAATGCTGTTGAGAAAGTACACTAACAGAAAACTGCAAGTTTTGTATTGTGGTGAAGAAAGATCTGATGGTTTAACATGAAAACACATGAACTGAAACTGGAAATGTGGCTATGTTTTAAATACTTTGTAATTAAAATTCAAAATTAACACGCCCAAAGACAAATTGTTGTCTGTAAATAGAATTTGTGAGGTTCAATTAAGTTAATTGAATACAGCTTCCTTGTCTTAAAAAAACCCACAAGCAGTCTAGTACCACTTGGCTATCTACCCATGGGTGTTATTCACCTGCATGTATTACAGCATATCCAGATTTTTTTCTGATATTTTAAAATAGGCTTCCCCTGCCTTTGCTATCTTCATGATCATACTCTCATGAACTGATTTTTTTCCATTACCCACATTCCAAAATGATTAATATATTGCTATTTTTTCATTCATATTTTTCTTCAGACAAATCCAGTTCTTTTTGAACTATGTATTACTGAAATAGATTATTGAAATAGATGCCTATGTGTAAATCAAAAGCACAAGACATTTGTTAAGCTATGTGTAACACATTCTGTTACAATGTTATTTTCAATGTATTATAAGAATAAGACTGAAAAGAGCTTTCAACTAAATCTTTTATTTGTGCTTTGCTTAGTGCTTTTCCCAATGGATGGTAGCTAGCACATTTGCTACTTTTGAAATTCTGTTTAATTACTTTGTATTAGAATTCATGTTTGCATATTTAATTCACGCAGATTGTTACCTCCTAAAAACCAGCTATGATTACTAGAAACATTCTTGGTATCCCATTTTTCCAGCCTGTTCATGTCCTTCTAGATAGCAATATATCCATCTGACATATTTTGTAGTGTGATCTTGCTGAGAGTTTACTTTGTTCTGGCACCCAGGCCATTAATGAAGACGTTAACTTGTGCTGAATTATTGATCCCTGAAACAAAAGTGACTGATGTCCAGATGGACTTGATGCTGCCAATTACAACAATCTTAGTCTAGCAGTTCTGGAAGTTTTAATCTTATTCACTGTCCATTTTCCTGTTGTAAAATAAGTTATGGATACCAACAATATGAAACCTCTTATTGATCTCCTGATCTGACCTGTTTAACACTGGTTATGGACAAGAGCTAAGCTGATAGAAAATGGTCTGGGATTATTGGGACTATAGTTCAGTTCAACCTCCTTTGCCTGATGAAAATATACACACAATTGAAGAAAGATTTATATTTGTCAGAAACCCTTAAATTATTTTTCCTTTTTATTATTGCAAAAATTATTTCCTCAAGTCTTATTTATATCCTTGTTATTTAACTAGTAGTTATTTAAAGTCATCTGATGAAGATTTTCTATAATTATGATTTTTTTAAAATAGTTTTTTTTCTGACTTCTCTTGAGTCAGAAAAATATCTTGGGTAATATAGAAAAAAAGTAAAGTCAAGTAAAAGTGCCTCATAGTAATTGCATCTAAATTCAAAATGGTTGTGCATCAGCTTGTGTATGTGACTCCCTGCACATTTTGTTCTCATTAAAATGCCCCAGGGAATCTGCTTTGAATAAAGCTAACTAAATGACAAAGCCATGCTTGAGATTAATCCTCTTTTTGGAAGAAACATTTAATAGGGATAGATATATGGAATCTATTAGGTCTGTCCACAATAATATTTGTGATACTTTTTAAGAATATGAAAACAGAAAAGTATGAAATGTAGTTTGCATTTTATTTTTCATAAATTAGCACAATGTTTAATGAGCTCCCTCAAAGTTTGCATAAGTTTCAAAGACAAGTTTTAATAAGTTGAGTTCCAATGCTGACAGTAAAACAAGCTAAAAATTCATACACAAGAAATTCTAATCTTGGCTAATATATACTGAATTACATTTCAGTCCCATGGACATTTATTTGCCCATTTACCTTTATTAATAACTTAAAACCCATATGACTAGTATACCTGAAACTTTTGACATTTTTTTTCAAAGAATCTTTAAACGTAGAGTCGTTTATTTAGAAGTTGTCTATATACATGTCTATATATATACAGTTGTCTATATATATGTGTATAAAAGTATATACAGATACATTCACACTGCCTGGATACTTTGTCGCAATTATAGTGTTTTCACTGCATAGACATGCTGATGGCGTCTCCCCTGCTGCTAGTCCTGGGCTAGTGCCAATGTCTGAGTGCCTTACTGGGGAAAAACTCTGATCATGGCACAAAATGAGGTGTATGGCTGGAATTACAGTATGAATGATTAGTAAAATCTGGGGTGTACTGTGCCATGTTTTAAGGAAAATGACCCTGGATGTACCAAAACCAGAAAGGTACTTTTAATTTAATCTCCTGCTCTTCTAAAAGTGTAGTGCACACCCCAGAGGACATTAATGTTCTAAGCAATCTGACTTTTAGTAATTCAATATCAAACATGGACAGAGCAAGCAAATGGAGTACAAATGTTACCTCAAATGTCAACATCCACAAGACATTTTGAAACAGTCTTAACTTAGAATTAAAGTAACAAAGACAGTAAGGAAGGAATGTTTCCTTTCCTGAGGATGAGATGGTGATTATATCACCATTCCTCCTGTTTTCTTCTGATGGGAGAGAACATCTGTGACATATGTCTAGACTGAAATTAGCCCTTACTGATTTTATTTTCCTAGATAAGCTGGGTCAACTAGTTCTTGGACCATTACATTTGGTTTGAAATGCAAATTCCTTTAGATTACAACCACTTTCAACCTGACTCCTGTTAAAGAACAGTGATGCTTTATATTTCATGTCTCTTTATAGATATGCAAAAGTTCAAAATTGAGTTTAGTATTCATACAGAACATTTTAAAGAGAAGTGATAGATCAAATTATTTCCTTTAATTTAAACTCCAAGTCTTCTTCATTAATAATAAACATTTAGGAACATCTTTAAAAAAAAGAAGGAAAACACAAGAAAAATAGTATGCTGTGACAATACTGCTTTCATACACACAAGAATCCCAAATGCAGGGTAATATTTAAGTATTAAAGGTTTTTTGATTTCAGAATTCTTACATTTAGGTAAAGTTTGTTCTCAAGACCTCACTTTGTACCCCATTTAGTGAGGAAACAACATGATAATGCAAATAATGCAGCAAGACTGAGGTTACACGAAGATTCACATGAAATCCATTCAGTGTGGAGTTTGGGGGAAGGGAGGGGAGGGAAGAGGGTTTCTAGCAAGTTCTTCATAAAAATTAAACTGATGTTTAGTTAACAAGTTACAAAAAGGTGCTGTACATGACTTGAAAGTTGTGCAGACTGAGGTCAGAGAAGGAGGATGCAGCACTCCAGGTGCTAGAGAAGATGTTTCCCTGCAGGCCCTGCAGAAGACCACAGAATAGATATTTCTCTGCTGCCTATGTAGTGATCATGCCAGAGCAGATATCCACGCTACAGTTAGTCAAGGCACTGACACCAGCACAGGTGAATATGCCTGAAGGAACTGCAGACTATGGAAAACCAGTCTTGGAGCAGGATTATCCTGAAGGACTGTAGGCTGTGGAAAGTATTAATGCTGGAGCCTGAGAAAAACGTGAGAAGGAATGAGGAGTGGAAATGTTACGAGCTCCCATTCCATTCCCCATCCCCCGCCACCCTCCCCTCCCCAACTCCCACGCTCCTTGGGTGAGGAAGGTAGAAGATTCAGGAATGAAAATATGGAATTCAGTCTGGGAAAAAAGGGAATGGCGTGGGTGAGGAGGTCCTTTAGGGGGAGAAGGAAGGAGATCACTGTTTCTTACCATCCTAGTCTTTTTTAATTAACAGAAAATTAAATTAATTCTACTTGAGTTGCATCTGCTCTGCTTTTGTTGGTTATTGGTAAATGTCTATGTTGACTCATAAATGTAAGTTCCTAATCTGTTGAGAATATAAAGAATCTGATCATATTTATGTGACGAGGTTTGAGGCAAATTGGGGCTGAGCCAAAGGAAAAAAAATATAAACCACCCCTCCCCATCACCAGGTTTGGAAAAAAACAAGGAAAGTGTGAAAAGTACAAACTATTTACTTTAGTAAACAGACCAGTTAAGATACAACAGTATTAAACAACAAAACCTGAGATATACCACAAGTCCTGTGATGTAAAGAGTCCTGTGATGTGGAAAGTCCTGAATGTGAAGAGTCCTGTTGATCTCGATGAGATTCCACCAGACAGTCCCAGAAGAAACTCCTCAGGTGCACAGAGAACAGC
Source organism: Pitta sordida (assembly GCA_013390025.1). NCBI lineage: Eukaryota > Metazoa > Chordata > Aves > Passeriformes > Pittidae > Pitta > Pitta sordida. Next base: position 15,828 of record WEKX01016420.1, on the reverse strand, counting down.
TAGACCTCAGAGTCCTGATGCAGGCACTTCAGGGGAAAGCAAGAGATGATCAGGAAGACCCCCGGGGCGGGGAAGGGGAAGGGAATTGCAGGTCCTCTCTCCCTCTTCTAGCGGCTGGAGTGCAGCAAGAAAGATGTCCAAGGAAAAACAAAAAAGAGAGAAAAAAACCACCCAAGAAAAAAAAGAGAAAAAAAAAATACGGGGCTCTCCCAAAAGCTGGATCAAACCCACCAGAGCAGCCCCTCTCCAGCCCCACACAACTGCAGCTGTCAGAGAGCTCCTATCAGCTCACTGCCTCTGCCACCGCTGTGTGAGCTACCCCAATTTTTTTTTTTTCTTCAACTGCCACTTCTCAGTTTTTGGATTTTTTTTCCTTGTCTTCTGGATAGAGAGAGAAAATGACCTTGGTGTTGCTAAGGACCAGTATCCATGACAAAACTAAATGACAATAAAATGAAGCCAAACCACAAAGATATGGAATATATACACACGACCCTAGGACATTATGGTAGTTGGCCAAGAATGATCCATTACAGATATTTATTATAAGATGTACCGTTTGTCAAATATATTCCCAGACGAATGATTGTCTAAGAAGTAGGAAAGCATTCCAGAATTTATTTATGTATATACTTACTTATCTATTTATTTGTATTTCTGCTTACCATTCTGGATTATATAAAAATGAAATTCCTATGGTCTGAGATTTTGGTGTAAGTAGAAGAATTTATGTAGTAAAGGTGAATGAGCTTACTCAGGTAAATGATAAACAGTTTTTAACATAAAATTAAATTCTGGCTGTTTCCCTTTGTCAAAGAAGTTTAGGGGTGTAGACTATTTCAGAAGGTATAACTGAGTTAGAACTACCTAATGTTCATTTAGTTTTAACAAAAATATTTTGAAAGACACTTGTCATGAGGCCATATTTAGAAATATAATTAGGAACAGAAAAAGGAAATTTGCAAAGTCATCTGAAATCTATAAAATAATATGCAACAGAGAACATTATGTAATGTTGCAATTTTGGATCAGTCCTTAAGAAGTAAAGATCCATCAACAGAAAATCCTTTACAGTTTCACTTTCTCTCATCTTCTTGCTCTAACTCTTGTTCAAAAATGAACAGCTAATGTAATGTGACAACTATTTGAGCTGGAAAGTACAGAATGTATCTAGATCATGACATTCCTCAACGAATCAAAAAGAAAATGTCCTTTTTAGAAAATAGAGAGATTATTCAGTGAAAAGCAAGCAAAAAGAAGTAAACCAGGCAGCTTAGTCTACATTCATCCTGGCTTAACTGAGCACCAGACCCAACAGCCCGCGAGTAACATGGGTTCACTGTAATTGAAACCAAGCAAACAAAAAACACCAAACCAATGCAAAACCACCCCACAAACAAATGCAAACTCGATGAACTTTATGAGGAGAAGTCATAAATCCATAAAGTCCATTTAGAATGAAAATGATATAGAAGTAGGAATTCATGGTACCTGTGGTTCCACACTTGTGGGCCTGATCCCTGGGTGGGCGTTTGCTTGGGAGTTGGACTAGATGATCCTGTGGGAATAACCTGTGAACCTGTGAATTTTTATGTATTATTGACTAAGAGTCTGTCAATGCTCACTTATTTAAAAACATAAAAAAATCAGAAAATGTATCATTTAGATATAGTGATGTTCGGTAGTATCAAAATTTGCCAGTGAAGTGTAAAATGTTGATGAAAGAGCATGAAAGACGACAAAACTGTGTAGTAAAGCTGCATTAATTTGAGATTAATGTATTAATGAAATGTTACTAGCTGTTAATTAGTAATATTCAATATAGGAGGAAATTTTAAGGAATATATGTGAAGTACACGTATTTTTGATTCACTTATGATATCCTACAGCTTTTCTTTCAGGGAGCAGAAGTCTCTTTGCAACCTGCGGTACCTGCAATATTGACTGAATGGTGTATTCTGAGATATCACAAGTGAACGACGAAATATTAAGACAGTTTTGCAGAAAGAAAAATAATTAATGAAAAGGTAGTTCTGTCTTTTTTCCTGAGTGCTCCTAAAGACTGATTATTCCGGCTTTTCAAAACAGAAAACTCAAAATAATAAAGCATTTTGTTTTGTTAGAGTTTCAGAATACAGTGAGCTCCCGGAACTCATGGTGAGAAGGGTCCAGGCAGGTGGCCAGTGGAAGGGAGGGAGGACAGCAGGAGGACAACCAGAGACAGGACAGGACAGCAGCAGCAGCAGACACAGAAGGACTCTAGCAACGCTGTCGGATTTTCTGTTGGAAGGTTGTGTGTTCTCACTAGAAAATTTTATTCCATTGTGAAACTTTATGTCCACTGTGCCTCATTCCTGGAAGTGTTCAAGGCCAGGTTGGACAGGGCTCTGAGCACCTGAGGAAGGTGCCATTGGCAGGGGGGATGGAACAGATGAAAGAACCTCTCCAACCCCTAAGCCCCTGCAGACACAAGGACACTTTTTGTTCAGGTGCTGGGGCAGTGTTCAAGGGGTGAGGCTACCACAGAACTCACTCATCTCAGGGGATGTGGAGAGGAGGTCTCACTCCTCACCCACAGGTGCCCCTGTCCAGCTGCCACCCACCTGAAGGGCCCTGCCAGGCCCAAAACCACCAACAAAAAGGGGCAGCCCTCCCCTGTCGTGACCTCTTTGTGGCCCAGCACATATTTGTCAGGGGTGCTTTCTGTGGGCAGGCAGAAAATGACTACATGTCTAGCAGGCAAAAAGGGAGGGCAGGAGCTCAGCCCAGCCTGACTTCCCCCTTCCTGCCACCGGTAGGCTTTCTCCCTGCTGTGCCCCTGCATTGGTGCCCTGCTTGCGGCAGGGTAACCTGAGCACTGTTGCATGGGATGTGATACAAGCAGGCTGCAACGCACCCTCTGAGGTGGGCAAACAACAAGAACTCAACCACCAGCTCCAGCGCATCAGCATGCCTTGTTCTACCCTGTTCCTGAGCAGCACCCGGGCTTCTGTCACTTCCTTCCCGCATCGGGAGGAGACGGTCCTGCGCCAGCTGTCTCATGCTCTCATAAACTTGTACTGGAACTGGCGGTGGGTGGGTTTTTTGGTTTGTGGATATTTTTTCTTTAAAGGTTTTTCAGTCGGCCAACCTGGCTCTCTCTTCTGGGCCAGCATTAGACACCGGGAATGGGGCAGCACTGCTGGGGTGGCACAGAGGGAGTGCGGGTGCTGCCCTGTGGGTGCAGGAGGCGGGAGCCACCGGGCTGCCCTTCCCATTGCCACCCCAACAACAAAGGACACCAGAGGGGGACCTGCAGGCGCTGCTAGGGTGAGGGGAAGGTGCCTTCTGCTCCCATTCTCACGTACAGACACACACAGTGGCAGCTCTTGCAGCCAGTGCAGAACAATTCCATCCCTGTAAAAATACACATTTACATTAAACGTATCCCAGCTGGGCTGCACTGCACAGTGTGCAGCTCCCTCCCCTCGCCGCCCCCAGTGGCTCCCGGGAGGGGCCAGTTTATATATTCATAAGCTCATTACATGAGCTCATTACATGAGCTGACTGGGTTCGCGGTGCTATCTGTGCACACAGGTGGATGCACAACTCATGGAAAAATAATCCACAATTAATTGAAATCACGAATATGTGGAAGGTGAATATGTGGGGGCTAATTTTACTTTGAAGACCATTAAACTCTGTACTACAAACACTCAAATATTCTTGTCTTCTGGATGTTTTCTCAAGTACAAATAGCCATATGTCATACACCAACTAGATAAGATCTTATATTCTAATTTGTTATGCTAAGCAGTAATCTTTGAAAAACTACAATAGAAAAAACTGACTTGTCTTAACTCACATGAAAATAAAAAATGCAAAAATTACATACATACAAAATTACAATTTTACGTGTATTCTTGAATATTTTAGCAACTAATACAAGCCATATGAATGTATACATTTGGAGAGGAATGTTTTATGCTTCTGTTGATGTAAGAAATAAAACTAGATTTAGTAATGCCGTCCTTGACAGAAGTACACTATACTCACATGAATTAGATTGACTGATACTTGAGAAAATTAATATTTTCCAGCTGTACTTTCTGTAGTGGTGAAATAGATTTCTTCACTGTTAGTGGAAGCACACACTTGTCTATTTCATATGTAGAGAAATTGTGTGGAACATTTGAATGCACAAAGTTCCCTGTAAATAAGCTTTGAGCAGTAGAGACTTTAAACTGTGAAATATCTGTGGCTTCATGAATATTATTTCAGCAACTTCTGGAAAAAACCTACTGTTTGCTTGAAGACACATATAGGTGAACACTTTTATAGTTTTTTTCCTTGAGATAAACCTGAATTTTTACTTTATGGAACTTTTTCTTTATATAAATGAGAAATTTATATATAAATCTCTAATAATGAAAAATATTCTTAATTCTCAAAATTTCAGTGTGGATAAAATGTTTTCAAATTCTGATAATCATGAAGAAAATCATCGTGTATGTACAGAGGGTTTTTTGCAATGTTCACAGAAACACTACTATTAATTTCCATGGAAATAAGGGGAAGAATAGAAGGTCAAGATTAAATTTTTGGGGAAGAATAGAAGGTCAAGATTAAATTTTTATTTTACTTTCTTTGTTTTACTGAACCACATTATATGGCAAAAAGCTTTAAATCTAGTTCAGGTGGATATTGAAACATAGTCTTGAATATACTGAAGAAACACCTTAAAAGCAAAAGAAGTCTACATGGTGTTTTTATCACTGCATCAGTTCAGTGACGTCTCTGGGTACACGACAATGCTGTCATTGGTCACAGACAGCACAGCTTCATGACAGGAAGTCTTGAATTCCTTTTATGACAAGGTAACCCATCTAGCTGATCAAGGGAAGCCAGCTGATGTAAACTTTTTGGATTTCAGTCTTTCACAGGATAGCTTTGGACAAAATGTCCAGAACAGCTGGATAAATACATCATACGGTGAGTGAGCAATTGGCTCACAGGTCAAGGACAGAGGATAATATTGACTGGCTTAGCATCAGATTGGTGACCTGTCAATAGTCAGTTTCTCAGTGGTCCATTTTAGGCCTTGTGTTCTTCAATATCTTCATAAATAATTCAGATGCAGGACTGGAAGAGATACTAAGCAAGTCTGTGGATGACACAAAAATGGGAGGAGCTGTTGACTCCACCAAAGGAAGAAGGCTCCATCAAAGGAAGAAAGGCAATGTAGAGTGACCTCAATAAGTTAGAGGGCTGAGCAACCACCAACCTTTTAAAGTTCAACACAGCAAAGTGTCAGATTATGCACCTGGGATAGGCCAATCTGGGATGTATGTACAGACTAGGGAATGAGATGCTGGAAAGCAGTGCCATGGAAAAAGACCTGGGGGGCCTGATCAACAACGAATTGGATATGAGTCAGCAGTGCCCTGGGAGCCAGGAGGGCCAACCATGTCCTGGGGGACATCAGGCAAAGCAATGCCAGCCCGTTGAGGGAGGGGACTGCCCTGTTCTGCTCTGCATTGGTGCAGCCTCACCTTGAATGTTATAGTGGTAGTAGTCTTTCTCACTGTGATACAAGAAAGATATTAAACCATAGGGAGTGTCCAAGGGAGGACAATGAAGATGGTGAAGGCATTTGAAGGGAAGCCATATGCAGAGTGGCTGTGGTCACCTAGTCTGTTCAGCCTGGAGTATACTTGCGAGAGGAAGAAGAGGGGCAGGCCTCTAATTCTTCTCTGTGGTGACCACTGACAGGGCTCAAGACAATGGCCTGAAGTTGTGTCAGGAGAGGTTTAGACTGGATATTAGAAAAAGGTTCTTTACCAAGAGGGTGGTTGGGCACTAGAATAGGATCCTCAGGGAGGTGGTCAGAGCACCAATTCCACCAGAGTTCAAGGAGTGTTTGAATGATTCTCTCAGGCACAAGGTGCGACTCCTGGGGATGGTCCTGTGCAGGGGCAGGAGCTGGACTCAATGACCCTTGTGTGTCTCTTCGAACTCAGCATATTCTGTGATTCTGTTATAAAAAAGGTCCACAGCAGAAGTCAGATTGTGTCACAATTTTGCAATCTACCATTTTCTTGTTACATCCTGCATTTCCCAGAGATGATGCTAAATGAAGAAAACTAAAACGAGCAGTCTCTTCAGTAATCCACTCTTACCCAGGACACCATAAGTTGTGAAACAGAAGGTATGTGCACAGGGGTATCTTGAATTCTAGGTTCTTGTACTGTACTGAAGTACATCATAATGCTGAAACATCTAATAAAACTTGGATTATGCCTGGAATTATGTATGCATTTGCTGATTTCTGGGTATGGAAAAGTGGGAAGAATGGTGTTATGTTTAATCCTGTACTACATGTTTATCTCATTTGAAATACTCAACTAGAGGAGACATTTTTAAATTATCACAACATGTCCTTCAGAAGGTTAAATCTGTCAGGAAAATAAAAGAAAATAATTTACTCTGTAAATTTTCACTATCTGCCAAAACAATTCCAGAATCCCAAGAAACATTATCAAAGTGTCAGAATTTCAGATTTTTATTTTTTTAACTTTATATCAATTCTCTCTCTCTCTCTCTCTTCCTCCCCACCGTCTCTCCCTGGCTTTCTTTTCGGGAATAGGAAATGCATAAAAACCTGAGATCTTTTAAAACTGCTTCTAGTGGCAGTATTCAATTTACCATAACAAGAAAATGTCCCGAAATCATTGATCCTCTGTGTAAGGATGAAGAAAGCAAGGTACCTGACTCCCAAAAACCCTTTCACAAGCCATACTTGAGGAGCGTACAACAATGTCATAGGGATAGATGAAGATTTGGTCTGTAGAAGTAAAACCAAGAAGAGATCCACAGATTGCTTCTTACTGAAGCTTCCAAGGGAAAACTGTATCAGCAGACAAAAAAAGTAAACCAGAAACAAATAGATAAAAGGTACAAGTAATTTTTTAAGTCCTAGCTGTCATGTTTACAATAGAAAAATATGCCACATTATTTCAGTGTTAACGTTGTGGCCATAGGGCAGAAGGACAGAGAAAGAAACAGAGAGATTTATGTAATATTTTGATCTCCTAAGAAAAACAATATTAGATAATGAAATAGGAGCTTGTTCTATCTACGCAGACTGATAGATCACAGAATCACAGAATCACAGAAAATTATGAGTTGGAAGGGACCCACAAGGATCATCTAGTCCAACTCACCATCTAATACCCGTACAGAGATCGAGAGCACATCCCAGAGCGTAATACCAACCTAGATGCCTCACAGTCTAGTAGGCCACTCCGAGCCGGAAGGGGCGCAGGGTCATCCAGCCCTACACCCCCCAGCTAGACCATGTCACTAAGCTCCTCGTCCAGTCTTCTCTTAAACACTTCCAGGGATGGCGACTCCACCACCTCTCTGGGCAGCCCATTCCAATATGCAATTACTCTCTCTGTGAAAAACCGCTTCCTAACATTAAGATTGAACCTCCCCTGGCGTAGCTTGAGGCTGTGCCCTCTCGTTCTGGTGTCGTCAGCCTGGAAGAAGAGGTCTACACCCATCTGGCTGCAACCTCCCCGCAGGTAGTTGTAAACAGCAATGAGGTCACCTCTGAGCCTCCTCTTTTCCAGACTGAACAGTCCCAGTTCCTGTAGTCGCTCCTCATAGGGCCTGCCCTCCAGTCCCTTCACCATCCTCGTTGCCCTTCTCTGGACCCTCTCAAGCAGCTCAACATCCCTTTTAAACTGGGGAGCCCATAACTGCACTCAGTACTCAAGATGTATGTTACAATTACTGCTAGCATACCAGAGGTCAGTATTTAGCTGCAGGTTTCCAAAGAATTTATCAGCTGTGATTTGCATAGTTTGTGAAAGAACCTGGAGATCTTTTTACCTTTTGTCTTTTCCGTAACAGCAATTGTCTAACCAACAGAAGACTGATAATTTTTGTCTAATTCATTTCAGTTTTGCTTTGCTTTGAATAACTGCATACTGTAATTGTTATGTACTTTTAATATAGTTATGTAATTAATTAATAGTGAAACAAGACTTTTCCATATAGTGCAAAGAGTGAACACAGGGTAACAATGCAATGTAGAGGAGTGCAATCACAGAATGATTGCAGAGGCTTCAAAAGCATGGGTGCTGGATGAAAACAGATATTTCAGAGCTATTAACTAATAATCAAGAGTCAATTACTCTTTTTTAAACCAATGCAGCTTCAGGATCTGAGTAAAATAAGTTTTATGAAGGATAAAGAGAAAATGAAGAAACAACAGATATAAACTACAACAAGTAAATATTGGGATAACATGGAAATTCAGGCCAGTGAATAAAAAAACATATGTACTGCATGTTGTAAAACTTGAAAGATTACTCTAAGAAGGCCATAGGATGAAGAAGAAACCATCACTATATCTTCGTTTATAGAAGACAGTTATGGTTTATCTTTAAAATTACATAAAATAGGACGTTAAGCAAGATGGATTGAAATAAAAAGGAAACAAAAACTTTATTTATCTACCTATATGTGAATGCTTCCCACTCCCTCCTAACTGAGAGGATAGAGGGGGAAAGGAGAGGAGAAGGGACAAAGGGAAGAAATAATATTAATAAAACGAACTGATGGGGAGAGGGAAAAGGGAAGATAAAAACCCAAAGAGTTGTTTTTCTACTGTCCTTTTTCCCACTGGGTATGTGGAGAAGGAGGAGTGAGTGCTGATCATGTTGCTGGAGGAGTTGCTGCATGGCTGATGTGGAGACAGATGGCCGGGATACTGGGAGAAGGGAAGAGTTCCACAGAAAAACAGCTGGGTTTGGGACAGCATCTCTCTCTGGAGTTGACCCAAGCGGAAGCATGCGAATCTGTCTGGGCTGTGACTTTTAAAAGCCTCTACAGTCGTCCCCAGTCATTTCATAAAACCACAGAATCACAGAATACTATGAGTTGGAAGGGACGCACAAGGATCATCTAGTCCAACTTACCATCTAACACCCGTAAGGAGACCGAGAGCACA
>WEKX01016419.1:0-63610 GCA_013390025.1 Pitta sordida | reverse complement strand
TATTCTGTGATTCTGTGATCTTCCTCAGAGCAGATGTTCTGCCTGAAGAGCAGCTGCTCTGGGCTCAGGGAGTCAGGAAGGGGCAGCCCAGAGTTGTGCCCTGGCCAAGGGCTGCATGTCAGTGACCAGCTCTGCTCTGCTCCTTCTTAACCAGGCTGTTTGCAGGATGTGCTGTGACAGCTGGGGCCTGGAGCAGCTGGGAAACTGCTCCGTTCACTGCAGCTCCTCCATGCTGGGCTTGCCTGTTTCCTCCCCAGGTGTTCTGCTTCACTTCTGGTTTTGCAGCAACATTTTTCAAAAGGGGTTTAGTAACTTCCATCACCCTGAAGGGTAGAGCCATAAATCACTGCTGGTTTGAAGAGATCAATTTTGGTTTTTTGGGTTTTGTTTTTGTTTTTATATAAGCCCTGTATTCTGCCTTGGGTGACTTTGGCACCGAGGGACTCAGGAGCCAACCTGTCCAACACACCTTGTCTTTGCACAAGGAGCAGTTTCTTTGGCTCTGACCCAACAAACCTGAAGGTATTTTCTCTCTGAAATGACCCTGCAACTTCAGGTCCTCTCCAGAAAAGTGGAGATTATGTCTGGCAAAGATCCTGAGGACAAGGGAGGTTCCACAAGAGTCCCCCCAGGCTCCTGTGCTGCAGGAAGGTCCCTCAGGTGCTGGGCTGAGCTCAGATGGTCGGAGATAATCCAGCCAGGAGAGGCTGAATCCAGCCAGGAGAGATGGAGGGAGGCATGAGGATCTTTAGGATCACACAGAATTATGTTCTGTTGCTCTTTCCCAAGCTGTAGGAGCTGCTTTTGGCAATCAATAAAGTGTTAATTTTCATTGCCTTTACTGTGACCACAGGTGGGCTCATTGCCACTCACCTGCTACAACTGATAGCCCAGAACAACTTGGGGACAGCGTTGGGTTTCTTTTGTTTGGTTTTCTTTTCTAACACTGGAGTGGTTTTACAGGTCCTAAAGTGACAATGCCAGGCTGGTGGAGAAAGGCTGGTGCTGGAAGGGTGGGCAGGGGTGGCAGTGGAGGGGACCTGCAAACCCTCCAGAGCAGCTGGTAATGAGCACAGAGCCAAAGGAATTGTGTTTGTCTTCCAGCAGCCACATCCTGGCCCAGGGCAGGGACAGGGTTTCCATCCCCTGCGTCCTGCCCCAGCACTTTGTGTGCGATTACCTCTCAGAACCTGGAATCAGAGTTTTGGGAAGTGTTTGTGATCCCTGTGGGTCGCTTCTAACTCAGTATGATTTGCTGTGCTCTGCTCTGACCTGTGTGCTGGGTGGCAGCTGGAGGGGGAGGTGTCGGAGCTGTGGCTCACACACCTATGGTCAGAGATTGGGGAGCAGAACAATTTGCCATATGATTTTGAGGCTACACCTCAAATCCTGGGGTTCTGAGGTCTTGGAGTGTGTCCAGAGAAGGGAACGGAGCTGGGGAAGAGTTTGGAGCACAAGTCTGATGAGGAGCAACTGGAGGAGCTCAACCTGGACCAAAGGAGGCTCAGGGGAGATCTGGAATTCTCTCCAACTCAACAGGAGGGGGGCTGGGGGGGTCGGGCTCTGCTCCCAGGGAACAAGGATGGGAGGAAATGGCCTCAAGTTGCCACAGGGGAGGTTCAGGTTGGATATTAGGGAAAGTTTCTTCACTGAAGGGCTGGTCAAGCACTGGAATGGGGTGCCCAGGGAAGTGATGGAGTCCCCACCCCTGGAGGTGTTCCAAAGCTGAGTGGATGTATTGCTTGGGAACATGGCTTAGTGCTAGGTTAATGGTTAGACTCGGATGTCTTAGAGAGCTCTTGGGTGGATCTTCTCCCAGCAGAGCCAGATGCTGTTAAAGCCCAGTGAGATCCTGCCGTGCCAGTGTGAGCAGCCATGTGCCAGTGTGCTCCATGCCTGGGCAGTGTGAGATGCAGATACAGGGCTGCCTTTGGGATACAGCTGTGCTCCTCTCAGTGAAGATGGAGGTGATCAGATGTCAGGAGGGGTTATTTGGACTCCAGTCCCCTCTCATTCTCTCTGTATATCACTGAAGTGACTCCACTTTACACCCCACCAGGGACAGAAGACTCAGCTCTTGCATTTTTAGCTGGAGTCAACTATTTTTAACAACCCCAGCATTCATCATGAAAGGCTCTCTGTCTCCTCCTGCAAGGAAGGAAGGACTGAATAATGAATGAACACAGAGTTGGCCCAGCACCTCCAGCTCAGCCACGAGAGCAGACTGGGCAGGCTGCAGCTCTCCCACCCAGCTCTGTGTGCTCCCTCCAGCCCAGGACAGCTCCAGCCTTTCACTGCTCTGAGCCACCTGCTCTGGAGCCTCGATCACCAGGAGCATTTAAACTCAGGGGTGAGTCTGGCCTTTGTCTGAGCTGGGTTCTGGGTTGCTTTGCCCTGTCCTTTGTTGATTTGCCCTCAGACATCCCTTACCACCAAGGGCTTGTCCACCACTCTGGGATGTTTGCCCTGGCTGCCATCCGTGCCTCTGCTCCTCTTGCCTCTTGTCACATTGTCACCTTTGTTTTGCTTGCCCTGAGAAGCAGCCCTACCTGACCCCACATCCCTGACAGCTCTGAATCTGTGCCCCCCACACTCCCTGTGACCTCCAAATCCTGCAAGACCTTGGGACAGGTCACAGCCCTGCAAGACTCAGTGACATTCCCTGCAACCATAATGACCCCTGGACACTTCAGTGGGGCTTTGGAAAGGCTTTTAGGACTTTATTTGTCAGATGGCTGATCTTCCCTGCCTAACTGGAAATACTGTGCAGAGGCAGGAGCTGAACTCAATAATCCTTGTGGGTCCCTTTCAGCACAGGATATTCTATGGTTTTAGGATTGCATGACTCAAACATCAGTTGCTCAATGAAAATAACGGATAGGGGCCCCAGTGAGGGCAATTAGACCCTCTTGATGTGCTTGGAGTCTGTGAAATTGGCCCTTTTTGAGGCCTGCAAGAAGTTGCTTTGGGGAGAAAACTTTGAAAAGCACTTCCCCTTGCCCTGACTCCTCTGTGCAGACGAGCTCCAGGTGCTTGGGACTCAGACCTTCCAAAAGTGCTGCCTGGAGACTTTGGTCATGCCTGGTGTGTGGCCCTGGTGTGTCCTCACAGACAATGTCCTTCAGCCAGGTTGGATTGTTTAGTTCTCCAGGCCCATAACCATTTCAGATCATGTACTAATGGGCTTGGAATCAGCTGTTGTGCAGGGAATGATAAATGACTGTACAGTGCAGCTAACGAGGGGATGGATTGTTGGGTTATAAATCAATTAAGTGGTTCTAAGGAAGTTACAAATCACAAGAAGGAACCATGATGGGAGAACAACATCCAATGTGTGGGGTAGAGCAGGAGCCACCAGGTGCCATCAGCCATTCTGTTGTCAGCAGGGACTCTCTGCTGTGATGGTTCTGGGGACAGAGCCCCGTGTGCCCGGTGGGTTTGGGAAGGTTACTGATACCAGGAAATTAATCCTGCCCTGCCTGTGCAATCTGGACTCGTTTCAGAGTGTGGCCAGGACTGGCTGTGGTGACTGATCTGGTACTCCAGATGCACATCTGCCAGATGTGAGCAGAGAGAGAGACCTCACCAGGGTCTACAGCTTCCCCATGAGGGGCATCTCCTATGTCTGCTCTGTGTGAATAGTGACAGGGCCTGAGAGAGCAGCTGGAGCTCTGCCAGGGGTGGGTTAGACTGGACATTGGTAAAGGTTCTTTCCCCAGAGGGTGGTTGGGCACTGCCCAGGCTCCTCAGGGTTTGGTCATGGCCCCAAGGCTGCCAGAGCTCCAGGAGGGTTGGGATGATCCTCTAGGGACAGGGTGGGATTGTTGGGGTGTCTGTGCAGGGTCAGGAGTTGGATGGATGAGCCCTTCCAAGTCAGGTATTCTGTGATTCTGGAATTCTGTGGTTATACAACAGTTCATTTTCCCAGCAGATCAAGCAACACCTTTTGACTCTGCAGCACCACTGTTTTCCCTGTCTGGCAAACTGCTCTCCAGGGGAATATTGAAGGGGTTAATGGGCACCTGTGAGCCCTTGGCAGACCAGAGTCCACTGAGGGTGTCCTGGTGCCAGCTCAGAGTGTTGGGACAATTTGGGCACTTGTGACCAAGTCCCCTCTGTGTCCCTGTGCCAGAGGGACAGTTGGCACCTGTGTTAGTCTGACTCACCCAGCCCTGCACAGCCTGGCAAGTCTTCAGTTTATGGGAGCCTTGCTGTGTCCAAACTCAATATTTTCTTTTCCTGGAGAAGGACAATCTCATGTAGGAAAGTTTGGCTCCTGTTTTCTTTGCAATAGGCTCAAACTGTCTCCCGAGCACAGCAGACCTTGGGGAGGATGGTGGGCACAGAGGAAAATGGGCACAAACACAGTGCTTGGTCAGTGTGGGCAGAGTGATGGGCTCAGCCTTGGCTGGGGTCACTGTGGGGACCAACCACAATGTGGGCATTGTTCTGGGTCCCCCTGTGCAGCAGCTGCAGGGTTATTGTTGCCAGAGCCATTGGCATGAGGGCCTGGGCAGGGTGAGTAATCCCCATCCACCACCAGGTTGGTCCAAGCTGTTTATAACCATTGTAGGAAAGATTCCCCTCCAGCATCTGTAGAGCCCAAGGCTCTCAAGCAGACATGAAATGTGCAACCTTTTCTTTCCCAGGTGGTTTTCAATCCAATGCTCTTTAGGACAGGCTGGAAAAGTTTCCAGTTTGGAACTAGAGAATGAAGAGAAGAAACCACTCTTATCTGGGAGTCATTGTCCTCTAACTTCTTGTTTTGCTCTGTATGAACAAACCTTCAAAAAACCAGCAATGCAGCATTTTCTAAATTCTAATGAGCTGTTTTTTAATAGTTGTCTAATGAGCTGTGGAAAACAGCAAAGGAGCCTGTGTTTGCTTTAATCTCTTTAACTACAGCCTGTCCTGGAGGCAAAGCATCTCCAGAGAGAAGTGGACGTGAGGCTGAACAGACCCCTCAGGGAGCAGGGCTTGTCCTGTGGTGCTGCTGTGTGTGCTGGAGGCCTGGGGGGATCCAGCAGATTCATTAAACCACGTGTGTGAGCTCTGGGGCAGAAAGAACCAACCTGCAGAGCCCTGGATCTTACTCACAGTGTCTTTACTCACATTTGGCTGCTCTCAAACAGTAAATCTTGCTGCAAACAGAACATGGTCAGGGAACAGAGGTGAAAGGAGGAACAGGGAGGGACAGAGACATCAGGGATGTCTGAGGGAGACCTCATTGCAGCCTTCCAGTACCTTTAGGGGGATTATAAAAAGAAGGGAGAAGGACTTTTCATAAGGGCAGATAGTGACAGGACAAAGGACAATGGTTTCAAACTGCCAGAGGGCAGGGTTACATGGGATTTTGGGAAGAAATTGTTCCCTGTGAGGGTGGGGAGGCCCTGGCACAGGATTCCCAGAGAAGCTGTGGCTGCCCCTGGATCCCTGGAAGTGTCCAAGGCCAGGCTGGAGCCACCTGGGACAATGGAAGGTGTCCCTGCCCAGGGCAGAGGTGGAATGGAATCAGCTTTAAGGTCCCTCCTGACACAACCATCGCCATGACTCTGAGCTCTGTGTTAGTCATGCTCACCTGGGCTGGGTGTTGGACCTGTCTCTGCAGGGACCCTCACCCAGATCATCACCCCCAGACAGCTTCAGCCCTCAGGCTCCTGGTCAAACAGCTGCTCCTGGTTTCCATCCCTCCCCTCCAGGGCAGAGCTGGCACAAGGATGTCCCAGGAGGACAGTCAGGCCTCTGGCCAGGTCCCAGCAGGGCAGGGACTTCCCCAAAGCAGCTTCTGTGCCTTGTTTTGCCCCTGAATGGCGGCTGCTGAGGATTGTGCTGCCCAAAGATGTAGCTTCATTTACAGCTATGTACTGGTTTCTGGGAAGAGTTTTGCAGAACCCAGCAGTGACCTTTTGGCTTCAGAGCAGGAGAGGGGGACAGGGAGCACCTGAGTGCATTTTGTCATGCTGGGCTATTGGAGGAAGGTTATTATAGGATTGATCTATTTAATACTTCGGGATATTAAAGAAGTCTCCAGAAGGGATGAAGCCTCCAGAAGAGCTGAGCTGACCCTCTCTTTGCCAATGTTTTTCTGCTTTATAAACTGTAAAAGTTCCACCTAATCAGTCTACAATTCCTCCAGGAGGCAATTTTTCTTCTCATGATGAGGATCCATCCAGTCAGGCTGCAAGAAATAAGGGCCTCAGCTTTCCTGCACTTGTACAGAGAGGCCAAGAAAAGGAGATTCCACCTGCAAAATTCTGCAGGAAAGCCTTGAAGGAGTGCCTGAGTCTTCAGTATGCAGGGGCTGAACTTCCCACCAGGGTGAATGCTCAGGTGATAACTCTTTGCTTTTGATCTATTGGATTTTGCAGTGACTTTGGTATGGTGATGAGACTGCAATATCCCATAATAGATGGCTGTTTCTAGCAAGAGCTCTGCTATAATTGTATTTATGAGTAGAATACTTATAGAGGCCTTCAGGGAGCATCAAGTGTAAAAACATTCCTGCAACAACATATAGACAGGCAACAGCCAAGCAATTCATTTCTTTCCTGCAAGTGGAGTTTGGGGCTCTGTCCTGGTGCAGAACATCCCTTCACTCCTCAGAGGCTCTGCTGGAGGGGGTGAGGGAGCTGCTGGCTGGACACTTGGTGTTTTCTCTGTGCTTTGGCTACCCAAAATAAAGCTCACCAAAGCCAAAGGAGACCATTAATGTTCTGGGGGAAACACAAGTTTCTGTCACAGAATATCCTGAGTTGGAAGAGACCCACAAGGATCATCCATCCAACCCCTGGCCCTGCCCAGGACACTCCAGCAATCCCATCCTGTGCCTGCCAGGGTTGTCCAAACATTTCTGGAGCTCTGGCAGGTTGTCTGTGGTATTTATATAGTGACAACCCTCCCTCCCAGCTTGTCCTCCCAAAGGAAGAGGCAGGTTCAGGCCCCTGAGGTCCAGGTACCAAAATGAGAAGTGAGATGAGCTTCCTCAGGCTGATCCTGACTTCCTGGGTGTCCCCAGCTCTGTATTTCCCTCTGCTCTTCCCCTCTTCCCTCCCCATTTATGGAGGTCCAGGCGATGCCATCATTAATTAGGTCCAAATCCCCCCACCCCATCCCTTGACAGGAATCTCAGTGCCTGGTTTTGCCACTGCTTTGGCTGAAATTAACTTAATAATGGGATCTCTCACACAATTCAAACCTCCCATAGAGTGGCATTAATCAGCCTTGTTCTGCAGGGAGAGAAATTACAGTGCAGTTAAAGATCACTTATTTACAGTTTCTGATTAGTGGGGTGAGAGGAATGGAGATTGTTTTCATCATTTTGTGGAAAAAAAATCCCCACCCAATGGGCTCTTCAAATAATTATAAAGTTTTAAGTTAAAGCCATTGAGAAAAGTTTTTTTCAGTGGACAAACTGTGTCATGGAAAACTGCAAGGACTCAGCAAGAGTGAAAGGGCTTCAAAAGGTACATAGTGGGTTTACAAATAATTTCTGCTGTTAAAACAGGGATAATTCCAGTATTATTTAGAAAAAAAGTGTTAATAATTGAGCTGTATCCTTCAAACACCTTGGAAGGTGTTCAAGCTTTGCAGGGAGAGACTCCAAAGCCCTTCCCAGGGCAGGTGTGCAGAGACCTGAGCCTGTGGTGCCCAGTTTAAGTGTTAAAGTCAGGTCTCAGTGATGCCTTGGGGTTTCTCCTTATATTTGTTGGATTTTAGTCTGACTACAGTTGCAATCCTAAGCCTTGCAGTGAGGCCCTTCTCGTGAGCTGTAGAGAGAGGTTTCCATTCCTTCTGGAGATAACAAGGGGAACAAGGCAAAAATCAAGGCCCAGAACAGCTGGAGAAACTCGAGGGGAGCAGATCCAGGGCTGGGTTTAGGGAATTAGGAGGAATTTGGTTGGATGTACGGGGTACTCAAGGGTTGGATGAACTCTGGATGGATATTAGGGGATGTAGAGTTTTGAAGATTATAAATGTAAGTGGATAATTGTTTTCAGGGCTTCGGGGGCTCTTTTGGACCTGGAAAGCTCCCATTAAAAATTTCCCTTTTCCTTCACCTCTATTTGTTTGGAATTTTTCTTCTTTCCCTGATTTTAGGCATCAGCAGGACGTTGTTGTGCCCTTCTGATTTCTCATACAGCCCTGACAGTGTCCAAACAGGCTCTGAAACAGCTGCTGGAGGGAGGCAGAGAAGCAGAAAGTTGTCTTAGGGTTTGTGGCTCATCCAGAGCTTGAGAGGTACAAACCTGGGCCACACACAAAGCCTTTCTCAGAAGGAGAATCTTTAATAATCCCAGGTTTCTGGACTTCACTTGGCCACCTGCAGCTGTCAGGATGAATTTTCCTACAACCCTCCCGTTTTCCTCATTTAGCAGGAGGGTTGCACGAGGGTAACTCCAGCTGGACGAGCCTGGAACTGGAGCAGCACTACCTGGAATCTCTTAAAGCCCTTCTGGGGAGGAATGTTTGTGGTTATAACTGAGCCTGGCTTGATTTGTGCTCCCAGCAAAGCTGTTATAGTTACACAGAAGAGAGTTTGCAAACCCATTTTGTGTTTTTGTTGTGTAATAAAGAGACATGAAACATTCTTAGGGATGCTGGGAGAAAGAACAAATGAAACTGGAAATGTGTTTTGGACTCTTGGTTCCTCTTTTGCAGGGTGAGATGAGCCCAGGCTCCTCCTCAGATGCCATCCCATGGGACAGGAGGTGGATCTACAGACCCCTGGGACTTGTGGGTGCTGACACAGCAATCGTGAAACTGCCCGAATGCCTGAGCTGGAAGGAAGGTTTGTAAAAGGCCAAACAGGTTGAAAAGGGGTTATTTGAAAGCCCAAAAGGTTGAAAGCTGCTCTCTAAGGCAGAAGGCCACACTCCCTGCCCAGGAGAGCCAGGACTGCTCAGGGAGGGTGGAGGATGGAGGCAGGAGCCTGAGCACTGAGAGGGAAGGTTTGTTCTCCTGGCAGGGGGAGGATGGAGGGAGCAGTTCCTGGAAGGGCCCAGTGGGCAGTCCTGAGATGCCAGCTGGCCTTTGACATTTCCCCAAGTTTTGTGGCATTTTCAGAGCGGGGGTGGCAGAAGGGCAGAGATGTTGACATGGCAGAGGTGCCCAAAGGTCAGGGTTGGCTGAGGGGGCTGTGAGACAGGAGGAGACAGCAGGTGCCTCCCCACCAGCAGAACAGCTCCCAGCACTGGAGTAAAGGCTAGAATTTGAAAGGGTTTTTTAAAATAAAAGGACATTTTGAAAAGTTCCACTGAGCCCAGGACAGATGTGAGCAGCAGGTTCTGGTGCTGAGCAGGATTTCCAGGAGGCCAGCAGCATTTGGGTCAGGCTCAGGGGCCAGTGTTACTGGCCGAGTTACTGGGGCCAGTGGAGCAGGCCAGATGAAAGCTGGTGAGGTGAAGCTCAGGTGAGGCTTGGACACCCAAATCCAGTGAATGAGATGATACCAAGAGTAAGAGGAAGCTTGACTGAACATGGAATTCATGGCTGAGCTCCAGTGATAAAGGGATGTGCAAGTGAGGAAGGTGATGAGGGATGAACAGAAAAAAGTGCACTGCCATAGAGGGAGAGTGTTGGGAAGGCCAAAACTCCACTGGAAGATGATGCCAAGGACAGTAAGAAAAGCTTCTACCAGTGTTTTAACAGCAAAAATGGGTAATAAGGAAAGTGAATTTGAAGCTGAATGAGAAGGGTGTGAAGCAGTGGGAAGACATGGAAGGACTCAGAGCCTCTTTTTGTCATCTCATCTGGAAATGTCTCCCAGACCTTTGGGCTTTGAGAAAAGGTCCAAGGAGAACAACTACCAGTACTGGAGGAGGGGTGAGACAGGGAATAACTCAACCCTGTGAATCCAGGGGAGAAAAGAGGATCCATGTGAGGGGGTGTCCTCCAGGAAAGGGAGCTGGTGCTTATGTGACAGATAGGGAGAGTCTGAGGAAACGTGCTGCTTCAGCCTGGGGAAGGGAAGACGGAACCTAAAAAACAACCTTCCAGTACTTATGAGTAGGTTTTGAGAAGATGGAAACAGGATCTTTACTGAGGTGTTTGTTGGAGAAGTAACAGACTGTGGTTCAAGTCTGAAATAAGGGAGGTTCTGACTGAATATAAGAAAAGAAACATGTGTAAAGACAGTGAAATCTTGGAAGAGAGCCCCAAGCAGATCATGGGATCTTCTCCTCTGGAGGATTTCAAGACCCAGCTGGACAAAGACCTGAGCTGATACAGGATCTGAGTCTGGAGATGGTCTGGAGGATTCCTGCTGTCCCTTCCCGACCGAGTCACTCTGGGATGCAGCTCACATTAATCACTGCAGCCTTTACCTCAGGGTCTCTAATTAAAGCTTTAAATGTGAGCCCTGGTGTGGGGCTCCTCCGTGCCCCTCCCTTGGGACAGCTGGCACTGGCCTGGGTCAGGGACCCCTGACATGCCCATGTCCCCTGCAGGGCTGTGACCCTGCTCTGCCTGTGCTGGCCTTGCTGACACAGCTGAGTAGGGGGCAGGTTCTAGAGGTCACAGGATCTGCAGTCTCACTTCCTTTGCCAAACCCACCTTTCCAGTGCAGGCAGAGCAAATCCTTTGGAAAAGCTTTGCCTCCTTGTACCTTCCTGAGATGGCCCCTTGGAAATGGAGCAGATGCCCTTATTGTCCTTCTCTCTTCTTGGGTGTTGGCCCAGAAGTTGACTTGAAATATGACTTTGTCCACGGTAAAATGACCATCATTCCCTCTCCAAAGTGGAGGTTTTTGGCACACCTGTGTCAGTGCTGCTGTGCCAGGTTTTCTGCACATCCTGGATAAAGCCCACACCCGTCTGGCTCATCCAGAGGGGATTTCTGCCTTCCCAGACTCCTGTGCTTGGTCTGGGGGTGCTGCAGGTTACAGCACAGGGAAGTCACTGCACCAAGGTCTGTTCTTGGGTTGCTGGTTCAGCGAAGTCTGGGCAGACTCTGCTTGACCAAGATTCAGTGCTACATCCCTGTACTGCTGTCACAGAGCCCCAGGATCCCAGGATGTGCTGAGCTGGAAGGACCCTCAAGGCTCATCCATCCAACCCCTGGCCCTGCACAGGCCCATCCCCAAGAGTCCCCCCCTGTCCCCACAGCATCATCCCAACCCTCCTGCAGCTCTGGCAGCCTTGGGGCTGTGCCCACTGCCCTGGGGAGCCTGGGCACTGCCCAACCCCCCTCTGCAGGGGGAAAGAAGAACAACCTTGTCCTGAGATCCAACCTGCCCCTGCCCTCACCCAACTCCAGCCCATTCCCTGCCTCCTGTCCCTGGTCTCTTCTCCTCAGACTCAGCCAAGGGGAAGGTTGGACACACGTGAGGACTGGTGCACATCTCCAGGATGCTGCAGAGGCTGTTCCCTCACCAGAGACTCTGCAGGGATGAGCTGCTCTGGGGGCCTTAATTAAAGGCCCTGTTGAGCTGCTCCTGCCTCCTCCTCTGGCGGCTGCTGGGAAGGTGCAGAGCTGCCCACCACCGAAAACTGCCACTAATTGGCCCTTATTAAAAATTTACTACTGTTTCACAATAAAGCTGGAGTATTTATCTTTCCCCAGCCAAGCTATTAATTAACAACACAAATGGGCTGCACTGCCAGGAGAGCGGCAGAGCTGTGGCTGTCGCGGCAGTGACCTCAGGGCAGCCCTTCCCACCAGCTCTGAGGGGAAAGCAGCCACCCCCCCAACCTGGGCAGGTCCACATGGAGCTGAGCAGCTTCTGCTGGTCACTCCTCATGAGATACAAACTGCAGGATGTTTCCTCCAGGAAGGGTGTGAGGGTGTGCCATGGAACACATATATATTTATCTATTTCTTTTTTTTTTAAATGAGAACTAATCATCTGAGCGAAGCAAACTGCCCAAGGGTTGGAGAGTATTTAAGGGTGATGAAAGTGCCCAGGTGTCCCTGCAGGATATCCCCTGTCCTGGGGTTCATCCCTGGGGGTAGTTTGTACTGAAGCAATGCCGTGTTTCCAGCACTGCTGGAGATGTTGAAGGTTTGTCACTGATGGTTTGTTAGAGGTCCTTGTCTGTTGTGTAAACGTGGATAATGCCAGTGTCTGAGCTTGGGAAACCTGGGGGATTTTGGACACAGGCCCAGGACTGGAGCTTTATACCAGGAAATCGTATCTTCATAGAACAGGTTTGAGTTGGAAGGAGCCTTAAGCTTCTTTAGTCCCACCCCCTGCCATGGGCAGTGACACCTTCCACTATCGCAGGTTGTTCTAAGCCCCGTCCAACCTGGCCTTGGACACTTCCAGGGATCCAGGGGCAGCCACAGCTTCTCTGGGCAACCTGGGCCAGGGTCTCCCCACCCTCACAGCCAAGAATACCTTCCCAGCAACTCATCTCTCCCTACCCTCTGGCAGTGGGGCGCCATTCCCTGTGTCCTGTCCCTCCATCCCTTGTCCCAAATCCCTCTCCAGCTCTCCTGGAGACCCTTTAGGCTCTGAAATGGGTTCTAAGGTCTCCCTGGATCTTTCCCTTCTCTAAGTGAACACCCCCAGCTCTCCCAGAGCAGCTCCAACCCCTGAAGCATCTCCATGACTTTGTCTGGATCTGTTCTAACAGGCCCATTTATTTCTTGTGCAGAGGATTCCAGTCCTGGACACAACAGTGCAGGTGGGTCTCAAGAGCATCTTCCCTTTGGCTGAATGTTCCTTCACAATTGTCCATTGAATGTGATGAACCACAACTTGTGAGTGTGGCAGTTAAATGGCCATTTAGTGACTAGATGGGTGGGGTTCAGGATCTGGGCCCTGATGGGTTCTGGATCCTTATGGTTCTGGATCCATAAAACCATTCCAGTTCTATTTCCATGCAAGAATCAGAGCTGAATCTGCTGAAGTTGGAGCTAAACCTCCCCCTTCCTGAGCAGCCTATGTGAGTTGGCTCAGGGAGCAGCATTTTCCCTTTTTTCTGTGGCAAACGATTGGATCTCAAATTCTCCATTTCCCTGGTAAATGGTTCGGTGACTGGAAGTGGCACAACTTCACAGAGTCATGGAATATCCTAAGCCGGAAGGGACCCATCCATCCAACTCCAGGTCCTGCCCAGGACACTCCAACAATTCCACCCTGTCCCTGAGAGTGTTGTCCAAACAAAGGGGAGTCCAGATGCCCCTTGAGCCCCCAGGCCAGGTTAAATGGCAGATCAGGGGCTCTGGGCAGGGGGTTGTGGCATGGGCTGCTCTCCTTCCTCCTCCATCCCATTTCCCATCTTGCATTGCCCTCACAGCTGCTCCTTCTCTGCAAGGAACAGGGGAACCATCTGCTGCTCCACTGCAGCCACAAACCCCTGTGTCTTTTCCACCTGGGGGAGGAAGGGAGGAAAATTCCTGCAGTTCCACTGGTGCAGAAGGAGCTGTGGGAGGGATGCCCCAAACCAGGTTTCCAATTAGGAGCAGCTCTGTAGCACCTGCCTGGATGTGACATGATAATGCAGCTGCTAAACATTGCAAGGGGCTTCAGAGATTCAGTGTGACACATGCAAAGCAATACCTGGAGTTTAGTCAACACTCCATCAGTTAAGAGTCTGTATTTCCAATTATCTATGGACAGTTTGTCTTCAAGGATAATTGGCTTCCCACAGCTCCCCAGAACAGATGTCAGGAGCTCCTTCCCTTCCATGGATGAAAACCTGGAATGGTTTATACCATGCAACACATGGAGGAGTCATGGTCAAGGATTTGGGGAACTGTCCTGGTGCAGAGCTTTGCAGAGGCAGCAGCCTCTAAATTCTGAGGGGTGTGAATTACCCCACCCTGCTCCTGAACTGTTGGGCTTGAGAGCCTGAAGTGACATCCTGGCAGGATGACTTTCCTGTCCCCCTTCTTGAGGCCACCCATGGAGGAGAAGAGGATATTTTATTTGGAAATGGATATTTGGGGGTCTGCCCAAATACCTTCAGGCCAGCAGGCAGACAAACAGGGCCTGACAGGCTCTGCTGGCTCTTGAGCAGCTCCACGGTGCTCCCCCGACACCCAAAATGTCACACACACACAGGCCATGCAGGAGAACTCACAGAGAGAGCACAAAACCACAGCAGGAAACGACATCAGGACTGAGGAGAATGCTCAAACTCCAGACAGAAACTTGAGCAATTCCTGAGTGGAAAATCGAGGTTTTATTACACCACACCACTGTGTCCTGTGGGAATTGTAATTCCCCACTCCAGGCTCTTGGTCTTCTCTATTGAAAAGGCTTCTTGACTAATGTAGAGCTGCTGGGAGCCCCTGGACCTCTTCTGCAGCCTGTGTAGGGACAGCCAGTGCCTGTCACAGTGGCCTCTGTGAGTGGGGAGAGCTGCAAACATGCTCCAGTGTGAGTGCCCAAAAAAGCCCAGGAAGGGCTGGAGGGACCCCAAGAACACTCGTGTGGTGCTTTGGTTCTGTTTCTGAGTTACACAAATTTTCATATTCAGTCCCTGGACTGGGCTTTTAAGATGGACAGTGTGTAGCTTCCAAGGGAAAAGGTGGGAAAATTTACAGCCCTATCTTTTTTCTGTGAGTTTTTTTTAGGTTTTCTAACCTAAACCCAGCCATTTGCACAGTGACATCTGAGACTGATCCTCCACAACAGCGGGAGAAAGATCATTCCTGGATGTGAGGCCTTCCCCAAATGATGTTGGGAAGGCTGTGCTGCCACTGGGAAGGAGAACCTCCCAGCATGGACTGGGAGTACTGCTGGCACTTTGGGTGACAGTGGAGGCTCCTGAGCTGCCGTGGAGGGATGAGGCTGCTGTAACCATGGGGAAGGTGACAAGAAGGGCACAGGGTACAAGAAGGAGCCCCAGGCTGTGCAAATCCACATCCACAGAGGGCTGGAGCAGCTCTTCCTCGACAGGAGCCTTTCTTCCAAGGAATTTGTGATTTGTGAACCATCTCTTTGTGCATCCTCTCCCAACTCCCTCCCTGAGGTGGTGGGTTTGGGCATGGCACAGTGACTGTCACCTCTGAGAAGCCCTGGGCTGCTGCTCATCTGCAGTGACCTGGAGAGCCAGGGCAGGGTGAGGTCCCTCAGGCTTCCCATGACGGGGATGTGGGATAATGAGCTGAGCCACAGTGAGTGACATCACAATTAAGCACGCAAAGGAGAGGCAAGGACATGAGTCCCTGTGTTTTTGTGGCTCTCCCTGGCCCAGGCTGGCCCCCAGCTGGCTCCTGACCTGGCTGAGGTTTGGCCCCTGCTTTTGGGAGACATTGATCTGTGCAGCAGCTCCGTGGTTTCCTTTGCAGTCTGAGCAAGATCCTGCATCCCTGGGTTTCACCAGCTCTGTTCTTTATTCTGGTTGCTGCTGGAGTGCTAATGAAGCAGTAATTGGGTCCATGTCAGCCAGGCAGTGATAAGCAGGGAACACAGGAGGATGAGCAGAGGGAGGGCAGCACTCTGCTCTGGGGCCGTGCCCTGCAGCAAAGCAGAGACCAGGATTGTTTGCTCCTTGTCACCTCCTGACCAAACTACAATGTTCCAGCCCACAGGGAACAGCCTTTGGAGGCAACAGAGCCAGGGCTTCACCCAACAGCTCTGGGCAAACCCTCTGCAGCACCCTTTGGTGCTGGGCTGGGGCATCTCTGCCTGGAATATTCATGTAATTTATGGAATGGTTTGGGTGGGAAGGGACCTTAAAGCTCATCCAGTCCCACCCCCTGCCATGGGCAGGGACACCTTCCACTATCCCAGGTGGCTCCAAAACCTGCCACACCTGACCTTGGACAGTTCCAGGGATCCAGGGGCAGCCACAGCTTCTCTGGGCAACCTGTGCCAGGACCTCACCACCCTCACAATTGCTTCCCAATCTCCCATCTCTCCCTGCCCTCTGGCAGTGAGAAGCCATTCCCTGTGTCCTGTCCCTCCATCTCTTGTCCCCAGTTCCTCTCCAGCTCTTCTGGAGCCCCTTTATGCTCTGGAAGGGGCTCCAAGGTCTCCCTGGATCCTTGTCTTCTCCAGGTGAGCACCCCCAGCTCTCTCAGTCTGGCTCCAGCCCTGGAGCACCATTTCCTGAGCAGACAAGGGCTGCAGGGTGTCAGTGCCCGACTGCACAGAGCAGGCAGCCCATCCAAGAGACTCTCTTTGCAGATTAGTCACAACTGATTTTTTTGCTTCCATCTGCCCAACTTCCATCTGAGATGATCGTCATTCCTGCAGGATACCAGGGAGGTTCCCAGGCCCGGCTTTCAGTCCAATTCATCAAGAGCAATAACAGGATCATTCCATAGCAGCCTGTCACTCAGGCCCTCTGGCTCTCCAGCATGGTGACACCACCCCACAAACCTCCCAGTGCAGACAGATGTGCCTTAAGTGTGCCCAGCCTGCTCCTCCTGCCCATAGCAATCCCATCCTGTCCATCCCGGGCTTTTCTCTGCTGTGTCAGAGCAGTGGTGGGGGATTTAAAGGCTTTTTTCTCTCAGCAAAGCGGCTCCCGCACAACCAGATTTTCCATTCCCATCCTATAGCTATTTTTGCACCAGGAGGGGAACATTTAGCCAAGGGACGTGTCCTTAGTTGTGTAATCAAACTGTCTCTTGCATATGGTCAAGTGCTCAGATTAAACCCAGGTGTTTCTATAGGAAATGTATAAAATATTCCTGACATGTAGCCCAGCACAGCACAGCTTGAGAAATGAAAAACCATCATTAAAAACCAGGGGGAAGCACTTTGTGCCTGAATTTTCCCGCTTCAGGCACGAGAGGCTGAGCTGAGCTTTGTCTCTCAAATATGGGAAATCTTTATTTGTGCTGAACAAAGCTGAGCAGGCTCAGCTTGCCTGGGAATTAAGTTTTCTGTGGGCAGGAGTTGTGCACATAACTGATAATTACCAGAGCCATGACTCCTAATCAAGGAAAATGGCAACTGGGGTGGAATAAAGCGCTTCAATATGTGGAGTGTATTGAGTAACATTTCCTTGCTGTTCCCCTTTTCCAGGTTCTGCTCCATCTGCTGTGGGGGTGGGATGAGCAGGCAGTCCCAGGCACACAATCCCCCAGCTCTGTTTCTCAGGGGGCTCCCGGCTTTAGGAATCAGGGCTCTCTTGAGCTGTGGGTAACACACAACACTTTGAAACACCTCATGCTGCTGTGTCTCCGTAGGGTTCATCCCCCTGGGCTCTCTGGGGCATGTCCAGGTGAGCTGGTGACCTCCACTTGCCCAGGGGCACCTTCTGTCATCCACCTTCCCAAGGGTGAGGGGACACTTTGGCTCTAGTGCAGATGTGGAGTATTGACAGAGGGGAGGGTTGGGTGGGATTCTGGGGAGGAATTGTTGGCTGTGAGGGTGGGGAGGCCCTGGCACAGGTTGCCCAGAGAAGCTGTGGCTGCCCCTGGATCCCTGGGAGTGTCCAAGGCCAGGCTGGAGCCACCTGGGACAGTGGAAGGTGTCCCTGCCCGTGGCAAGGGGTGGAACAAGATGAGCTTTAAGGTCTCCTCCAACCCAACCCATTCATGGTTCCATGATGATGATGTGGATGTTGCAGCTGCTTCCAGGAACTTCAGCACTCCAGGGGAGAAAAGTTGACCCTTGTGGACAAAGCAACCTCCAGCTTTATGCAAATTTATTTAGGCTTCATCAGTGTTACTTTTAATTCCTGAAGTCCTTTCACCTTGAACTTCATGGGGTTGTGCTCATGTCACTTGAAGAATGTTTCTGGAGTGTGGAGCTGAAAAGAATTTTTTCCAAAATGAAAATAAAAGACTGAGCCAAATTGCTAATATTTGTACTGACCTCCAGATGAAAGCAGCACCATTCCCCAAGTCTAATTATGCTTGGAAAGGGCCAGGTTTTATTCATTTTTCACAAATCTGATGGATATTGACTTAAATGTTTCTACTGGCATGATCTAAACCAAAAACAACTCTGATGCTAATTGCTGTTTAGTCAATCAAAGTGCTGTGATTTGGGGAAATAAAATTCAGAAATTAACTCTGATTGCCTCATGGTATTTTGGAGTGCTAAAGAGAGCCTCTGGCAAATGTGGAGGAAAACAGTCTCCAAGCTGAGCAAGGGCTGGACTTGGAAACATCACTGCACTGGAGAGGCCTGAGAGTGGCCTCTGCCATGGCTGGGCTGGCACTGGGAGGAGAAGGGGCTCATTAGACATTTGCTCATTAACTGCCACCATTGCTGGAATCAGTGTCGGGGCCTGGGGCTCCTTTGGAAATGAAATGGATATTTCTCTTTCCCCTGTTCAGTTGACCTCAGATTGCCTTTGGTTCCTTGTGTTGACAGTCCCCGGTGGCCACAATAAAAATCCTCTTCAGAGCAAAGAGTGACAGGGAATCCCTGCCCTGAGCTGGGCAAATCATTAAGGGGTTGCTTTTCTTGGGCCTACGAAGCCATAAATTGGGGTTGAACAGAATATTTCACTAGAACATGCCAGGGAATGTTTCATCTGTGTGGTGTCAGGGCAGATTTTTAACACGTTTTTTTTTTTTCCCCCTGAAGCATTTGAAAATGAAAGAGTGGAACTGCAGGAAAAACCTGCTGTGCAGAAAACCTGCAAAATTTTGGATTTTGGGGGTGTTTCTTCATCTTTTGACTGGACCAATTTGACAGCTTTGCAAACTGTCTGCATCGATGGTTACATATAAATTTTCGGAGGGGAAAATGTTGTCTGCAGCCCAAATCTGTAAGCAATCTGTGTCACAGATGGAGGCGGCACTGCTGGGGCTCTTTGGTTCTCCTGATGTCACTGGCCTGTGCTTTTGTCACACGGTGACAGATTGGGCTGATCTCTCCCGTGTCAACCATCTTGGGCCAGAGGAGTGTTTGTGTGTTTGTGTTGGAAGTTTCAGAAAGAAAAGAAAAGAAAAGTTGTTCCTGGAAATGAGTCAGGGGATGGGCAGATGGAGCAGCCCTGGGAGAAGGATTTGGGAATGCTGGACATGGCCCAGCCCAGACCTCCCCGTGCCTTGGTCTGATCCCCCAGTGTGGGCAGCAGTGGAGGGAGGATTCTGCCTCTCTGCCCCTCAGGTGAGACCCCCCTGCAGAGCTGCTCCAGAGCTGGGGATCAGCACAGGAAGGACATGGAGCTGCTGGAGAGAGTCCAGAGGAGGCCACGGAGATGCTCCAAGGGCTGGAGCAGCTGTCCTGCAAGGAGAATTGGGATTGTTCAGCCTGGAGAAGAGAAGGCTCTGGGGTGACTTGATTGTGGCTTTGCCTTGCCTAAAGGGATCCAAGAAGAAAGATGGAGGGAGACTATTCCCAAGGACCCGGAGGGACAGGACAAAGGGGAATGGCTTCCCACTGACAGAGAGTAGGTTTGGATGGGATAAGGCGAAGAAATTGTTTGCTGTGAGGGTGGGGAGCCCCTGGCCCAGGTTGCCCAGAGAAGCTGTGGCTGCCCCTGGATCCCTGGAAGTGTCCAAGGCCAGGTTGGACAGAGCCTGGAATAACCTGGGCTAGTGGAAGGTGTGGCAGAGAGGTGGGACTGGATGAGCTTTAAGGTTCCTTCCAGCCCAAATCATTCCATGGTTCTTTGATTCCATGGTAAAAGAATTCCTTTGCATGCTACTGTTTCTAAGAACATCCCATGGTACCCGGGCATTGGGAATACCAGGTAACCCAACAGCTTCTGATGACCCTGTGGAAACTTCATTTGTTTTCACAGTATCACAGTATCACAGTATAGATAAGGCTGGAAAGGACTTTGAAGATCATCTAGTCCAACCTATAATCCAACTAACCTATCAAATACATCTAGATCATATCACTCAGCACCTCATCCAACCTCCCCTTGAACACNACTCAAGGTGTGTCTGACCAGTGCTGAGTACAGGGGAAGGAGAACCTCTCTTGACCTACTGTCCACTCAGAAAATCATCCATTCAGAAATTCCTGAAAAATATCATTCTAAACAAGCCAAGTAGGAATTCCCTGGTGTTCACAAGCAAAACTCCCTGAAAATGCCATTTTTTCAGGACATGGTGAGTTCCTTCACACTTTCTTCTCGTGACACTGTGGGGTCAGTGGGTGTCCTCAACTCGTCCCTTGTCACCAGGTGCTGCAGGGCCTTGTGAAGGCTGATGCTGCTGCCTGCCCTGCCCTGCCCCTGGAGGTTCTCTCAGCTCCATGTGAGCAGTGGCAGAGCCAGGGCCTTGCTGAGGTGACCTGGTGCTGAACTTCCTCTTCTTTCTTGGCCCCTGTTGTAACTGTACTTGTCCTTTCCTGATCCACCTCCCTGTTCTCTCCCTGGGTCATTGCTGAGCAAGGAAGGCTCAGCTTTGGTAGGCTTGGCCACCCTGCCTAGAGCGTGGTTTTTAATGTTCCTTTTGGGTGTCCCCTCTCCCCAGGGCAGTGGTGGAGTCACTGTCCCACAAAGTGTTCAAAGAACAAGTCCATGTGGCACTTCACGATATGGTTCCATGGGCAGGGGGATCCAACTCCAAGGTTGGACTCAATGACCTCGAAGGTCTTTTCCAAAGGTTGTACTTGATGATCCTGGAGGTCTTTTCCAACCTTAATGGTTCTGTGACTGTGCTTTATTGGAGCCTACAGGGCTGATGGGCCCAAGAGAGTCCTGATCCCTGCACTGCAGTCTGCAGAGGGTCCTGGAGCAGGTGGTTCATCCTGGTTTCCCTTGTTCCATCCCTTGGGAGCTTGTCTTGTACCTGAGTGGCTTAAAAGCAGAGGGAGGGAAGGCAGCACCACTGGAGCTCTGCCATCAGACCTCAGCTGGGACTTGTGGCCCTGCTGATTCCAGCTCATCCCGCCTCTGGAATTCAAGAGCTGACAGTTGGCTCCCACATGGCATTGACTGGAATCTGAGGTGTCTTGGTGCTCTGCTGGGCCCTGGAGGAGTCTCGATCCTGACAGGGAAGTGAAGCACGAGGCTGCTCCTTCTGCCCCTCCTGGGCAGGAGCTGCTCTCTGCATCCTCTGCTCCCAGTAGGGACACCCCAGTGTGACTGCAGCCACCCTCCTGTGACACTGCAGCCACCCTCCTGTGACACTGCAGCCACCCTCCTGTGACACCCCAGTGTGACTGCAGCCACCCTGCTGTGACACCTCAGCCACCCCCAGTGACACCCCAGTGTGACTGCAGCCACCCCCTGTGACACCAGAGCAGGGAAGGAACAAGCCCAGAGCTTCATGAGCTGCTGGACTCAACTCCCTTGAGAGAACTTCAGAACCTTCTGCTTGGTGAGAGTCACCAGACTCTGACACCAAGGAATCCTTGGGAGTGGGACAAAATCCAGGAGTAGCAACACTCATCCTGAGGAACAAGAGTGTAAATGTTGCCAAAGAACCAATTTTCCTATGGCTTTAACTTAGAGGCAAATCTAGAGAATCAGCCCTAATCTACATACTCAGGTGAACAAAGTGGCCTGAAACAAAGTGCTGTAGGTTTAACACAACAAGTAATTAGTTGTTAGAGTTGTGTATTTCTTGAAAACACTTTCCTTTGAAGTCTCCTTCCTTTGTAAGGAGCTCTTTGAGTACCAGACTGAGCCACAAAACTCAGCCCTGGCCTTTAGTTGTGCAAGGGCTGTGGCACATCCATAATCTAATGTAAATTTTCTGTATGTTTGTGAGTAAAAAAATTTAGTTAATCATTCTTTAAAATACAAGAAGTATGTGAAACTCCTTTCTCTGGGACTGTGGAGTGTTTGAGCTTCAAAGGAGAAAAAGATGTGCTCAATTTATTTACCTTAGACAACAACGATTTGGCAATTCAAAGTCGTTTGGGGAGCTCCTACAGGTTTTCCTCATCACATGCCCTAAACCAAGATCCTTCCCAGGCTCTGCAGTGACAAGGAGGAGGGGATACAGAATTGTTCCTTGCCAGGGACACATCAGGAAAAAGTTTATTTAGTGCAGAGAGGATGAAAAGTTGCCTTATCCATCATTGCTGTCCAGGGTGGAATAAAGGCACCCATTGATTTTGTGTTGGAGGGTAATTAATTGTTGTGCAAAGCCTGGTGCAGGGTTTAAAGGCCGCATTACTGCAACCAGGACCTCTGGCTGCATCTGGCAGCTGAGAAATGTTTGGGAAGGAGCAGAGTTTGCCCTGAGCAGTTGCTGTGTGCGCTCCCAAACCAGGCAGAATTCCCAATGAGAGGATGAAGGATGGAGAGGGAAGTGAAGAGCACGTGGGGCTCAGGGCTAATTGTGCCAGGCCAGTGCTGGGCCCAGGCTGCTCCTGCTTCACTCCTGCATGATAAGGACAATCCCAGAATCTGCTGGGCTGGAAGGACCCCCAAGGCTCATCCATCCAACCCCTGGCCCTGCACAGGCCCATCCCCAAGAGTCCCCCCCTGTCCCCAGAGGGTCATCCCAACCCTCCTGCAGCTCTGGCAGCCTTGGGGCTGTGCCCACTGCCCTGGGGAGCCTGGGCACTGCCCAACCACCCTCTGGGGAGAGAAGATCCAACCTAACCCTGCCCTGGCACAGCTCCAGCCATTCCCTGGGTTAAAAGCAGTTATCCCACAGAACCAAGAGTCAGGCTCTCTGTGGGCAGCAGTGGCTGGTCCTTGGTGCCCCAGGGCTGTGATGACTGGCCCCCACGGCTTGAGAGGTGCAAGTCCTGCAGCAGGGAAGGCAGCATGGATTTTCCAAGCATCAGATGCATGTTACCCTTCCCTGGGATGCTCACTGTGCTCCAGCAGCCCTCTCTGAGCCAGAACTTGGCCAAGAGCACATTTCTACTGCTGAAGAGGTGGAATGAGGTCCCTCCCAAGCCAAACCAGTCTGTGATTCCAAGCTGTCTCTATCCCACCTCTACTTCATGTTTTGTCACCATCCCAACCATCCAAAGTCACCTGGAAAAGTTGGTTTAACAGTCCTGATCCTATTGATGCTCACTGGGATGCTTCCCTTGCACAGTTAATCCAGATGGAATGCCGACTTGAACCCATTTTCATGCAAAGAAAGATTAAAAAACCTGTGTTCTGTAGTCCTCGGCTTTGACAAGGAGCTCCTCACAGACACATGTTGTCTGGAGGTGGTTTCTGAGGAGTGAGTTCCTGCCTGAACTGCTGCAGGGGATGGCACGGCACAGGACAGACCCAAACCTGACCATCTGGGAGGCTTTGCTCTAAATACCGGAGCCTGTCATAAAACATTCTTTCCTCAACTGGAGGAGCCCTCCCCCAACTTCTCCCCATTTTATGAGATGTTTTTAAAGTTAAATAGTGCCTGATTCCACCCTGCAGCATTTGCATCCTGGTAGCACGTGGGCTCTGGTACTTGCAGAGCTCAAGGACTTGAGGAACCCCTCAAAGTCCAAGCTGTGGAATATAAGTGGTGCTTCAGCCTTTTCTTCCTGAGCAGGGGCAGTTCTGTAAGACAACAGGTATCAGGGTCAATAACGTTGTTGACTCATTCATTCAGTAAATTAATTCCCTTGACTCTGAGCTGGGATTTTGGCTGTTAAGTGCAGCCCCAAGGAGAAGAGCAAAGAGAGAAGGGCAGAGACCTGTAGGTTCCCCACGCAAGAGGCACGAGGAGCTGTAATCTCCATTCCTGGCAAGGCAGTGTATTTTAGACTAGGAATGTTCAAAGCAGCAACACGTCACGGACAATTTCCCCTACACGAGCCCCGGGGTGTGGTTTGGAAAGTTATCTCAGCAAACCTCCCTGGTGTGCTAATGGCCCTGGGAGCACTGGGGTGTCCTATCGATTATTTGTCCATCGTTAATGGACTCATGTACTCCCAGAGGATTTCTCTGGTGTAAATGCCACTGAGAGTGTTTGATGTCTGGCTGCAGACACAGGACCCAGAGCCCCAAGGGTGATGGAGACCCTTTGCCAGCAGATTTGTAAAGAGGGAAAATGCATTTAACCAGGATTAGATTTGGAAGGGGGGGAGGGGTGTGTAAAAAAGGCTTTTCACTGACACCAGCAAGGGCCTGTAGGCTCTGGAATATGTTATGGCAGCATCTGCTGTGGGTCACACTCACAGTCTCTGGGTTGTGAACACACAAGAGTGTCTGGGAAAGGGAATTCCTTGGGACAGAGAGTGTATCCAGCTTAGCACCTGTACCTTGCAGGGCCTGTCCTGCAGCTTCTCGCCAGGTTCAGAAACTTTGGGGTCTGTTCCAGCCCCAGTAACTCCTGTAGCTGCTCAAGGTCTGGATAGTTCACAAAAGAAAAACAATGCCTTGCCTTCTGACCCAAACTCACCTTTCAGAGCCCTTCTTTGCAGTCCTGAGTTTGGAAATGTGCTCTGAGCCTGCAGGGTGATATCCTCAAGCAGCCAGAGGGAGGGCACACAAGTCCCCTGTCCCAGCAGGAACAGTGAGGGCAGAGCACGGAGGGAGGCTCTGCAAGCAGGGGGCTCACAGCGAGCCTGGGGGCTTGTCTGTATTCCACTGGCTCCCAAACACACTCCTGGCTCTCCAGTCACGGGTGCTGGCCCGGGATCTCAGCACAGGAATAGTGTCCATCAATCTCTGATGATTCAGTTGCCTGCCCTGCTCCGTGCACACCCAGAGCTGTTTCAACCAACACTTTTGGTCAAATGCCATGAGAGTTGTCCATCCTGTCAGACTGGCAGGGCTGGAAATCTCCCCCTGCAGCCGGCCCAGGCAGCCCCATGGAAGAGGGATGTGTTGGTTGAGAAGCTTCCAGTGAGTGGGAGAGAGTGGGGTTTGCACAGGGGCACAGCTGCTCCTCCAGCATGGGAGAGCCCTGGGTCCATCTGCAGAGACTCCAGCTCAGACATAACCCTTCTCCTGTGGCTCTGAAGCGAGGATTCCTGGGCAGCTGTTACTGGAGCACATCAAAATGCAGCAGCAGGCTCTGCTGAGAGAGCACATCGCCCGGCTCGGGGATGTGAGGAGCTTGTCCTGTGCTCTAAACACAAACCCACACTTGTTCGGAGGCAACAGGCTCTGTATTTCATCCCCTGCTGCAGCAGGTTTACTGCAGGATGGGGGGATGGAGGGAGGGAGGGAGGGAGGGAGGGAAGGATGGGTGAGTGAGTAGAGGGATGGATGGATGACCAGGGGAGTGGGGTATTTGCTCTGAGGAATGCTGGGGGTGTAGAGCAATTTGGGTGAGGAGGATTACAGCTGGTGGCAATGACAGGCACTATCCAAGGAGAAGTGAGGCAGAAGGGTGACCCTGTCATTCCCCTTTGATTTCCTTGCCAATCATTTTGCTCAGCCCACAGTGCTCCAAGTGCTGCTCAATCTGCTCAGTGTCACCTGCCCAGTGTTGGGATGTCCCTCCATCCTTGGGCTGTTTTTTGTGGGCAGAGGAGCTCTGAGTGCTGCCAGGGCATCCCTTACTCTGGAGTATCAGAGTTGTAAATGCCCCTTTGCTCTGCCCTAAGCTCTGCTGTCCATCCTCTCCTGCTCCCTTTACACTCCCTGGCAGTTCCCCTGGCTCTTCCTGGAAGCTGAAGAAGCTTCATTTTGGGGCAGGACTGGGGTCTCTGCGTGTTTTGGTCCTTTCTGCTGTGCCCTGGTGACTCTGTGAGCTGGTGCTGTGCCTTTCACAGGCACCTATGGAGCAAAGGGAGCTGTGCCACAGCAGAGGCCCAAGGGGTGTTTAGGGCAGCTGCCTGTGCAAGTGCTGCTGCTCTCATGAGACGAAACAGGACACGACCCCCCAGTGCTCTGCTGAGCCCCGTGGAAACCTCAGAGCCATCCCAGCTGAGGGGCAGAGCCTGATTTCAGGGGCAATGGCTTTAAACTGAAGATAAATTCTTCCCTGTGAGGGTGGGGAGGCCCTGGCACAGGTTGCCCAGAGAAGCTGTGGCTGGCCCTGGATCCCTGGAAGTGTCCAAGGTCAGGCTGGACCCACCTGGGATAGTGGAAGGTGTCCCTGCCCATGGCAAGGGGTGGGCTGGGATTTAAGGTCCCTTCCCAGCAATGATTTTATGAGTCTCTGAAATGGGTGCTACAATCAGAAAGGTCTTGAGGACAAGCTCCTGGGAGGCCACCACTGGGCAGTGCTGGAAGGAGGGACCATCTAGTGGGGTCAGCAGGGATCTGCCTTTGGGAACAGAGGCTGAAAGAGGAAAGACAAGTCAACATTGCAGGAATGATCTTTGGTTTAGGGAGTGCTTGACCTGGTGTGTCCCACCACATGGACTCCACAGTGCAGAAAGGAATGATGCAAAATACTCAGGAACCTGGGAGCCAATTGCTGTGGGTGTGCAGGTGCTGCTCCAGCTGGAAAGGGAGAGCACCAACCACATGTGATTTACTGGAGTGAGGACAGCTGGGAAATACCAAGTTTAGGATGACCTGTGTGTTAATAATCCCAGCTCCCTTATCTGTGTGTATTGTTCCCTACTCTGAAATGTCACAGGCACAAACTCAGTCGGGTTCTTGCTTGGAAGGTGCTAAAGAAGCATCTCTCTAATATTTTACCTCTTTTGGTTGCCTCAGGCCCTTCTCTGCTGCAGACACTGGTGCTGCCCAGCCCAGATTGTCCCTGCAGGGTTTGCTGCAGGGAAAGGAGGTTTTGTCCTTCCCTCCCAGGTGGACACTGTCACCATCCCATGAGCACAGTGACAATCTCCAGGCTCTCAGGTCAAAACCTCCCCTTGGTGTTGTGTCAGAAATCCCAGGATGTGCTGAGCTGGATGGGACCCCCAAGGCTCATCCCTCCAACCCCTGGCCCTGCACAGGCCCATCCCCAAGAGTCCCCCCCTGTCCCCACAGGATCATCCCAATCCTCCTGCAGCTCTGGCAGCCTTGGGGCTGTGCCCACTGCCCTGGGGAGCCTGGGCACTGCCCAACCCCCCTCTGCAGGGGGAAAGAAGAACAACCTTGTCCTGAGATCCAACCTGCCCCTGCCCTCACCCAACTCCATCCAAGAGACATGGAGGATCTAATTCTTCACAATTATGTCTTTCAAAACATTTTACTTATTTAATGTGCAAATGCCTCTGACCCTTGTGCAGCTGTGAGCACTTGGCTCTTCTGCAAACCTGGGGCTGAAGTTGGTCAGCCAGAAAAGGAAGGAGTTTTGA
Organism: Pitta sordida; assembly: GCA_013390025.1. Classification (NCBI taxonomy): domain Eukaryota; kingdom Metazoa; phylum Chordata; class Aves; order Passeriformes; family Pittidae; genus Pitta; species Pitta sordida. Next base: position 36,690 of record WEKX01016419.1, on the reverse strand, counting down.
GGACACTTGTCCTCCTCTGAGTCAGCACTGTCTTACCTTCACTTGTGAAGAAGCAGATGTGCTCCTGTGGGATGAGCAGGGACAGATTGTTTTTTCCAAACCTTTGTTCAACATCACAGTCACAAGAATTTCCAGCTCCTTTTATGACACAGCCCAGACTAATTCCCAGGCACGTCCTGCCTGCTTCTGAATGGGAAAGGTGTTTTGTGTAGAAAGCAGTGAATAATCATATGATTAAACTCAACCTCCTTAGAAGGACTCACAAGAGGCCTCGCTGGTGATTCTGCAGGCAGGCTCAGTTCAGCTGCTGATTGGTTTTACCCTGGGAGGAACCAGGGGCTGTGTGTGCCTGTGGGTGTGCCCAGGGATGAGCAAGAGCACCCACGGATGTCCGTGGGCACGTGTTCCCCTCCACGTGCAAATCCACGAGGCAAAGCACACAATCAACAGGGCACTGGGGATGTGGAGGTACATCCAGTTCTGAACACACACATTCCCTTCTGAGACCTTTTAAAGTAGAAAACAGGGCAGATCTGGGAGCTCTGTGTTTGCCTTCCCATTTAAGTGCCCTTTCTTAGTTCTTTAGTATTTGATACATATTTCCCCTTTGCAGCAGGTCTCCAAGGAGGAAGTATTTCTTCTGATGGCACATTTGGGAGTGTGGACTCTGCTGAATTGCAAAGGATTTATTAAATATATCAAGAAAAATTGATGGAGGGTATTTGGGGGGAAGGGAATTTGGGCTGACACAGAAGAAAGAGATGCAAAGTAAAGGTCACCAACTGAAATCCAGCAAGTGCCCAGGTACAAAAGACTTTTTGAAGATTCAAAGGACAGTGAGGACAATCTACAGCTGTGTCCATGCTGTCCCCTTGGGATGAGGGTGCATGTCTTACTGGCAGGAACTTCCTGGACTTTGCTCTTCTTTGGAAAGACAACAATGTGTTTTTGGACTCAAACCCTTCTGGAAACCATGGGGCTGTCCACACCAGACAGGCTCCCTTCTTGCCAGGAGTTCTTGGGGACTGTTTTGGAGCTGTTTGTCCCTCTATTTGCATTTCCCACGGCACTGCTTGAAACTCCTGTGGGGTCCCCAACATCCTGAGGCAGCACTGAACAAAATCCCTCTCGTGCTCCTCAGTCAGGTGGGTTTAGAGGCTCATTCCTCCCACTGATTGCCTCACTCTTCACTTGTCCTGGGCATTAATCGCAGGTTTTTGTTTCCAGCAGTGTCTGAAGACTGGTCAGGGTTGGATGTGTGCACCTTGCAACATTGTTTACTCCTTTACCCCGTGCAATTTTTGTCCTTTCTGGAGTACAAACACCATTTAGAAAACAAACCAATTAACCCAAAGCTTTATATAATTCCTGTAAATGTAACAGCCACAGTTGCCCATGTTTGTGTTTTGTCTTTTGGAACTGCCAGGGCTCCCAGCAGAGCCAGAGGCTTTACTCGCCCAGGGCTTATCTCACTCACAAGGCTCAGAAATGTTTGACTTCTGGTCTCAGGTGAAGGGCACGCTGCAGAATCTGATGAGTCTGTCTCTAGAGCTTTGATTCACAAGGCAGAGAGAGATATTTCACAATAAATTTGTAGTGATTACAGAAATTTGGCTCAGTGACCAGAGTGAGCACATCCCCATTGTTTTTCCTGCAGCATTATTGTCTCCTATTCCTGGGGCCTGATCCACCCCCACTGTTCAAGGCAGAACCTTTCCCAGGAAAATGGGCAGAAGTGGGAAGGAATTTGTAGGGGTAACACGTCCCTGCCCTCCGTGGTCTGCAGTGTGTGGTGGCAGGGGTGCTGGAAGGGATTCACTCCCAGGCTGAGGCAGGAGGGAGCTGCTCTCTGTCACACCCAGAGCCAGAGCCCAGGCCTGCACATTTCTGCTCTGCAACTGCTGCAGGTGAAGGTGACACTGGCACCTGCCTCAGGATTGGCATTTTTTCAAAACAGGGCCTCAGGCCTTTAAATCACAGTATGGAACAATGTATTTTATGCAAGCAGGCTGCAGGACTCTCAGAGATCCCCGGGGAGCTGCTGTGTTCCAGGATATCCATGGTTCAACATGTGAAGGCCAGGGAGGCTCAGGATTCACCCATGGCGGGTAGGAAGGGCTTTGTCCCATCCATGCTGCACAGCTCAGAAAAGCCAAGGCTCCAGCTCTTTTTTTTCGTGGTTTTCTGGCTGGAACTGCCAAAGAGGAAAGTTCTGCCCTCACAGCTGGGACAGGGGTTGTCCAACACAGGGACCTTCTCTGGGACCAGGGAGATTCTGTATCTCAAAGTGTTTAAAAATGTCCACACCCAAAGCCCAGAGCCTTTTCCACAGTGGCAAGCCTGGTTAGGAGCCCCTGTGGGATTAGCTTTGCCCAGACTGGAGGTGCTGGGGGCTCTGAGGAGTTTGCCATTGCCAAACCCTCCTCAGGAGGAGATGGAGTCGGGCCTTCCGAGCTTGTTTTCCCCGTGGCTCTATCCCCCACCTCGGCTGTTAATGCTGACAGATTAGGGAGTGATTGAGCTGGATCAGCTCAGTATATCAAGGCATCATCTGCATACAGCATTAATGCAAAGCCCTTTGAGCCCTCCTAATGCCAGGGATATTTTCATTTTTGGATTGTATTAGATGCCAAACATCCCGTTGCAAAATCAAATGACAAGAAAGGGAGATGTTCCCTCAGCACTTCTCTGCCCAGGGAAATGCCTGGATATGAGGCTTTTTGCTGTTACTTGGGAGAATTCAGGTAAAATAAAGTGCCATGGATCTACCTGGCAGCTGTGAGCCCAGGACAAAGCTTTCCTCAGCAGGGAGAGGACTCTGGGAGCTCGTGGAGCATCAGGGGTCTGGCAGGTGGAAGGGACAGGTGGTGGTGGCTGAAGTGTCCAACCAGGGGAGCTCTTTTCCACTCTCTTAGTGACCAGTGCCATTAATCTTAATTAATCTTAACCTTAATGACACTGGTGTAAAACTTGGAGCTGGGCAGGGGAAACAACACATGAATTACTTTATCATTGACATCACGGACACGATTAGATAGAAAGGTCACACCTCTGGATGTGTCTCTAGAAGGAGAGTCATAGACAGTCCTGAGCTGGAAGAACCCCAAGGCTCATCCATCCAACCCCTGGCCCTGCACAGGCCCATCCCCAAGAGTCCCCCCCTATCTCAGGCCATGTTCTCAGATCCAGTGGGAGGCACATGAGCCTCCCCTCACATCTGAGCCACTTTGGGACACTCTGGAAGAAGATAAGGGATGTGCAGTGTTGCGTTACAACTTTTTATAATGAAATAATTAAAAGCAAAACGTGCAAAATTTGGGGGTTTTCAACACCTTCTCCCAGACATAGTCCCAGTAAATATTCACCCTTCCTGGGGGTGCCCACTGAGATAAACAGAACAATAATTCTGCAGAGAAGGTAAGCTTTGAAAGAAGGGGAAGAGCCACAATACCTGGCTCTAGGTTTTGCATTTCTGACCACCAGGTTTGAAGGATCTTTGCCTACCAAGATCAGGCAGGTGAGCTGGGATGGACCCGCTGCTGAGACCCTCTGCTGTGTGTCAGGGGGTGGCACTGGGGACATAGGGCTGCCTGGGGGCAGGTGCTGTGCCCTGGGGACCAGCAGCAGGTACTGAGCCTTTGGCAGCTGCATCTCCCTGAACATCCACGAGCATTTCACTGGCTCACCTTGGCCAAGGTTTTGCCTTCAGGTAGGAAATAACCAGAAATATCAAATGTTCAAAAAGCTCCACTTTATCCCAAATATTTGGGAAACTCCACGTTATCCCAACAGAGCTGAAAGAGGGGCAGCTGGATGAGTGAACACAGGGATGATACATGAGATGCTAAAATGTGGGAATGCAGAACCTGGGACCTGCAAACATGATGTGGCAGAGGGGCAGGAGCTGAAGGTCCTGGTGGCCACACTGGGCCCCAGCCCCACTCGGTGCCCTCCTGCTGCCTTTGTCAGGGACCAGGATGGTGTGATCCAAGTGCTGGAGGCTCCTGTGGGTTTGAGCTGGTCAGATTTGCTCTGGGCAGAGGCAGAAGACTGAACAGCCTTTAAGCAAGTGGGAGTTAATGATTTCCACTTGTTTGCTTGCATTAACTGACTTTCTCTGTCTGGAAATGCAAATGAAGCTGTCTTTCCAAGCCAGGCTAATTTGTGTGGAACTCAGCTGTCACAAGTCAATTCCCTGCCACCCTTGGAAATTGGGGCCAGTCTGTGATGAAGGACACGGGGAGCTGGTGTGTCAGCTCTGCAGCCCAGCCCCTGAAGCTTGAGAGGGAGGGGGATGCCCTTGGGTGAGGAAGGGCATCCCTGGGAGGGCACTGCACCATCCTGAGGGGCCTGGGGGGGCTGTACCTGGTGGCATCCTCCCCGTGCTGCCCACCCTGCCAGGTACGATGGACACTAAACCTGGGGCTGGGAAAAGCGAGGCAGGATCTGCAGGGAGACTCCAGCACTGCCCTCACAGCCTTCCCAGGAGCCAGGCTGGGACAGCCAGCTCAGCTTGGTTCCTCACCTCTGCTGCACCTCTCGATCAACCCCATCACACTTGAGCAGATCTGCTGCACCCCTGGGTGGAGAAGGGATGGGGATGCCCTTCCCTGAGGAGCTCTTGAGCCTGTTCTCATAGGAGAAGGTTGTCCAGGCTGCAGCAGGTGAGTGAGAAAAGGGTCAGAGCTCACTACAACTCACACAGGGAGGCAAAAACCTGCCCAAAGGTCTGTGACCACCAAGAGGCAACCTATGAGCCTTTTCAGCTCTCCTTTGCTTTCCTAATTACTTTGAGGCTATTCTTTTAGATGAGTTAATTAGTCTTTTTTTATTCTGAAGAAACAAGAAACATTTATTTATGTTTTCACCTTGAAAGACTTCTATTCCTTTTGCCCCTCGCTAGAGGAGATGCTGCAGCAGATGGTCCACATGTGCTGCCCCGTCTCATGTCCAAGTCACAGGGGTGGGGCCTTGCTGCAGCTGCAGCCTTGGGGAAGATATTCTGTGCTTAGGGAGTGGTGCTGAGGAAGAGTCTTCTCTGCTCACAAGCAGTGATGGGGGAGGTTGAGAGACCTGTGCATGCCCTCAGCAATCCCAACTCTGGGGCACTGCTGTGCTCAGCACCCTCCCTGCAGCCCCAGCCCTGCCTGCAGCCCCAGCCCTGCCTGCAGCCCCAACCCTGCCTGCCCCTCGACTGCTCTGGGCTGCAATTCGTGAGGTCCCCCAGGTGAAAGCTCCGTCTCCCCCGGTCTATTCAGCCTGTCATCTGCAGTTCCTGGGAGTGCCACATCCAGGTCAAAGCTGGCTGTGAAATCCTCCCTTTTCTGTTCGCTGATGGCAACACTGACCTGGGACACAGCAGAGACACCACCCCTGAGGTCTCACCCCTGCTGCCACACACCGTACCTCTCTGCCACAGAAAATGCCACTTAAGAAGTTTGATGCCACATTTTTCTTGCCATTTTCCTGACCCTGGTGAGATCTGGAGAGCAGGTGCAAAGCCAGCACGAAGGTTCCAGATGTGACCAACATACACTTGGCTTCACCAAAGACTGGATGGTTGTTCAGCCTTTTTTACCTGTTCTCAAAGCCAGACACATCCTTCCACTCCCTTCCTCTTCCACACACCAGTCACATCTGCTCTGGTCTCTCTGGCATTTTATTGCTAGTTTAACAAGGAAACCTCTCTGAGGGCTGTGACAGCTGGAAAAGCATCTGGAGGAGTGATTTGCAGTTTCTATTGGGAGCCTGGAGGCCAGACAGACAGGTTTTTGCTGTCTCATAGGCTGGGTTTGGAGGTTTTTCAGGTGATAGCAGGCATGCTGCTTCCCAAAGCCTGGATGTCTGAAGTGCAGCTGTGTCCAGGGAAAACACACTGCGGGAGACTGAGCTCTTTGTCCATCTGCTCTTCAGAGAAGGCTTTAAGCCAAAGCCATGTGGGTTAACCCGGAAATTCATCCTTCTCTGCTCCATGGATGCAGCTGGGGGCAGAGGATGCTTGGGAGCATGAAGTGAGGGCTGGTGGAGTGATTTGACAGGGAAAAGGAGGCTCAGGGGGCACCTGGAATTCTCTGCAACTCCCAACAGGAGGGGGGAGCTGGGGGGGGTCGGGCTCTGCTCCCAGGGAACAAGGGACAGGAGGAGAGGGAACAGCCTCAAGCTGTGCCAGGGGAGGTTTAGATTGGATATCAGGGCAAGATGGTGCTGTGGGGAACAGGTGTTGTAGCTGAACAATTCCTAAAATGAATTTGCCTAAAATGGAAAAAAAAAAAATTCCTTGATCTTGCCTGGAATACAAAATCTTTGCAGAAAGACTCTGTGGCCATACCCTCTTCCTGCAGCCACAGCCTCCCCTCCAAGCCACACGTGCTGCCAGTCCCCACTCACAGACTATTCCTGAGAGAGCAGAACAGGCCCTGCCACCACGGCCTGGGCTCAGCCGGGAGGGATTGTCCAGGTACACAATGGAGGGAGGTAACAGAGTGACTCTGGGCCTCTGGGGACAGGTTGGAAGATGCTCCTCACCAGGAAAGTCTCTGGAGCACTGCTGCTGCTGAGCAGGAGCAGAGCAGGTGGGAAATGCTGTCCTGGGCTCACCCAGACTGGTCTCTGCTGGTCTCAGTCCCACAGTGGGTGTGTGACTGGCAGAGCCGCAAAACCCCAATGTGCACAGGGGCTCTGGGCTGCCCTAAAAAGGGGGTGAGCCACCCACCCTTCTCCCACTGTGTCCCACCCACAGGCAGGTGCTGATGTTCAGCTGCAAGTGACATGAAAGGTAACTCTTCATTTCTTTTCCATGTCTAGAGAACTTTTGCTCTTCAATAAAAAATTGCCTGGAGATTGATGCTAAATGTTTGTCTCAGTGCAGATTCCAGCACATGCCAGGTGTTGTTTTCCATCCCCCATGTCACAGAGTCCCCCCCCAACCTGTTCCCCCTCACTCCGGGCCCCTCTGTATGTGTGTCCTTGGGGACATGCAGGTGACAAGGCCTGGCAGCCACACAACTGCTCCTCCCTGTCACCCCAGGGGAGCTGCTGCCCATGAAAGAAAGCTGCTGTATCATGAAAGAAAGATTAGGGAAGAAAGAGAAGAGAGAATCCCAGAATCCCAGGATGTGCTGAGCTGGAAGGACCCTCAAGGCTCATCCATCCAACCCCTGGCCCTGCACAGGCCCATCCCCAAGAGTCCCCCCCTGTCCCCACAGGATCATCCCAACCCTCCTGCAGCTCTGGCAGCCTTGGGGCTGTGCCCACTGCCCTGGGGAGCCTGGGCACTGCCCAACAACCCTCTGCAGGGGGAAAGAAGAACAACCTTGTCCTGAGATCCAACCTGCCCCTGCCCTCACCCAACTCCAGCCCATTCCCTGCCTCCTGTCCCTGTCACTGGGAGCAGAGATGGAGCTGCCCCTCAGGAGGACACTGAAGATCCCAATGAGATGACAACTCCCCTCAGGCTCTTTTTCTCCAGCTGAACACACCAAGTGACCATGTGTTGTGAAAGGGAGACTGGAGAAGAACGAGCAGGTAGTGGGGCAGCAGGGTCATTGCCACCTGCCATCTCCAACCAGGTCTTCCTGCCTCATTCACTTGCAGAAAGCTTTGGAATGAACATGAGCATCCTGCAGCAGTGGGAAGCCTCCAGCAGCAGCACTGGGTGCTTCCTCTGCTCCAGCTTTGAAGGTGCAGAGACCTCCTTTGGAGCCTGAAGCTGAGGGGACACCTGAATCCCTGCAGGGCTCCTGCAGGAGCTGGTTTGGCACAGGATCTGCTCTGGCCACCCCTGCTCCTGCCTCATCTCCCTCCTTTCCCGAGCCAGGCACTGCAGGACTAGTGCATGAATCCTGGAGCCATGGAATGGTTTGGGTGCGAAGGGGCTTTAAAACTCATCTTGTTCCAAGCACTGCCCTGGGCACGGACACCTTCCACCATCCCAGGCTGCTCCAATCCCAACCTGGCACAGCTGCTGTTCCTGGACTGCCCCCCTGCTCCTGCAGGGGCCAGCTGGGGAAGGCAAATCCAGCCTCTGCCCCAGGGCCCCCAGCCCAGCTCTGTGCCCTGCAGAGGGGTCTGGCTGGGCAGCACAGGAACACCTTGAATGGGCATCCGTTGGGAAAGCAGTGCAGGGGGACCAGTGGTCTGACAGCCTTTATCCTCATCTGGTCATTAAGGTTAATTGGTTGCAGATTCACAGGCCCTTCCAGGATCCTTGACACCCTTCTGACATGATCTGGATGTCAAGCTGGCCATCCCTGGAGTAAAACAAGCCATAGTTTGGAAATGTCTACAAGGAGGATACTCCACCCCTAATTTTTTCCATATCAAAGCATCACCTTGGCAGGAGATTATCAGGGATGGCCCTCAGGGTTCCCTACTCTTGAAACCTGCTTGGGACTTGTAAGCTGGACCATCCTGGTTAGGGAAGTCACAGAGTCTCATGAAAGTTGGAAAAGATCTTCAAGATAATTCAGTCCAACCATCAACGCAGCACCACCACAATCACCCCCAAACACGTCCCCCCATGCCGCAAGCCCTCCAGTCTCTCATCTGTGTGTGGTTCATCTCTCAGGTGATGCTGCAAGGACAGACTCCTCAGCAGCCCTGTCCCACCACAGAGCCACCAGCACCTCTGGCCCTGCTGGTTCTGCCACGTCCCATGGAGGGGGATGAGCCAGTCAGGGCCCAGCAGGACACAGGGAGTGAGGCCGATGGAACAAAACATGGGAGAGCACTGGGAGAGGCTGGAGGAGCTGCTTCTGCTGCTCTTACCCAAGAGTTCCTTAACCTCCTGTGACCCTGTCAGTGCCTTATCCTGCTCTGACAAGTGATGTGTTTAGCAATGAGAGCCTGATGCCTCAGAAAACATCCCCATACGCAGATCATGAGACAATCTGGAAGTGAGGAGCAAGTTTGGAGAATTCCTGGCCTGGCTCTGCTGTGAGGCAGGTCTGAGGTGTGACCACAGAACTCGGCAGTCCTTAGGCAGCCACAGGCAGGTTTCTGGGAGCATAGGAGGGGAACTGCAGGGAATATGATCACACAGGTGGGAGCTCCGGGTTAGGATACTTTGAGGGGAGGTCATGAGGAAAACAGCTCCCTCATGCCTGCAGGAGCAATTAGAGCAGAGGCTCTGCTCACTTCAGAGAAGCCCAGCTCCTGCTAATCAAATCCAGCCCAGTAATTGCCCGTGGGGATTCAGAGCATGTCCGAGTGCTCGGCTCATTACGTGTGCAGGCACCAGGGGCTCACAGCACCTGCCTTGGCAGAGATTCCCTGAGCCCAGCCAGGCTGCTCCTTCTGGGACGTCACTGGCAGTGGGATCCTGGGTTTCAACAGAAAGGAGGAAGGTTTCTTTGGATGTGGATTTTGGGGAGTCACAGGCAGGCGTGGAGGGAGCACGTGGCTGTGTGTGCCTGGATTCAGGCCACCACATGACAGCCACATCACACTTGTCACACACATGTGGCTGGGCCAGAGCAGCAGGGAACTGGTTGGTGGGTGCAGAACCTGACCTGGAGCTGGTTGCACAGATCTGTCTGGGAAACTGGGCAATGAGGACACTGCTGCTAATGAGAGTAATTGGCTGGATTGATTACAAACAGGGAACAGTCCAGCTAAGAGGTTTGTAGCATTCCCCCCAGTGTCCAGGGAATGCTGTGCCAGTGGCAGGGGTGGGTGAGTGCTGAGCAGTCACATCATACACATGGTACAGTGGGCAACAGGGCAGAACTCCCAGGTTTTCACTCCTGTCTCAGGTCACTCAGGCTCTCCAGGTTGTACCTGGGGTTGGCAATGTTGAATCTGGAGGTGCTGAGATGAGAGGCTGGGGCTGACAAGACGTGCAGAGCCTGGGGGAGCACAAAAACTGTCCCTGCTATCTCAGGAGCAGAAATCAATACTGCTTTTCTTCTTCCTCTGTCTGGATCCAGATGATTATCAGTGGCATGTTCTGCACAGATTGTTTTTTAAGTAAGGATTGTGGTATCTAAAACAGGCCCCAGAGTAAAACACCCTCCCTGGAGAGCAGCTCAGCCTCCTGATCCAGTCTGTGCTTTGCCAAATCCATCCCCACTTGCTTTTGGCAGCCTCTAGAGCAGCCGCTCCCCCTCTTCTGGAGCTGTTTGCTCCTGGGGGGCAGCTCTGTGGGGCTCGGAAGAAACTCAGGCTCTGGCAGCTTCCAATCCCCCATTTCATGTGTCAGTTCTTTCTTTGCTGGTAACTGGTAAATTTGCTGAGCTCCAAACTCGGGTTCACATCCCTCTGTGATCACAAGTCCCAAACTGCACTTGCAGCAAGGAGAGTAATCAAGGCTCATTGAGAATATCCCCACTAATGAGAGGTGAACTGCTGCTGCTGGAGGGCAGGTGGGGATGACTTCCAGATGGGAACTGGCTTGGAGCAAGTGGAGGTTCTCTGGGCTGTGTTATCCACTTGGATGGGAAAAGTGGCTAAAGGATGGTGCTCCTGATGGTGAGAGCACTGGCCTGAGAGCAGGAGATCTGGTTTTGCCACTGAAGGACTGAGGATCCTGTAAAACCTCCCTGTGCTCTATGCTGTGCTCTGGCTGTGCTCCCTAGGACTGAATCTCTTCCCTCAAGCCCATATTTACAATAATGATTATTCAGTGTTGATGTGCACAGGGTCAGAGTACCCATGGGGGTCTGTGGAAATGATGACACAGTCCCAGAGAGCTTTACTAGGAGACCAACAACCCTGATTCCCCATTCCAGCTCCCCAGAGCCACCCCTTAGTGGGTGACCTCCCATGCCATGGCTGGAGAAGGAACTGGGAAGAACTTCTGGAAATCTCTGGCAGCCCATGGTGTGGTGCCAAACCAGGCTGGGGACCCCGGATTTTGGCACAGCCCTTTCTGTGAGAGCTGATGTGCTGCTGGAAGCACATGGCACACAGGGAAGGTGACTCACCTCCAAAAACATCCCTCAGAGGAGGTGACTGGACACCCTCCCAGGGGATGTGACTTAGTCAGAGTGTCCTGATGGGATTGTCTGCCTGGTGCCACATGGGAGCTCAGGTCAGATGATTGACTGTCCCTTCTGCCTTTGCCATCCATGAATCAATCAAAGGTGCCATTGAAGTATTTTTGCAGAGGATGAATGACAGTCATTCTGCAGCAAAAGAACAGCTCAAAGAAACTTCAAAAAACCGCTGTGTGTTACAAAAACCCCCAAAGTTTTGAACTAAAAGACGATTGAAGCCCTGGGCAGTGTGTCAGTGCTCACCATCCTCACCCAGCTGTGGTGCAGGTGATCCAGGAAAGGCAGGTTCTCTGGAGCACTATGCCAGGCTCCCTCACGTCACTCACCCAACGTGCTCGTCAGCCCCTGAATCACACAATGGCTCAGAGCTTCAGCTCGTGGCTGGAAGTGACTCACAGGCCTTGGAAGCACCAAAATCTGCCCCTACCTGGGAGAGCCATGACATCAACTGCACAGTCCCAGCGAGACCTTCCTGCTGATCCTCCAGGTGATGGTTATAATTAGTCTCTCTAAAATAGTCCCAGCAGAGCTGCTGGTGCAACACATGGAGGATGGAAAAATGTCAGGAGCCTTTGCTTCCATGTGCTTTCCCAGCAGAAAGGTCCTGAGAAAAAACACAGCTCTTTAGAAGCTTTAAAACTTTGTCTGGAGTTGTGACAGGGGAGAGTCAGGGTGGATCTCAGGAGAGACCTAGAGGTTAGTTGGGCAGTGCCCAGGCTCCCCAGGGCAGTGGGCACAGCCCCAAGGCTGCCAGAGCTGCAGGAGGGTTGGGATGATCTTCTGGGGATGGGGGGGGATTCTTGGGGATGGGCCTGTGCAGGGCCAGGGCTTGGATGGATGAGCCTTGGGGGTCCTTCCAGCTCAGCACTTCCTGGGATTCTGTGCTCTGTGAGCTTTACTTCCCTGTGCCAGCAGGGTTAGAAGTGCTGGTGAGTGCTCACACTTATTTGTGGGCTTTGCAAGAATGGGAAGTTAAACCTTAAATTGAAAAGACTGTTTGCAAACTCTTTCATTTAGTGGGAAACATTTCTTGCTGCATCACCAAGTCATATTGCACCCGATGCTCCCAGTGCCTCTTGCACAGCTTTTAGATGAATCCACCTGGGCCATGTGAAATGTAACTAAAATATACCCAGAATATGAATCCCAGGGGATGGAGCTTTTCTCTGATTCTGTTTCTGGAGGAGCTGCTGCCACAACAGCGCTGGTTTCTGCTCTGGGGACCTGAGCATGAGCCAGAGGTGTCCAGCACCGGAGTGTCCACAGTGACAACATTCCCTCTTCACTCATCTTTCAAAAATGCCACATCAGCCCTTCAGGGTCCTGGTGCACCTGGTGGGCTCCAAATTCCCATCACCACCAGGAATGTGCTCCCTCCTCCCTGTCAGCTTTTCCTCCTGCTCTGTTCTCTGTGCAGTGTTCCCTGAGGATATATAACTGAGTTTTATAATGAAGTACCTCTCACCCAGCAAATATTAAATAAATTTCAGTTGCCCTTTATTACACAATAATGATGGTAAGATTTAATTACCTCTGCACCCAACGGGGACATGAATTTTAACCGATAGGACTAAATCTTCCCAGTGGGGTAATTGGTGGCGTCTGCAATTGAGGGTCAATTCCTGTGCAGCAGTGGGTGGTGACAGAAAAATCCTCAGTGTGGATCCCAAACTGAGCCTGTGGGTGGATTAAGAGACCGAGACAGGTGAGGAGCAGCTGATCCAAGGAAGCCAATTAAAGAAGGATGCTTAGTGGAGTTTCTGATCCGTGACAGGCTAAAGATGCAGGAAAATGTGTGAAAATCCAGCAGCTCACAGAGATCAACAGGGCCAGAGTCTCTGTGGGCTCTGCCCCAGGACTGTGCTGCTCTCTTTACACCTACTATCATCTACCACAAGCTGAAATAATGCTTTTTTTTCCTTTTTCCCAGAGTAAAGAAAACAGAAGAAAAGGCATTCTGTGAGTGACTCTGTTTCCAGGACTCTCTGACACGTCTGTTTTGATTCGTGCTGAAAACTGTGTCACCCAGATGGACCCCGGGCACTGACAGTTCCTGCTGTGCCTTTTGCAGTGAGGAGAGAACTGAGATCTCCAGGAGCAGAGGAATGGGGAGAGCTGGGGGCAGCAGGGCTGGGCTGAGTAACCCCATCCAAGCCCTTGTCCAGCAGCCCTGCCATGCTCTGCCCCTGCTCCTGCCTGCTGCTGGAGCCAAGGGAGCCCCAGGGGCTGGGACAGTGTTTGGGACAGGTCACAAACCACCCCTCACCCTTTGCAGGGCATCACTTTAAGCATTATCTGCCCCCACACAGGTCCTGGTGTAACAAAGGACCAGTCCAAAGTTCGTTCCAAACCTTTCAGGTTTTGTCCTGCTCATCACAATAAGATGCAAACAGGTCCCGTTCAGCTTTTCCAGTTGCATTGTTCCGGTTTCTTCTGCCCCTTTTCTTTACCTTCAGTTTTTTCAGGCATCCTGGGCTGACAGGGGCCACGAGCTGAGCAGTTCCCTGCAAGATTCCCAGGGCCCTGAAATGCTGCAGCTCTGTCCCACCCTTCATCCTTTGCTGTGCCTCCATGACAGCGCTCGCAGGTCGTGCTTGGCTGCTCTTCCTCAGCAGACTCCCACTCCAGACCCTCCCAGGATTTCCCAGGAAGGTAAAATCGTGTTGGATCAGTAAACAAAGGGACAAGGCTGAGGGGAGGGGGTTAGGGCAGGCTGGGCTCGTGGTTTCCCTTGCACTCTCCATGTGATGGGAGTGCTGGGCTGGGCCTGGTGGGGCTCCAGCCTGGAGACAAGCCTGGCCTGGGGCTTTTTCTGCATGTGGAACCTTTTATTGGAGCTGCTCAAAACGGGATGTGTGAGGCCATTTCAAACCCTACCCTGAGATTTGCAACTCGTGATTCAGGCCCTTCCATTTCATGCCAAATTTCATGTGTTCATTATCCAGCCACTTTTCCTGGAATGAATGAATTGTCCCTCCTGTTTTCTCCCCCAGGTCTTTCACTCGCTTTTCAGACTGAATGATAAAGAATGAGCCCATCTGGCAACAGAGGGCTCAAAATGCTGACAAAGACACCACGTGAATCATGTGTTGCCATTTATTTCCTTCTCTATTTCGGGATGCTGAATATATTCTGGGTGCCAAATCATGGCCACAAGGTCCTTCCAGTGGTGCACTGACACCCAGCACCCCTGACAGGAGCCACGATGGAGGGGGTGGGTGGGTGGAATTTCATCCTTGTCCATTTATTGATTTATGGTGGTGTCCAAGCAGGGCAGTGTTGGGGTGTGTGGGACACCTGCAGAAGGACCTGGTGAGTCAGTGCATGGTTCTAAATGGGTTTTTTTGGGAAGCAGTGGGAAATGTCTACATGTTGCAGCCAGAGCTGATCCACAAGGACCAGTTGCCACATCAAATATTCCCAGTGCCTGTGCAGCCCAGATCTGCTCCTGTGGGTCACCACAGCCTGGACACACTGAGCACAGACCTGCCTCTGCTCCTGAGCATATCAGTGTTCCCTGGCCACTCCATCTGCCTCCAAACATTGTGGTTCCTGCAGCCCTCGCTGCTCATTCCTCCTGCCACTCCACAGAACATGTGACGGAATAAAACAAGGGCAATGCCCCAGAATTTCCTCTCTCTGCAACTGCCGGGTAATTTCACCTGGATTTCTGAAGCAATTCCCAAATTAAGGACAGCAGCCACCCCACAGATTATAATAACAACCCTTTAGGTTGAGGATGAGCTTACTCCTGGCTAATGACTGTAGGACTGGTCAGATGGGAACGGGTGGCAGCCTGGCCACTGGTGGGGTCAGCTCTGCTGCAGGATGAGCCATCGCCAGGCACCATTTTCCTGCAAGTTTCCCAGGATCTTCTCATTCCCTGTGTGTCCCACCTTGGCTGTGAGCAAGGCCAAATAGAAATCTGGCTGTGGGAGTACAAAGAAGTCCCATCCAAGAGCAGCCACAGGCTCTTGGGGCCCACATTTTCTCCAAAAACAACCCATGGAGAGGAGTCCCTGGTGGTCCTGGGATAGCCATGGCCCTGCCCTCTGCCCTTGTCAGCAGCAGNAGGAAGGAAGGAAGGAAGGAAGGAAAGGAAGGAAGGAAGGAAGGAAGTCACAGAACCCTTCGAGTTCCCAGTGGGCAAGGGCTGCAGGAGAAGGCTGGAGAGGGCAAACCTGTGGGATGGAGATGCTCCTTCTGGGGGATGATCATTCCAGGGAAAGTGCAGGCATTCCCCTCACATCAGGAGGAACTGCTCCTCCCAGGCTCCTTTGAGGTCCTGAGTGTCCTTTAGAGGGCCAAGACCCCAAGTAGAGCGATGTGAGGATCAGACCAGGAGAACCAGGGACTCAGGGACCCCTGCCCTCAGTGCCACCAAAACCAGGAGAGAGACAGCATTTTGGGACTAAAAACCTCTTTGGATCTAATAAGGATATTTTAGAGGTTTTTATGTTCAATTGCTAATAACACCAAAGTTGTGGGCTCAATCCCTTTATTGGCCATTCATTAAGAGCCTGACTCGCTGATCCTTGTGAGTGCCTTCAACTCAGAATATCCTGTGAGTATTGATGAGAAATTTCCAGCTGAAAATGACACTGACTGCTCTGGCATATCCTGCAAGGTGAGCAACACGAGTTTGTCCAGGGCCCTGCAGTGTTTCCTCCATTCCACTGCTCCTCCAAAGCAGCCACTCCAGCTGCAATCCCTGCATGGGAACAGGGGTTCTGTTGTCTGGCTGCAGTGGAAGAACACAGACAATTTTGTTTGACTGTAGGAAATTTGTTTTCTATTTGTCTTGTAGGAAATGACAGGCTCAGGGCTGAGGAGGAGCTGTGTTTGCCCTGGCTCTGCCATCCAGATGAATTGTTTGTTCATTGTGCCCAGACATGCTCTGAAAAGATGGTTATCAGGGCTTGGTCATTTGTAATATCAGCTTAGACTGGAGCCTCTTCAGGACAAGGGTTTCTGCAAGTCACTGAGCCAGAGAGACAATCAAGCCTGAAGATTGACAGAAGACGGAAATCAAAAAATTACTCCCAGGCTCCTTGGTCAGAGGCTTCTTAATCAAAGACTAAAGCTGGGACAGATCCTGCATGGGACAAAGGGATAAGGAAATACAAAGCCAAGAAGTGGCATCTCTTTCCCAAGGTGGAGATCTCTGCATTTCCCAGTGGGATAAATCCACTCGTATGAGGGTCACTGGTTGTCCAAGGACTCCTGTCCTGCTCCCCAGGGATATTTGTACAAGGGAACGTGGAGTCCTGGCTTTCCCAAGGTGTCCCACTTCCCCTTGTTTGTCCTGTCACAACGAGGGCACTGGGTTTCCCTGAGCTCCCCTTTTGCCCTGCTCAAATGGAAGCATTCCCAGCTCACTGCTCCCTTTCCAAGCAGGATTCCTGCAGCACAGTGGCACATTGGGCTGACATTTGCTTATGAGGAGGAGGAGGAGGATTCACAGTGCAGTGAAACTCTTCTGTGGGGCACTGGGAAGTGCCAGATCCAAACAATGCTACAGCTGCTGGGAACTGTCCTCGTGATCCCACACCTCTGGAACCAGCCCATCTCTCCAGTGAGGGGATGGGAGTGGTCCCGGCCTCCCAAAATCCAGCTGTGCAGGACCTTCTTCTCTTACCCACCCACAGGGGGGGATTATGGTGACTGAGAGCTCCAAGGTCCCACTCTGAGCAGGAATTCTCAGAGGGGATTTACTGCTCATCCCAAGAACTTCACTGAAGCCCTAAAACCACCCAATGAACCAACCAGCCTTGTGCTCATAAGAGCTCAGACAAGGAGCCAAATTGTCAGCCATTAAATTCTTTTAAATGCTGTTCTTTTCAGTTGAAAAATGACCCTTCAGCAACCCCCCATCCAAAGGTGTTTCTGCTTTAAGTTGGTTGCCATTTTTTCTGTGACTGTTCTTAAGCAAATCCAGACCACAGTGGTTTCTGAGCAAGCAGCATATTCAGTAAAGATTCTGAAATTTGTGGCAAATGAACAGTAAATTATTAATTACAAATATCCTCAATCATCTCTGTGGACCAGTGGAGATTAAAAACCTGCAGCACAGTGAGTGTCATCATTTCAAGTGCTCCATGTTTGTTGGAGATGAAAGTCAAAGAGCAGGTGATGGCAGGAAGCTGGTTTGGGACTTGTCTTGCACAACTGTCATATTATTGTCACTTGTTCCCAAGTTTGTGCTGGCAGGACATGACCCCGAGGTGGGGCAGGCTCTGACAGGCTGTCACCACCCTGGAACCATCTCTCTGCCATCCCTTCTGCTGCCACCCCACCCCACCCTCCTGACTCTGCCTGTCACACATGAAACATCCCCCAGGAGTCCTTGCAGACAAACCCAGAGATTCCTGCGGGGGAGCTCAGCTGGAGGCACCTGAAGGCACCACTGGCAGCTCAGTGTGGGGTCACACAGGGCACCTGCATGGCTGGGCTGCAGGACACTGGGGCCGTTGCCTCCTGGAGAGAAGGAGAGTTTAAAACACTTTGAGAAAAGCAGCAGCTTCCCCAAGTGCCCCCCTGGGAATGTCAGTGTGCTGGGGACTCCCAAAATCCCAGGGAAGGCTCCCAGGGCTGTTTGCACAATAATTCCAGTGACTGCAGTCCCACCTTCTGCAGGGGGGCACCGACGCCCCCAAAGTGCAGAGTGGAGCAGGCAGAACCCTGGGGGACTCTGTTGGGTGGCGCAGGTGTCATCATTGAGTATTTCTGGATCCAAACATTTTCTATTTTGTTATTTTGCTGGAAGTGCCCCCTTTGCCTGGGAAAGGAGCCCTGAAAGGACGTCTGTGTCCATCTGTGTGCCTGTGTTCTCACCACCCCCATGGAATCCTCTCTAAACCAGCTCCACAAGGGAGTCGAGTCGTGTGCACAGGCAGAGAAAGGCCTGTCTGGTGGATTTACAATGGGCACATCCCAGAAAGGGAAATAATTGCAGCAGAGAGCCTGGACTCCACTGTTTCCATGCAGAGTGTCTTTCTGAACAATTCTGCATTATCATAATTCTGCACCAAGAACAGCAAAAAACTTTCCCTCAGCGTTTCCAGTGCTGTGGAGGATCAGTGAGGAGACAAGGTGATCTCTGTGGGTGGGTGTTTCCCTGGGAATCCCTCTCCCCTGCTTTGGGGAAGGAGCCTCTGGAGTTGGGTCCCTGGCTGTGCTGGGGGTCCCAGGGCTGTTCTGGCCCCTCTCTGGCTCCCTTGGGAAGGTGACACTGCTCACATCCCATCACATCCCTGCAAGCCTGGGGTGTCCTGTGCCATCTGTGTCCCTCCTTGTAGTTCTACCTGTGGGATCAACTTGTTGACCCTGGGGAGGTTTAGTGCAATTTCCTGTGACTCCCACTGTCTCCGTTCCTTGGTTTCTGCTCTGCACCCTGAACAGCACCAGTCCATAGTCTGTGTGTGGCCATATATTCCCAGTGATCCACAGCCTCTCTCAGCAGGAGGGGAACTTCCAGATGCTCATTAAACACCAAACCTGAGCTGCAGAGTGTGTCCTGCTCCAAGCTCTGCATCTTATTCACTTGGGTGGTGTTGTACTCGTGGTTTGCTCCGTTCAGCCACAGAGCTGTGTGCAGTGAAAGGTTCCTGCAGGGCTGCTGCTGCTTTCTCCTTGCATCCATCCAACAGGGGCCTGTGCCATTCAGGGAGAATTCACATCTCTCTGTGGATTCCGGGATTTGTCTTGTGGCAATGGGAGGAAAACCAAGGAGAAAGTGGATTCAGACTCAACTGAACAGGGGCAGATTTCCCTTGGAGGTGTTTTGTACCTGGTTGTTGACTGGAGACTCAGCAATCAACCACCAGGCTGCCTGGGGCAGGGCTGGAGCTGGCACTGCTGAGGGATTCAAAAGCCATGGGGCACCTGGGGCACTGCTGGGGGAACTGGACTCAATGATCTGAGAGGGGTTTTCCAAACCTAATGATTTTATGATCCTATGACAAGGTTTCTTTAGACCCACAAGGCTCTCGGTGTATCAGGATGGAGCTTTTTGCTCCAAGCACCCACCCAGTGCTCACTGCTGTCACTCCCAGAGGTTTCCAACTGAAGTGGCTGCTGGACATGGTCACTTGAGCTCCTCATAACGGACAAAGCTCTGTCACTGACCAGGACAGCTGAACAAACTCCTTCCTGACCTGTCCTGGTGTGACTGCAGCTGCCCAGCTGTGTGAGCCACAGCAGCTCTGTTTGTTCCAGTTTGGCCAGGAATGAGCCCCCCATGAACATTCATCCTCCGCTCTGCACTCAGGGCATTGCAGCACTGCAAGACCCTCAGGTCTGACCCCAAGGTTGCCCCTCCCCTCAGCTCCCACGGGGCTCCTGGCCATGGTTACCTTGATTATTGGGGAGTTTTCCCAGTTTCCCGGCCCAAATCATGAGCTCCTGCCACCTACACACAGTGTCCCTAATCCAGCTGGTACAGGAGAGATGCTTGCTGGGCATTCCATGGAATCACTGAGGATGGAAAAACATGGATGGACAAGATCTAGTCCAACCTTTGATCAAAGACCACCTTGTCCCCAGCCCAGAGTACTGAGTGCCATGTCCAGTTGTCCTTTGGACACCTCCAGGGACGAGGACTCCCCCACCACCCTGGGCAGCCCCTTCCAATGTTTAACCCCCCCTTCCATGACAAAATTCTTGCTGATGTCCAACCTGAACCTCCGCTTGTTCCTCTTGAGGCCGTTTCCTCTTGTCCTGTTGATTTGCATCAGCCCAATCCCTCTTTTCCTCCTCCTGGGGATCAGCTGCTGCTGCTTCTCTGATTCCCTGGAGCCCTCTGGACGTTCCTGGTACAATGGGGAGCAGTGTTTTACCTCATTCTCGCTGCATCAGCTTTCAATAAAAGACAGAACTGGCTCCTTTTATGTGAAGGGCTGAAATCTGATTGATCCTTCCCTGCCTGGCTCTCAGGGTAAGGCTGTGATTGTCTGGCTTTTCATTATGTTATCGCTCTGGATTTTATTTCTCATTCTAGCAAGAATCTTTAAATTATACTCTTTGGACAATAATTGCCAGCAGAAACGTGTCTTCTTTTCACAGATTTTAATGCTGCTCCAAAGCCTGGATGCAGCTCCTCTTGGAACACTTTTTCAAGGGACTTTGTCCCTGTTGGTTTAAATTCCTTCTTCTCCCTGTGATTTTGGGGGTGATCCCTCCAAAGCAAACGTGCAGCATTATTTCAAAAGCTTAATCCAAGTCCTTGGCAGGGACAGTTCCACCATTTCAACCCCACAGTTGTCACTCCACCCTCAGCAACTCCTCCTGCACAGAGGGTCTTTCCAAGCAGCTCCAGTTTCCCTTCCCTCACTCCAGAGCAGTGACACCTTCCCCTCCTTCCCAGGCAGATCAAACCAGTGGGAGAGGCTGTTCCTGCTGGGGCAGAGGGAGCTTCTTCAGACTCACCCAGCAGTCCCATCCAGCCTGACCACGGACACCCAAGTCCAGCTGGCAGAATCCAGCAGGAAAGGCCCAACTTGGAAGTGCAGTCAGCCCTCAGGCCATGGACGGGGTGGGAGGTGGGGCTGGGATGGTGTTTTCCTCCTTTTTTAACCACTGTTTACAAAAGGACAGGTGTCTGTGAGATTCCTCCTGAAGTGTCTGGATGAGACCCCACAACACCCAGGATTTCTGAGCTCCTGCCTGGCAGCATTTTATTCCAGCAGTCACACTGGCATTTAAAAGCATTCCCTGCAGCCAGGCCTCTCTGCACAAAGACTTCTCTTTGCAGTTTTCTTGTGGCCCCCCCACAAGATCCAGCAAACCCAGGCCTTTCTCCAGCTCTCAGCCCCTCCCTGTGCTCCCACTCTGGTCTCTCCCCCAAACTGTGGCTGTGCAGGATGATCCAGACTCCCTGGGTTTGCTCTCCCGGCCTCGGAGGGGAGAGGATGGATCACTCCGTGTTGTGACCTGAGCAGTACGTGGGATCTTTGCAAAGGAGATGCTCACCAGGAATACAGGTCTGGATGAGGTCCCAGAATTGAGATCCAGGAGGAGGTGCAAGGGTCGCAAAAGCTTCTGGCAGGAGGTTTCTTGCCCTCACTATTGTTTTAGTCCGTGGCTGTTTCACAGCCTCTGATTCCAGCCCCAAATGCTGCCAGGGGGCACCTGGGCCCAAGAATGAAGGTTCCCAGTTGCCCCCTGAGAGCCTGGAAGGGTCCCTGCAACACAGCTCAGCCCCGGTGATGCTGCAGCCACTGCCACCTACCCTGAGGGGAAGGGAAGTCCTCTGAGGTGGGCAGAATGGATTTACAAATTCATGGAAAATTTATTTCACAGAATATTTATTTCACAGAATCTTCTGAGTTGGAAGGGACCCACAAGGATCATCAAGTCCAATTCTTAAACAGCACCACTGCCATCCCTGGCAGGAATTGAACCTCCAGCCTCTCACATGAGAGGTGGGGACACTCACCACTGTACTGAAGTGGATTTTACTGCATCTGTTGGCAACTGACCCCAGTGTTCAACTCCCACACCAGCATGAGTTTGCTCCTCGTGTTCAGCTCCATCTTACAGCCATCACACCTTGTCCTTCCTGCTTGAAGGCAGAAATCTCTTCCTCAGGAGCACAACTATGATTATATCTTTTTTATTTTTTTAAACTATGTCTTAGAGGGGCTCATTTGAATGGCTGAACTGAATGAGGCCCTTCCAGTGCTCAAAGGGGCTCCAGGAGATCTGGAAAGGGACTTTGAACAACAGCCTGGAGGGACAGGACAAGGGGGAATGGTTTCCCACTGCTAGAGGGGAGGGAGAAATGGGATAGTGGGAAGGAATTGTTGGCTGTGAGGGTGGGCAGGCCCTGGCACAGGGTGTCCAGAGAAGCTGTGGCTTCCCCTGGATCCCTGGAAGTGTCCAAGGCCAGGTTGGAGCAGCCTGGGATAGTGGAAGGTGTCCCTGCCCATGGCAGGGGGTGAAATTGGATGGATGACCTTTATGGTCCCTCTCAAGCCAAACCTTCAATGAATTCCATGATTCCATGGGTCAGTGACTTTGCTGAGCCCAGCGCTACACTTTAAGACAAGTGCTGTCAGAATTAGTGGCCAGGTTTGCAACATCCCTGCCCTCCCTTATCCCTCTGGTGCTCCCGGGCCATGGAGCCCTTCCCATACCCCCAGGATCCCCAGGGCAGCTCTGCCTTCTGCCACTCAGCCCCTGACCCCTGCAGGGACACCTGGGACCCCAGGGCTTGGCACATCTCAGGCTCAGCTACCACAATAGCCTGGAATGTGCTGCAGCTCATTTCCTGCACTGTGGATTTTAACAGAAATTACCTTTTTTACTGTTATGACCCTGTCTCAGATCAATAAGAGATAATGGGCAGCACTGGGCTGGGGAAAGATCCCCAGGAGAAATCTCCCCTTTGAGAGGTGAAAACACAATAAATACTACAAATGTTCCTATGTAAATTTAATAGTTCATTGTCCTGGAGAACTCAGAGCTTTCAGAGAATCTCAGAATAGTTTGGGTTGGAAAGGTCTCACCTGTCCAGCCTCCTGCAATGAGCAGAAACATCTTCAACTAGACCATCACCTGCCTCCTCTGCCAGATCTTTCCCAACATTCCTTGCCCAAATTTGTGTTATCCCATAAATGACAAGTCCTGCAGAGCCCCAGCATGACCCAGATGCTGCTGAAAGGCTGGATTTGCAAATGTGGTTGTTGTGATTGTCAGACTGAGAATTCCCAGGCTGCCCTGGATCCCTCTGACACGGTCACACCACACTTGGACTGTTTGCCCTGTGCTTGTGTCCAACAGGAATATCAGAGTGGGGACTGCACAGATGGGATGTGGAGTCCAGGCTGCCTCTTCCCAAGGGAAATGCAGGAAACCCTGTGGAAAACAGCACCACACACCCGAGGATGCTGCTCCTCTCACACTCATGAGGAGGAACAAACCAGGCTGAAGACCCCAGGGGGAACAGCAGGAGAAATCCAGCTGAAAAAATGTTCCTAAATGCAGCCCAGACACCAGGCACTCCTCTAAGTGCTGCTGCTGGGGGAGGGAGTTGTGTTCCCACCCACTGTGGGACAGACATGTGGCTGCTCTACTCCAACAGGAGGAAAACCAGGGGGAATCTGGTGGAAATTCCACCTCATCCCAGGAGTTCAGCACCCAAAATCTAATTTAGAGCCAGAGCAGAACTCTGTGCCTGGCTCTGCCCCTGTAAAATTGCTGGGGAACAAGCAGCCCTGGGACATCCTCCTGGAGTGGCCACCTTTGGGAATGAGGGACGATGTCCCATCTGGAGGTGACCAGCTCCTGCCCCTCTGTGCCCCTCAGGGCTGCAGCTCCTGGCTGAGCAGAGCAAAGCACTTGCTCAGGTGCTCCAGGAGCCCCAGGTGCTCCTTCTTCAGTGCAAGGAGCATTGCAGGGGCTCAAACATTTGTCTTCTGGGATATTCAGGCCTGAATTTGCATTTTCAGCACCAAACAAGGGAGGGAAGCAGGTGGGATCACAAGTGGATGTGTATCACACTGGGAGAAAAGCAGCTTGTCCATCACCCGAAGTGCTGCCCAGTGTTTGGAATATGCTCTGACATGCCCAGAACCCTCTCAGGGAGGGGGGGATAAATCCCCACGACCTGTGCATGTGCCTGGGTCCCATTTGTCACTTGTCCAGCAGCCCTAGAAAATGCAAGAAGCGAGTCAGGGGTTGGTGTATCCCAATGTATTCCCACAGAGTCACTTCAAGAGGAGCAGGAAGGAGAAGCGAGGGAGGCACTGCTGTAATTCACACGAGAACCAGAGCAGCCATGGTGGATCTTGTTCTTCCAAAGTCCCTTCCTGATCCTGCACAGGGTGATTTTCCATGCAGTGGGATGGTGCTTTCCCAGCTGGGACAAGTGTTTTGTTGAGGTGACAGAAAGGAAAAGATGTATCGGGGACCAGAAGGGACTCAGTAAAGAGTTTGTTACAACTCAAAGAGCCACTGAGCCAAATCAAACCAAACCAGAGGTAAAGACTCATCTGTGGGCACATAGAGTTGTTTATAAGTTTTTTTATTTCTATTCCATCTGGCCTAGTCACCAAGTTCCTGCTCTTTCAGGAATGTAGTTATTCAAGTTTAGATTCCAATAAAACTGGATTGAAGAGTTTAAAAGCCCCTTTGGAGAGAGTTCAGTGCAAGGAAAGGTGTGCGTAGATGTGTCCCCTGCTCCAGCTGCCTCAGGGTCCCTGTCCCAGTGCAGGCAGGTCCAGGGGCTCTGCAAGGCTGGAAGCAGCAGCAGGAGGAGCTGCCTGGCACAGAGTGAGGAGGAGAGGGAGAGGATACCAGGAGAGGGATGCTCTGGGTTCTGAGGGGCCTGGGAGGCTGCTCTGGCTCAGATTAGCTTCTTGATTACTGCTCTGAGTTCTCATCAGAGGAGAAGAGGCTTTGATCAAAGGAAGATTACCTCCAAACGGCAAGAGGAGGTTTCATTAGAGAGGCTTAGATGATGTGGAGTAACTGAACTCATCTTCTGAGCAGCTCAGCTTAACCCTTCTCCAGTCCTGCCTGTTCCAGCAGAGCTCCCAGCACAGGCTCAGCCCTGCCCTGGAGATCAGGGGGTCTCCAGGACCCCTCACCACCTGTCCAACATCCACACACACTCTGCCTCTTCCTGCCACCATTACCCTGGGCAGGAGCCTCCGCCAAACCCACCTCCAAAGGGAGAAGTAGAATGGCTGGCAAAGCTCCAGCAATGCTGTGCCAGCCCCAAAGCTGCCCCCAGGCTGAGTGTGCAGTGCCCAGGTCCCAGCTCTGCTCCTCCTGCAGCCCCACCATCCCCCTGCTCCTGTGCCACACGCCCCTCAGGTGTCCCTGCACACCCCCTGGGCTTTGGAGCCACCACCTCCAGGGACCTCCAACAGCTCCTTGGGCTCAGCCTCACCCGGATCTTCAACCTGGCAGGTTTAAAAGTGGAAATAATTGGTTGGGTTTCATCTGTCCAAACACAGTTGTGGTGAAGTAAATGCAGCCCATCTTCTGCTCCCCAGAGCTTGTTATCTTGGTTGCCTTTACAGCTGACAGAGGGAAATTGGCACTTCTAGGGCACAGGGAATCTTCTGCTCTCAGAGATGTCTGAAGGAATGCAGCTGAGCTGCTCCCAGGGGCATCCCTGCAGCCCACTGAGGATGGGATTCCAGACAAGTTGCTCTGAAGAGGCAGAGAAGAGGATACTCTTGTGTTTACCCTGGGCATCAGGTCAGGCTTGTAAAAGGCAAATGTTAGAATGGAGTTCTGAAACCACAGGAAAGTGTAAAACAATCCTGGAGCAGAGCTGACAGCAGAACTCCTCTCTTTCCTGGGGGAATCCTCCCCAGGGTGCTGGGACGTGTCTGAGCTGGGCAGTCACCCCTCTGAGCTGGACTCAGCCCCTCCACCTTCCCAGCCTGTCCCCTCCTCCCTGCTTTCCTTTCCTTGGGAACCTGCTCTGAGCTGCTGCACAGACACAACGTGCCCAGAGCTGTCCTGTGTCCTGTGGGAGCCATCCTTGGGGGTTCCCAGGTTTCCCAGCCAATTTCCTGGCACTGCCAACAATACAAGTGGCCACTGGGCACATGTTCTGCCAAGCAAACAGGCTTTAATTGGGCTGTAGAGAGTGTCCTTCACAGCCTGGTCAGTGCTGGGACACAGTCGGTAACAGGGAGTTCCATCCAGGTCACCTTCAACCCTTCTCTGCAGACCTACAGGAACTGCTGGGGGAAGAGCTGTGTGAAGAGCTGAGCTGAGCTGTAAGATCTGACAGTGCTCCTCTTAAAAAGAAACCAATCTGGAAAAAAATGAGCAGACCTGGACATTTGAGGAGAGATGAATTGTTGGAGAAAACATCCGTTGGTTTGTCCTTAGGTTGGATCTCAGGACAAGGTTGTTCTTCTTTCCCCCTGCAGAGGAGGGTTGGGCAGTGCCCAGGCTCCCCAGGGCAGTGGGCACAGCCCCAAGGCTGCCAGAGCTGCAGGAGGGTTGGGATGATCCTCTGGGGACAGGGGGGGACTCTTGGGGATGGGCCTGAGCAGGGCCAGGAGCTGGACTCGATGTGAACCTTTGTGAGTCCTTTTCATCTCAGGAGATTCCATGACTTTATGATTCTAAAAAGAGATATAAAGAAACGATCCATCGAGGTAATGATGGACTGTAAGACATTTTCTCTGCCACTTTGACCTTGCAGTGCAAGCATGAAGGAATCCATCCTCCCACCACTGAGCTCCTGAGAGCCTCGCCAGCCATGCTGAGTTCAATACTCACCAAGCCTTGAAGAAGTTGGGAACACAGCCTTGGACAGCTCCTTTCACTTCTTTGGCTTTTTTTTCCCCACTGCCTTAATTCCTTCCTGTCCCTCTTTTCCTCATTTCCCTCCTTGCAGCAGGATGTTGGCTCATCTGGGTGAAGCTGCATCCTCTGTGCTGTTGATGAGGCCCTGAAAGGGTTAAGCAGCTTCCAGGGTGATGGACCTTCCCCAGGTGTCAGGGAATGGTCTGAACCCCTGTTCCTCCAACAGTGACTTGCAATTTGATCTGTCACCAGAGACATATTTTCTGTTCTGCTGTTCTTTTTGGCCATGTAAATGCGTTTTGAGCCTTGTTTTGCCTTACAGAAAGCAGAATCAAATTCCAGCAGTGGCAGCACCTTGGCTGAGGATCATTCCATTGATTTATTGCCCCGCCCCTGAAAGCACAGTTATTACCTTCTTTAATAACATCCATGAGGCTCTCAGACAAGGCACCTTTCTCTATTAAGGTTTCTATTGCTGAAGAAAAGTGAGCAAGAGATGCTGGTACAAGGGGAGATTTAATACATTGCAAATACTTTAAATCCTTTTCCTGCCCCCGTCCCCAAACTCCTCATTGAAGTTTCCATCAGCTCTTGATGGTGCCCATTGCCTGGACAATGCAACTACAAGTCCCACTCTGGGATGTGACACGGTCTCCTTTGTACTCTGCGGTGCTCAGAGCAGAATAAATCCATCAGGAGAATTGTGTGGGCAGCAAAGACCCTGGAGAGGGCATGGGAAGGATTTCAGCAGCCAAGGGAATTCAGCAAGTGTGGCAGAGGAGCAGGACAGAAAAGAGAAGGTGGGATAAAACGGCTGGAAAAGGACCAGGAGCCGTAGGAAATGCTGGAAGGTTCATAACTACCAGATAAACTTGTCTGGAAGTAGGCACTCCTGGGAATTCCCACCCCTGAGGTTCCAGGAAGCTGCATCTGTTGGCCTTTGAACCAAGCCTTTCCACATTCTCCCAGAGCAGCCCTGGAACTGATTCAAACTCTCTCCCTGTGACCCCCAGGCTCCCGTCAGTGTCCCCTCCACCCTGGCTGGCAGGACTGGGGGTTCTCACACCTGGGGTTTCCCAGCCCTACAAACTCATCCTCTGGATTGTATGAGCATCCCTGTGCTCTGCTGGGAGTCTCAGAGGCCGAGCACAGGGCTGGAAGATGAAAAACCAGAGCAGGGATTTGTTAAGTGGGGCCCAGAAAAGGGCTCCAGATGGATCTGCCAGAGACAGGAGGGAAGCCCATAGAACTGGTCCTGCTGCACCAGGAGCAGGTTGTGGTGCCTCTGCTGATGATGCCTGACTCAGACATTCCACATTCCAGGTCTCCCTGCACATCCCTTGGAATCAGATCGTCCAGCAATGCCAGGACCAGTGCCCATGTTTGGGTGGGTTTAGTGGGGAGACCTACATTTCATCACAGCAAGATTTTCCTTTGCTTTCACCCTGCCCCCTCAGCCCCTGATTTCTGTGTCTGCCCTCTGAGATTCAATTAAATGCGTGGCTGGAGGGAGGAAGCAAAGCACTGGAACTCTTGATCCAAGATTTTGGGACCCCTGTGATAAAGAGGCAGCCCAGGCTCTCAGCTCCAAGTAATAATTGCAAACCATTTTTTCCTGTAGTCTCTCCAGTGCCCTCTCCAAGGAAAGGAAGAAGCTCAGGGAGAGGGCAGAGCCCTCAGGCACAGCCTTGGATTTCCCCTCATCAATAGATCCCTACGATGGAAGTGGTTCCTGCCCCTTGGCCTGGGGCACACACAGTGATCCCAGCCCACAGAAAAGCTGATTATTATTGCAAGGTCAAGCCCATCCCAGTCTCCATGGCTTTTCTTTCCTTCCTGAAGAATATGAGGAAAAAACCCAAAGGAGACAATGTTGCTGTTGGAACCAGAGCTCTGTGTGCTCCAAGGGCCTCATGACAAGGCAGGTGCAGAGACCAGCAGCGCCTTTCTTCTACGAGGATTTGCTGATGTTTTCCCCAGAGATTGATGGTGCTCATTGTCCTGGCAATAAATGCACCAACACTTTTTGTGCTGAGAGCCCCATAGATCCCACCCTGAGATGTGACATGGTCTGTTTTGTCCCTGTTGGTGCTCAGATCCTCATTACTCCATCAGGAGTAGTGTGGGAAGCAGAGACCATGGAGAGGGCATGGGAAAGATTTCAGTAGCCAAGGGAATTCTGATTTATCTGGTGCCTGTTCTTCACAGAGTCATGGAATAATTTGAGTGGGAAGGGACCTTAAATCTCACCTCATTCCACCCCCTGACATGGGCAGGGACACCTTCCACTATCCCAGGTTGCTGCAAGCCCCGTCCAACCTGGCCTTGGACACTTCCAGTGATGGGGCAAACACAGTTACTTCAGGAAACCTGTGCCACTTCCTCTGGGAGGTCTCTGATATTCCTCAGCTGCTCTGCCAGCAGCTCTACTACCTTTTTCCTCAGCAATTAAACCATCAGTCTGGATGTCATCTCTATCCTGGCCGTCCCTGGCAGGAAAAAATCAGACCAGAGACTAAGAAAATCCAGCCAAGGCTCTGGGAAGACTCAGCCAGGTCTGGGATCCCACCTTGACATGCCTTGCGTACTAAAGATACACTTGCATGACCAACCTGGTCTCCTTTTATGATCTGATGACTCGCCAGGTTGACGATAAAAAGGCCGTGGATGTTGTGAACTTGGACCTTAGCAAAGCCTTTGACACGGTTTCCCATGGTAAACTTCAGGAGAAACTCATAGAGCATGGACTGGACAGAAGCATTTTATGTTGGGTTAGGAATTGGTTGGATGGACGAGCTCAGAGGGTGCTGGTGAATGGTGCCACATCCAGCTGGCAGCCAGTCACCAGTGGAGTCCCACAGGAATCAGTGTTAGACCTGGCACTGTTCCGCATCTTTATTGATGATATGGATGAGGGAATTGAGTCCATCCCCAGCAAGTTTGCAGATGATACNCCAGGGGAGGTTTAGACTGGATGTTAGGAAGAGGTTTATCCCAGAGAGTGATCTCTCATTGGAATGGTCTGCCCATGGAGGTGGTGGAGTCGCCATCCCTGGAGGTGTTTAAGGTCAGGTGTTTAAGGATGAGGAGCTCAGTGCCATGGTCTGGATGGTGGGAGGCTTGGATGGATGGAGTGTGGTGCCCGTGGTTCCAGGGTTGTGGGGCTGATCCCTGGGTGGGTGGTTGCTTGGGAGTTGGACTCGATCCTGTGGGTTCCTTCCAACTCAGAAGAACCTGTGAACCTGTGAACAAGCCTTTTCCTTCTCCCCTTCTTCCTCCTAATGTTCCCCTCAGTGGTGTTGGTCAGGATTTGCCACAGGCCTTCAGGCACCTGAGGCAGGAGCAGAAGCAGCTTCATTCCCATTTTTCCAGGAGGCACAGAAAGAGAAGTGCCAGCCCCGTGTGTGCAGCCAGGACTCAAACATCGTTAACATTAGTGCACATTAGAGGTGGTAATTTCCTAACAGCAAAGGTACTGCACCCAACATGAGGTAATTTAGTTTGGACCTCGTTATGACGGATAAAGATTAATTAATCACCATGCTGGATGTTAGTGGTTGCCTAGGGACCCATGATCATGACCTGATTATATTTAATATAGGCAAAGAGAGCAGTCCCAACCAATTCTCTATCTACAGACAGTCACACAGGGTTTTGAAAAGACTCATTTACCAAAGCTGGGGAAAACGATGAGTGGAATTAATTTGGAGGGAAATTGTAATAAAAAAAAAAGGTGAATGAAGATGGGTAGTTCTTTCTTGAGGGCTTGTTAGGTCAGAATTTCACCCCAAAGAAAGATCATTTTGCCTAAAAGTCCACGCTGGTTTAGTGGCAAAGGGAAGGAGCTGTTAGAAATAAAAATGGACAGAATGGAAACAGGGAAAGAAGTCCTTAAATGCAAGAAGTGCAGCAAGGAAAGGTAGGGAAAACTGAAGATTGATGATGCTGCTGATGATGCTGATGATAGTAATCCATACCTGGCAGGTTGGTGAGCAGTGTGGAGGTTGTGAAGTGGTGTATTGGGTTTGCATGGCAAGGCTTTGGTATCAGGGGGGTGACAGCGCTGGCTGCTGTGAGAAGCTGCTGGAAGCTTTCCCAGTGTCCCATGGAGCCAATTCCAGCCGGCTCCAGGATGGACCTGCCACTGGCCAACCCCAGTCCACCAGTAACAGCGGCAGCACCTCTGGGATAACGGGTTTGAGAAGGGAATAAAGCCCTGGACAAATGCAGCCAAGGAGAGGAGTGAGAATCCCTGGGAGGAACAGCCCTGCAGCCCCCAGGGCGGAGCAGGAGGAGCAGGATGTGCTCCAGGAGCCGGAGCTGAGGTTCCTGGTGATCCTGTGGTGCAGCTCATGGTGGGGCAGCTGTGCCCCTGCAGCCCAGGGGGGTCCTTGGGGGAGCAGAAATTCACCTGCAGCCCCTGGAGAAGCCCAGAACGGAGCAGGTGGGTGCCTAAAGGAGGCTGAGCTCCCATGGGAAACCTGTCCTGGACAGGACCTGTGCCACTGTGGAGAGAATCCCAGGATGTGCTGAGCTGGAGGGACCCCCAAGGCTCATCCATCCAACCCCTGGCCCTGCACAGGCCCATCCCCAAGAGTCTCCCCCTGTCCCCACAGGATCATCCCAACCCTCCTGCAGCTCTGGCAGCCTTGGGGCTGTGCCCACTGCTCTGGGGAGCCTGGGCACTGCCCAACCACCTTCTGCAGGAAGAACCTTGCCCTTCCCCACCTTCCTTCCCTCCTTTGGACACTCCAGTGGTGGTTCAATCTTTTCCCTACATTGTGGTGCCCCAAACTGCAGGTGAGGCCTCAGGTCAGAGCAAAGTGGGACAATCCCTTCCCTGGACCAGTGATGCTGTTCCTGATGCACACAGGACACCCACCCCATGACAGTGTGTCCAGGAGGATCCTGGGACAGACAGGTCAAGCAGCAGCTCCAGGAGGTTATTGATCTCACTTGGCTCCCTTGGGACCTGTTCCATAAAGTTGTCACCAAGATGTTTCAGGACACTCCTGGATTGTGTTGTAGCAGCTCTGTGATGCCCCCAGGTAATTTTTGGCCAGCTGAAGTCCCCCAGAAGGACAAGAGCAGTGACTTGGAACTGTCCCTTAGTTCCTCAAAGAATGATTTGTTGGAGTCATGGTCCTGGCCGGGAGGTCCAGACCAGATTCCCACGGTGACATCCCTGTTCTTGGTTTGCCCCTGGATTCTCACCTAGAGGCTCCAGCTGGGCCATTTCCCGCTGGGAGGTCCTGACACTTATTACATTACATATCACATAGTTTTCTAGGAATTTTGTTAAGCTTGTAAGTAAGTTTTCTAAAGTATAGTTCATGTAGCTTTCACCAGTTTTCACCCTGCTCAGAGTTTCTACAAGACAGGAATGCTGGCCAAGAAAAAGGACCCTGGATGTTTGTGAAGGTTGGACTGGAGAGGAGCCAAAACATCCAGCAAGTCCAGTCAAAGCCAGAGCAGAAGCCTTGGAGATGTTCCAGAGGGCTGGGAGCATCCAAAGGACTGAAAGTTTAAGAGAGGACGACAAAGAGAGGAGGATACGGCGTCTTTTGAGACCCCAGACCCAAAATGGGAGGCATGTCAGAGGCGTGGTGAGGGCAGAACCATGGGGGGGACAACTGGAAAAGGGGAGTTAATGATGATGTAATGGTTACACAGTCTAATTAGAAAAGTGTATGAAAAGTGTAGAACTCATGTAACTCGTGTGCTCCATTTGGCATCTCCCTCTGGGGGCACCTGATGTCATACTTCTTTCCCTTTTAATAACTGAAAGAATTTGGCTCCCTGATTTAAGGCAACAAAAGTGTCTTTGGCTCTGAGAGGTGACAGGAAGAAAACTGGGAATGCAGAGCTTGTTCCTGGAAAATGCCAGGTTTGATTGTCACAGCATCAAACCCACAACTGTTTCCATTNAAGTCCTTAAATGCAAGAAGTGCAGCAAGGAAAGGTAGGGAAAACTGAAGATTGATGATGCTGCTGATGATGCTGATGATAGTAATCCATACCTGGCAGGTTGGTGAGCAGTGTGGAGGTTGTGAAGTGGTGTATTGGGTTTGCATGGCAAGGCTTTGGTATCAGGGGGGTGACAGCGCTGGCTGCTGTGAGAAGCTGCTGGAAGCTTTCCCAGTGTCCCATGGAGCCAATTCCAGCCGGCTCCAGGATGGACCTGCCACTGGCCAACCCCAGTCCACCAGTAACAGCGGCAGCACCTCTGGGATAACGGGTTTGAGAAGGGAATAAAGCCCTGGACAAATGCAGCCAAGGAGAGGAGTGAGAATCCCTGGGAGGAACAGCCCTGCAGCCCCCAGGGCGGAGCAGGAGGAGCAGGATGTGCTCCAGGAGCCGGAGCTGAGGTTCCTGGTGATCCTGTGGTGCAGCTCATGGTGGGGCAGCTGTGCCCCTGCAGCCCAGGGGGGTCCTTGGGGGAGCAGAAATTCACCTGCAGCCCCTGGAGAAGCCCAGAACGGAGCAGGTGGGTGCCTAAAGGAGGCTGAGCTCCCATGGGAAACCTGTCCTGGACAGGACCTGTGCCACTGTGGAGAGAATCCCAGGATGTGCTGAGCTGGAGGGACCCCCAAGGCTCATCCATCCAACCCCTGGCCCTGCACAGGCCCATCCCCAAGAGTCTCCCCCTGTCCCCACAGGATCATCCCAACCCTCCTGCAGCTCTGGCAGCCTTGGGGCTGTGCCCACTGCCCTGGGGAGCCTGGGCACTGCCCAACCACCCTCTGCAGGAAGAACCTTGCCCTTCCCCACCTTCCTTCCCTCCTTTGGACACTCCAGTGGTGGTTCAATCTTTTCCCTACATTGTGGTGCCCCAAACTGCAGGTGAGGCCTCAGGTCAGAGCAAAGTGGGACAATCCCTTCCCTGGACCAGTGATGCTGTTCCTGATGCACACAGGACACCCACCCCATGACAGTGTGTCCAGGAGGATCCTGGGACAGACAGGTCAAGCAGCAGCTCCAGGAGGTTATTGATCTCACTTGGCTCCCTTGGGACCTGTTCCATAAAGTTGTCACCAAGATGTTTCAGGACACTCCTGGATTGTGTTGTAGCAGCTCTGTGATGCCCCCAGGTAATTTTTGGCCAGCTGAAGTCCCCCAGAAGGACAAAAGCAGTGACTTGGAACTGTCCCTTAGTTTCTCAAAGAATGATTTGTTGGAGTCATGGTCCTGGCCGGGAGGTCCAGACCAGATTCCCACGGTGACATCCCTGTTCTTGGTTTGCCCCTGGATTCTCACCTAGAGGCTCCAGCTGGGCCATTTCCCGCTGGGAGGTCCTGACACTTATTACATTACATATCACATAGTTTTCTAGGAATTTTGTTAAGCTTGTAAGTAAGTTTTCTAAAGTATAGTTCATGTAGCTTTCACCAGTTTTCACCCTGCTCAGAGTTTCTACAAGACAGGAATGCTGGCCAAGAAAAAGGACCCTGGATGTTTGTGAAGGTTGGACTGGAGAGGAGCCAAAACATCCAGCAAGTCCAGTCAAAGCCAGAGCAGAAGCCTTGGAGATGTTCCAGAGGGCTGGGAGCATCCAAAGGACTGAAAGTTTAAGAGAGGACGACAAAGAGAGGAGGATACGGCGTCTTTTGAGACCCCAGACCCAAAATGGGAGGCATGTCAGAGGCGTGGTGAGGGCAGAACCATGGGGGGGACAACTGGAAAAGGGGAGTTAATGATGATGTAATGGTTACACAGTCTAATTAGAAAAGTGTATGAAAAGTGTAGAACTCATGTAACTCGTGTGCTCCATTTGGCATCTCCCTCTGGGGGCACCTGATGTCATACTTCTTTCCCTTTTAATAACTGAAAGAATTTGGCTCCCTGATTTAAGGCAACAAAAGTGTCTTTGGCTCTGAGAGGTGACAGGAAGAAAACTGGGAATGCAGAGCTTGTTCCTGGAAAATGCCAGGTTTGATTGTCACAGCATCAAACCCACAACTGTTTCCATTGTGGTCTTTAATGGCACAGCCAGAACCCACATCCCCTTCCTGCGTGGGAGCCATGAATTGCCCTCAGCAGCTCAGCAGATGACACCAGAGCCTTAAATTCCCCTCAGCAGGTCCCATTTGCTCCATGTTCACTCCAGTGATTTCCCTCTTTCCCACCCTGGTCTCACTTGAGCCGTGTCTGCACATGAATGTTGTGTTCCCGTGTCTGTCAGAAATTTTAGTGATTGTTGGGGAGAACCAAGTGGAGTCTGGACGTTTGGGCCATTGCCAGGAATGCAGGGATGGGATTCCAGGGGCTGCATTTCAGTCTCACCTGGGTTATGCCCACAATTACCCACCCAAGTGGCAATCTGCACAATTCCAAGGCATTGGCAGCTTGGCTTTGGCATCAACTTTCCTTCCCATGTTTGGGTTTTCTCCTTCTCTCCCTGTAACTGCTCCTGCAGCTGCTCAGTTTTCCAAGACAGTCATAATTCAGCTGCTTCCCGCCCTTCTCTCCCCTCCTTCAGCTCTTGTTTCCCTCTGCTGGGCTTTCCTCTCTCCAAACTCTCCCATAATTGTCTCTCCCGGGATTGACGGGAGGGATCAAAGCTGGCTCCACCCTTGTTCAGCTTGTTCATCAACCACCTGGGCGAGCGCATAGCATGTCCCCTGAGCAGGTCTGGTGGTGGTGCAGACCTGGGGGCAGTGGCTGATGCACCTGAAGGCTGAGCTGCCCTTGAGCAGGACCTGCACAAGCCACAGAATTGGGGGAGGGAAACGGAATGAGGTTCAACCTGAGAACTGCAGGTCCTGCACGTGGGGAGGAAGAGCTCCAGGCACCAGCACAGGCTGGGGGTGACCTGCAGGCGAGCAGGTCTGGCAGAAGGGCCTGGGGGTCCTCATGGACACGCTGACCATGAGCCAGCCATGAGCCCTGGGGCCAGCAGGGACAGTGGTGTGGCCAGCAGGTCAGCGAGGGCATCCTGCCCCTCTGCTCAGCCCTGGGGAGGCACATGTCGAGTGCTGTGTCCATTTGTGGGCTCCTCAGGACAGGAGGGACCTGGAGCTCCTGGAGCATGTCCAGCTGAGAGCAACGGGGATGAGGAGGGGACTGGAGCATGTCTGTGCTGAGGAGAGCCTGAGGGAGCTGGGGCGGGTCAGTGTGGAGAGGACACAGAGAGGGGACCTCCTGAACAGGTCTAAATATTTAAAGACGTGCCAGAAAGGCAGAGTCGGGCTCTGCTTGTAGTGCCAACCACGGGCACACAAGGCCAAGGGCACCAACTGGTCCCAGGAAGTTCCAGATGAACTGGAGGAAGAGCCTCTTTGCTGTGCAGTGACTAAGCACTGAACAGGTGCCAAGAGAGGTGGTGGAGTCTCTCTCACTGGGGATATTCCAGAACAATGTGCCCAGGGATGGCCCTGCTTGCGCAGGGAGGTGGGTCCAGATGTCCCACAGTGGGTCCTTCCAGCCTTTCCTGGTGTGGAATTCAGAGATCCTGGGAGTTGTGGGGTGGCAGCATGTGCTGATTTCCCTCCCTGCTGAGCATTTCCCTCATCCTGGGACTGGAGTGGGGGGTTCTGGGAATGTTTTGGGATGGAGGTACCTGACAGCCCAGACACTGCCACCCTGCCATGGGCAGGGACACCTTCCACTGGATCGGGGGGCTCCAAGCCCCATCTAACCAGGCCTGGAGCACTTCCCTGGATGGGGCACCCACAGGTGCTCTGGGCAGTGGCCAGTCCCTCACCTCACTCATGGGGATAATTTCTCCCCAGTATCTCATCTAACCCTGCCCTCTGTCTGGGGGATGCCATTCCCCCTTGTCCTGGCATTCCAGGACCTTGTCCAAAGTGCCTGGAGGAGGATCAGAGTGGTTTGAAGTAGGAGGGAAACTCATAGATTTTGCTAAAGGCAGTTTAATAACTGGAAAGAAATGCTAAAAATATTGTGAGAGAGACAAAAAGCCAAAAAGTGAAGCAAATCCCCCCCTGTGCCTTGTGTGACCTCCCTGCTCAGCTGCACCCCGACACCTCGGCCGTGGCTCAGGGAGCGTCCACTGGCCTGGTCCAGTGTCCCCCTGCAAGGGGGGGGATTCCTGTCCCCCCCAGCCAGTCCTGCCGTCCTGGTGACACTGGTGGCTCCATCTCTGACGTCTTGGCCAGGTGTGGTGGCAGAGGTGGCAGCAGTGGCCTCGTGGCTCAGGGGGTGCTGGTGGGCTCTTCCAGGGCTGGGGCTTTCCAGAGGATCCTCCCGGCGTGTGGGCCTGGAGGGGACAGGAGAAGGAGTTCAGGGGGAACTGAGGGAGGCTAAACTGAGAGCCAGGAGTGGTGTCAGGTACAGATGGGGTGGGTGTCAGGAGGATCCAAGGACAGGGTTGGGCAGCCAGGGAGTGTCTCACCAGACCAAGCTCTCGTACATCAAGTCATAGCATGTCGTGTGGTCCCATCCCATCCCATCCCATCCT